>CM065592.1:56521164-56863642 GCA_033119425.1 Bufotes viridis | reverse complement strand
CATCTGATCACCAGTAGGCCATCACTGCAATGATTTATGGGGTTTCTCTAGGCTTCAGGCTCTCACCTCCAAAGCTTTATACCGTCTGCCCATCTGTAGGCCATCCTACAATGATTTATGGGGTTCGCTAGGTTTCTTGCCCTCACCTCCAATGCTTTATAGCAGCCGATCACCTGTAGGCCATCACTGCAATGATTTATGGGGTTCGCTAGGCTTCAGGCCCTTAACTCCAATGCTTTATACCTTCTGATCACCTGTAAGCCATCACTGCAATGATTTATGAGGTTTGCTAGGCTTCAGGCCCTCACCTCTAATGCTTTATACCGTCTTCTCACCTGTAGGCCATTAATCCAATATTTTTTGGGGTTCTCTATGCTTTAGGCCCTCACCTCCAAAGCATTATACTGTCTGCCCATCTGTAGGCCATCACTGCAATGATTTATGGGGTTCTCTAGGCTTCTTGCCCTCACCTCCAATGCTTTATACCATCTGATCACCTGTAGGCCATCACTGCAATGATTTATGGGGTTCGCTAGGCTTCAGGCCCTTAACTCCAATGCTTTATACCTTCTGATCACCTGTAGCCCACCACTACAATGATTTATGGGGTTCGCTAGGCTTCAGGCCCTCACCTCCAATGCTTTATACCGTCTGCTCACCTGTAGGCCATTAATCCAATATTTTTTGGGGTTCTCTATGCTTCAGGCCCTCACCTCCAATGCTTTATATTGTCTGATCACCTGTAGGCCATCACTGCAATGATTTATGGGGTTCTCTAGGCTTCAGGCCCTCACATCCAATGCTTTATACCATCTTCTCACCTGTAGGCCATCACTGCAATGATTTATGGGGTACTCTAGGCTTCAGGCCCTCACCTCCAATGCTTTATACCGTCTACTCACCTGTAGCCCATTACTGCAATGTTTTATGGGGTTCTCTAGGCTTCCGACCCTCACCTCCAATGCTGTATACCGTCTGCTTAACTGTAGGCCGTCACTGCAATGATTTTTGGGGTTTGCTATGCTTCACGGCCTCACCTCCAATGCTTTATACTGTCTGCTAATCTGTAGGCCATCACTGCAATGATTTATGGGGTTCTCAAGGCTTCAGGCCCTCACCTCCAATGCTTTATACCGTCTGCTCACCTGTAAGCCATCACTGCAAAGATTTATGGGGTTCGCTAGGCTTTAGGCCCTCACCTCCAATGCTTTATACCGTCTGCTCACTGTAGGCCATTACTGCAATGTTGTATAGGGTTCTCTAGGCTTCAGGCCCTCACCTCCAATGCTTTATACCAGGCATGCTCAACCTGCGGCCCTCCAGCTGTTGCAAAACTACAACTCCCAGCATGCCCGAACAGCCTACAGCTATCAGCCTACAGCAGGGCATTGTGGGAGTTGTAGTTTTACAACAGCTGGAGGGCCGCAGGTTGAGCATGCCTGCTTTATACCATCTGATCACCAGTAGGCCATCACTGCAATGATTTATGGGGTTCGCTAAGATTCAGGCCCTCACCTCCAATGCTTTATACCGTCTGCTCACCTGTAGGCCATCACTGCAATGATTTATGGGGTTCTCTAGGCTTCAGGCCCTCCCCTCACCTCCAATGCTTTATACCGTCTGCTCACCTGTAGCCTATCACTGTAATGATTTATGGGTTCACTAGGCTTCAGGCCCTCACCTCCAATGCTTTATACCTTCTGCTTACCTGTAGGCCATCACTGCAATGATTTATGGGGTTCGCTAGGCTTCAGGCCCTCACCTCCAATGCTTTATACCGTCTGCTCACTGTAGGCCATTACTGCAATGTTTTATATAATAATATGTGATATAATAATTGGTATTTAATGTGAAGAATTTATTACACTACACACTAACACCATCTATAGTAATACACATGGAAGATGGAAGGTCTGTATGGGGACGTCAAGAGCTATATTTGAAGTTTCCATATACTGTATGACAATGAAGAAGTACATATATGTGTAGGACACGCCTAGATCTACGGTATAAATGGCTGACAGACAGACAAGGGGGTCGTCTTCTTACTCTCACTCTTCTGTTGGGGCTGCTTCTAAAGAAGATGGAAGACACACAAGAAGCCTGAGAAGGAGGTTCCTACCCTTCAGAAATGATGCTTAAGGACATTCATATTTACGCATGGACAATGGACTAAGAATTTTCCCAAATTATTCTTGTACGCAATTAACTACGAAGACTGCAAATAAATCGCATTATGACTTTTTTTTTTACAAATCTTTCTGAATCCTGTTGAATGGGTCCTCCTGGTATTCCTTACTCCAAGAAACGCATAGACTATATTTGGAGAGGATTACCAAACCAGTTTTAAATGTGCAATTATGCAGATGTATCATTAAGCATGTAATAGAACAGCCTTAGGGTGCATGTTTGATAACTGGTAATGCTGGATTTTTTTTTTATATTCTAGTTATCATTTTTCCCATTTGTAAATCCCTGATAAAAATCCTTTAGGAATTCCAGGTCTACGACGACTTCTCCAAGTTCTGCCTCAGCCGAGAAAAGTGAAATAATGAACATAACCCTGCTGAAATATGCAGAGTAGAAAGGTCCAGAAAACTCCATCAAATGCTTTATCAGAATCATTTACAAAATATGTCCCAAATCAGCATAGAATATGTGCAAATGAGCATCTAAACTACAGTATCACTCCCATGTACACAATCTATGCTGCTCCAGGACATATGGCCCACTCACGGACCATATGAAGCAATACTTAAAAATTACATTGACTGTACATGGTGTGCTATCCACATCTTTTGTGTTCCTTTTAAAATGAATGGGTTAGCATTTTGTTTCGCAAAATTTCGAGACAGATGTGGACTCTAACGTACGGATGTGTGAATTAATCCTATAATCAATGCTTAATTTTTCACCCACCAGCCGAAGAACGGGTTTGCGTATGTAGATGTACTAGGAATGCCTCTGCTGTGTCCTTAAAGGGAACCTGTCATCAACCTTATGCTGATCTCACTGAGGGCAGCATAAATTAGTGACAGAAATGCTGATTTCAGCGGTGTGTCACTCATGAGCTAAACGTAAGTGGTTGCTGAGAACCAGCATCATAATCATTGCAGCCCAGGACTTGAAAAGAGTCAAATCTACCTGAGAAGAGTCATGGTTATTTTATTGTTTTTAACACACAACTCCTAAATGTACTATAACCTTAAGTTTGTCTGTGGGAGAAGCTTATTTGGGTGCTCCGCCCACTGACTTACTGAGAATTGGTACATAGAAACATAGAATGTGTCGGCAGATAAGAACCATTTGGCCCATCTAGTCTGCCCAATATGCTGAATACTATGAATAGCCCCAGGCCCTATCTTATATGAAGGATGGCCTTATGCCTATTCCATGCATGCTTAAACTCCTTCACTGTATTTGCAGCTACCACTTCTGCAGGAAGGCTATTCCATGCGTCCACTACTCTCTCAGTAAAGTAATTCTTCCTGATATTACTTTTAAACCTTAGCCCCTCTAATTTAAAACTAACTGACTGGCGCTGCAGTCATTGATCTGGGAGTCTCTTGATGCTACAATGTGGAAAATATGTAGTAAGAGGAAATAAAAGGGAGCTGAAAACCTGTAGGCAGGCATGCTGGGAGTTGTAGTTTTTCAACAGCTGGAGGGCTGCAGTTTGGACATGCCTGCTTTATACCGTTTGCTCACCTGTGGCCCATCACTGCAATGATTTATGGGGTTCGCTAGGCTTCAGGCCCTCACCTCCAATGCTTTATACCGTCTGCTCATCTGTAAGCCATCACTGCAATGATTTATGGGGTTCGCTAGGCTTCAGGCCCTCACCTCCAATGCTTTATACCGTCTGATCACCTGTAGGCCATCACTGCAATGATTTATGGGGTTCTCTAGGCTTCAGGCCCTCACCTCCAATGCTTTATACCGTCTGCTCACCTGTAGCCCATCACTGCAATGTTTTATGGGGTTCTCTAGGCTTCAGGCCCTCACCTCCAATGCTTTATACCATCTGCTCACCTGTAGGCCATCACTGCAATGATTTATGGGTTCGCTAGGCTTCAGGCCCTCACCTCCAATGCTTTATATCGTCTGCTCACCTGTACGCCATTACTGCAATGATTTATGGGGTACTCTAGGCTTCAGGCCCTCACCTCCAATGCTTTATACCATCTGCTCACCTGTAGGCCATTACTGCAATGATTTATGGGTTCGCTAGGCTTCAGGCCCTCACCTCCAATGCTTTATACTGTCTACTCACCTGTAACCCATCACTGCAATGTTTTATGGGGTTCTCTAGGCTTCCGACCCTCACCTCCAATGCTGTATACCGTCTGCTCACCTGTAGGCCATCACTAGCAATGATTTTTGGGGTTTGCTATGATTCACGGCCTCACCTCCAATGCTTTAAACTGTCTGCTCATCTGTAGGCCATCACTGCAATGATTTATGGGGTTCTCTAGGCTTTAGGCCCTCACCTCCAATGCTTTATACTGTCTGATCACCTGTAGGCCATCACTGCAATGATTTATGGGGTTCTCAAGGCTTCAGGCCCTCACCTCCAATGCTTTATACCGTCTGCTCACCTGTAGGCCATCACTGCAATGATTTATGGGTTCGCTAGGCTTCAGGCCCTCACCTCCAATGCTTTATACCGTCTGCTCACCTGTAGCCCACCACTACAATCATTTATGGGGTTCGCTAGGCTTTAGGCCCTCACCTCCAATGCTTTATACCGTCTGCTCACTGTAGGCCATTACTGCAATGTTGTATAGGGTTCTCTAGGCTTCAGGCCCTCACCTTCAATGCTTTATACCGTCTGCTCACCTGTAAGCCATCACTGCAATGATTTATGGGGTTCTCTAGGCTTCAGGCCCTCACCTCCAATGCATTATACCGTCTGCTCACCTGTAGCCCATCACTGCAATATTTCATGGGGTTCTCTAGGCTTCAGGCCCTCCCCTCACCTCCAATGCTTTATACCATCTGATCACCAGTAGGCCATCACTGCAATGATTTATGGGGTTCGCTAGGCTTCAGGCCCTTAACTCCAATGCTTTATACCTTCTGATCACCTGTAAGCCAGCACTGCAATGATTTATGAGGTTTGCTAGGCTTCAGGCCCTCACCTCTAATGCTTTATACCGTCTTCTCACCTGTAGGCCATTAATCCAATATTTTTGGGGTTCTCTATGCTTCAGGCCCTCACCTCCAAAGCATTATACCGTCTGCCCATCTGTAGGCCATCACTGCAATGATTTATGGGGTTCTCTAGGCTTCTTGCCTTCACCTCCAATGCTTTATACCATCTGATCACCTGTAGGCCATCACTGCAATGATTTATGGGGTTCGCTAGGCTTCAGGCCCTTAACTCCAATGCTTTATACCTTCTGATCACCTGTAGGCCATCACTGCAATGATTTATGGGGTTCGCTAGGCTTCAGGCCCTCACCTCCAATGCTTTATACCGTCTGCTCACCTGTAGGCCATTAATCCAATATTTTTTGGGGTTCTCTATGCTTCAGGCCCTCACCTCCAATGCTTTATACTGTCTGCTCACCTGTAGCCCATCACTGCAATGTTTTATGGGGTTTTCTAGGCTTCAGGCCCTCACCTCCAATGCTTTATACCGTCTGCTTAACTGTAGGCCGTCACTGCAATGATTTTTGGGGTTTGCTATGCTTCACGGCCTCACCTCCAATGCTTTATACTGTCTGCTAATCTGTAGGCCATCACTGCAATGATTTATGGGGTTCTCAAGGCTTCAGGCCCTCACCTCCAATGCTTTATACCGTCTGCTCACCTGTAAGCCATCACTGCAAAGATTTATGGGGTTCGCTAGGCTTTAGGCCCTCACCTCCAATGCTTTATACCGTCTACTCACCTGTAGCCCATCACTGCAATGTTTTATGGGGTTCTCTAGGCTTCCGACCCTCACCTCCAATGCTGTATACCGTCTGCTCACCTGTAGGCCGTCACTGCAATGATTTTTGGGGTTTGCTATGCTTCACGGCATCACCTCCAATGCTTTATACTGTCTGCTCATCTGTAGGCCATCACTGCAATGATTTATGGGGTTCTCAAGGCTTCAGGCCCTCACCTCCAATGCTTTATACCGTCTGCTCACCTGTAGGCCATCACTGCAATTATTTATGGTTTCGCTAGGCTTCAGGCCCTCACCTCCAATGCTTTATATCGTCTGCTCACCTGTAGGCCATTACTGCAATGATTTATGGGGTTCACTAGGCTTCAGGCCCTCACCTCCAATGCTTTATACCGTCTGCTCACCTGTAAGCCATCACTGCAAAAATATATGGGGTTCGCTAGGCTTTAGGCCCTCACCTCCAATGCTTTATACCGTCTGCTCACTGTAGGCCATTACTGCAATGTAGTATAGGGTTCTCTAGGCTTCAGGCCCTCACCTCCAATGCTTTATACCATCTGATCACCAGTAGGCCATCACTGCAATGATTTATGGGGTTCGCTAAGATTCAGGCCCTCACCTCCAATGCTTTATACCGTCTGCTCACCTGTAGGCCATCACTGCAATGATTTATGGGGTTCTCTAGGCTTCAGGCCCTCACCTCCAATGCTTTATACTGTCTGCTCACTGTAAGCCATTACTGCAATGTTTTATAAGGTTCACTAGGCTTCAGGCTTTATACCATCTGATCACCTGTACGCCATCACTGCAATGATTTTTGGGGTTTGCTATGCTTCAGGCCCTCACCTCCAATGCTTTATAAGGTCTGCTCACCTGTAGCCCATCACTGCAATATTATAGTGTTCACTAGGCTTCAAGCCCTCACCTCCAATGATTTATACCGTCTGCTCACCTGTAGCCCACCACTACAATGTTTTATGGGGTATTCTAGGCTTCAGGCCCTCACCTCCAATGCTTTATACCGTCTGCTCACCTGTATCACATCACTGCAATGTTTTATGGGGTTCTCTATGCTTCAGACCCTCGACCCAAAGCTTTATATCGTCTGCTCACCTGTATCACATCACTGCAATGTTTTATGGGGTTTGCTAGGCTTCAGGCCCTGACCTCCAATGCTTTATACCGTCGCTCACCTGTAGCCCCTTCACTGCAATGTTTTATGGGGTTCTCTAGGCTTCAGACCCTCGCCTCCAATGCTTCATACCGTCTGCTCACCTGTATCACATCACTGCAATGTTTTATGGGGTTCTCTAGGCTTCAGACCCTCACCTTGAATGCTTTATACTGTCTGCTCACCTGTAGCCTATCACTGTAATGATTTATTGGTTCACTAGGCTTCAGGCTCTCACCTCCAATGCTTTATATCGTCTGCTCACATGTAGGCCATTACTGTAATGTTTTATGGGGTTCTCTAGGCTTCAGGCCCTTACCTCCAATGCTTTATACCGTCTGCTCACCTGTAGCCTATCACTGTAATGATTTATGGGTTTCGCTATGCTTCAGGCCCTCACCTCCAATGCTTTATATCGTCTGCTCACCTGTAGCCTATCACTGTAATGATTTATGGGGTTCGCTAGGCTTCAGGCCCTCACCTCCAATGCTTTATACCGTCTGCTCACCTGTAGCCCATCACTGCAATATTTTATAGGGTTCACTAGGCTTCTGGCCCTCTCCTCCAATGCTTTATATCGTCTGCTCACCTGTAGGCCATCACTGCAATGTTTTATGGGGTTCTCTAGGCTTCAAACCCTCACCTCCAATGCTTTATACCATCTGCTCACCTGTAGGCCATTAATCCAATATTTTTTGGGGTTCTCTAGGCTTCAGGCCCTCGCCTCCAATGCATTATACCGTCTGATCACCTTTAGGCCATCACTGCAATGATTTATGGGGTTCTCTAGGCTTCAGGCCCTCACCTCCAATGCATTATACCGTCTGCTCACCTGTAGCCCATCACTGCAATATTTCATGGGGTTCTCTAGGCTTCAGGCCCTCCCCTCACCTCCAATGCTTTATACGGTCTGCTCATCTGTAGGCCATCACTGCAATGATTTATGGGTTCGCTAGGCTTCAGGCCCTCACCTCCAGTGCTTTATATCGTCTGCTCACCTGTAGGCCATTACTGCAATGATTTATGGGGTACTCTAGGCTTCAGGCCCTCACCTACAATGATTTATACTGTCTGCTCACCTGTATCACATCACTGCATTGTTTTTTGGGGTTCTCTAGGCTTCAGGCCCTCACCTCCAATGCTTTATATCGTCTGCTCACTGTAGGCCATCACTGCAATGTTTTATGGGTTTCACTAGGCTTCCGACCCTCACCTCCAATGCTGTATACCGTCTGCTCACCTGTAAGCCATTAATCCAATATTTTTTGGGGTTCTCTAGGCTTCAGGCCCTCACCTCCAATGCTTTATACCGTCTGCTCACCTGTAGCCCATCACTACAATGTTTTATGAGGTTCTCTAGGGTTCAGGCCCTCACCTCCAATGCATTATACCGTCTGCTCACCTGTAGCCCATCACTGCAATGTTTTATAGGGTTCGCTAGGCTTCAGGCCCTCTCCTCCAATGCTTTATATCGTCTGCTCACCTGTAGGCCATCACTGCAATGTTTTATGGGGTTCTCTAGGCTTCAAACCCTCACCTCCAATGCTTTATACCATCTGCTCACCTGTAGGCCATTAATCCAATATTTTTTGGGGTTCTCTAGGCTTCAGGCCCTCGCCTCCAATGCATTATACCGTCTGATCACCTTTAGGCCATCACTGCAATGATTTATGGGGTTCTCTAGGCTTCAGGCCCTCACCTCCAATGCATTATACCGTCTGCTCACCTGTAGCCCATCACTGCAATATTTCATGGGGTTCTCTAGGCTTCAGGCCCTCCCCTCACCTCCAATGCTTTATACGGTCTGCTCACCTGTAGGCCATCACTGCAATGATTTATGGGTTCGCTAGGCTTCAGGCCCTCACCTCCAATGCTTTATATCGTCTGCTCACTGTAGGCCATCACTGCAATGTTTTATGGGTTTCACTAGGCTTCCGACCCTCACCTCCAATGCTGTATACTGTCTGCTCACCTGTATCCCATCACTACAATGTTTTATGAGGTTCTCCTGGGTTCAGGCCCTCACCTCCAATGCATTATACTGTCTGCTCACCTGTAGCCCATCACTGCAATGTTTTATAGGGTTCGCTAGGCTTCAGGCCCTCACCTCCAATGCTTTATACCGTCTGCTCACCTGTAGCCCATCACTGCAATGTTTTATGGGGTTCTCTAGGCTTTAGACCCTCGAGCCAAACCTTTATACCGTCTGCTCACCTGTATCATATCACTGCGGAGTTTTATGGGGTTCGCTAAAATTCAGGCCCTCACTTCCAATGCTTTATACCGTCTGCTCACCTGTAGCCCACCAGTGCAATGATTTTTGGGGTTCTCTAGGCTTCAGGCCCTCACCTCTAGTGCTTTATACCGTCTGATCACCTGTAGCCCATCACTGCAATGTTTTATGGGGTTCTCCAAGTTTCAGGCCCTCACCTCCAATGCATTATACTGTCTGCTCACCGGTAGCCCATCACTGCAATGATTTATGGGGTTCCCTAGGCTTCAGGCCCTCACCGCCAATGCTTTATACCGTCTGCTCACCTGTAGGCCATCACTGCAATGATTTATGGGGTTCCCTAGGCTTCAGGCCCTCACTTCCAATGCTTTTCCGATGAGTTTTGATTGACAAGATGTATTAAAAGGGCCATGATATTGGGGTCTAATTTGAGGTCTGATTGATGGGGTGGGGGCTGGTGATTTAGTGACTATTACTTTTGTGAATTGAAAAACAAAGTCCAGCTCCTTCTTGCGGATAAAAAATCTTCAATCTTTATTTCATAACTCCAGTATAAAAACTTGACATAGAGGTATTCATATTCGTCTACGTGTTTCGGACCATATAACATCAGGGTCCTTACTCATGACAAACTTTTAAAACACTGGACAGACATTTATGGGGAAAGAGGGAAACACCTCTTCCTATCCCACAATTCCTTGCATTGTGAATCTGTATGCACCAGTTTAATTACAACACCTGTTACTCAAACACACCCAAAGTGCTAAAACATTCATATTAGTTACACTAAAAAAAATTACATATATATATATATATATATATATATATATAGTTACTATATACCTATAACATATATAATATATAATTGCAGACTTGACATTTCAGAGTTATTAACTCAATAAATAGTACATATATGAGTTAGTATTGTAGGATTAAATCCTGTCTGATATTTAGACCTGCTGGTTGCCTTGTCTATTGAGCAACTTGCGTCTCCGATCACCACCACGTGGGGGCAGCACCACTCGTTCTATGGCCTGCACACGCAAACATGAGGGGTCACCAGCATGAACTAGCGCACAGTGCAGACTAACCGCCGACACATTGCGTTTTCTATAGTGCGGTATGTCAGATAAATGCTTGCGGATGCGGACCTTGATTGAGTTTGTGGTGCAACCCACATATTGTACTCTACAAGTCTCACATGTGAAAAGATAAATCGCATATTTTGTGTTGCAATTCACGTACGAGTACACTTTATAAACTTTGTTATTTACAACAGATGTAAAAGTTCTTGACTGTGTCATACTGTATATGTGCAACAAATACATCTGCTGTGTCCGCACCGATAACTCCCCGGATTGTTGAGCCACGTATGTTGTGTATTTTTATTACTTTGAAAAAGACTGGGGCTAAGGACATTTCCCACTGTGTATGCGCGGCGAGCTACGCATCTGACACCCTGAGACACAATGGGAGACCATTCACTATCCATATGCAAGACTGGCAAATATTTTTTGACAATCTTGCAAATCTCATGATATTCCATGCTATACCGCGTAGAGAACATTAGAGACCCCGGATTTTTTGATTTTTTGATTTTCTGTACTGATGATATAAGATCATTTCTTTCCATAGAAGATACTAATCTCTTGGATCTAATAATTTTCTCCACGCGGTATTTACGTTGAACCAGTCTTTTCTCTATATTTTCAGCTTCTTTTAAAAACAAGTTTTGGTCAGAACAGTTTCTCTTTGCCCTGATTAATTCCCCTTTCGGGATATTAGCCAGTACATGAGGAGGGTGACATGAATTTGCCAATAGGATGGTATTACCCGCTATTTCTTTTCTATAGGTTTTGGTAACCACTCTCCCTTTTTCTATGTCTGCCATCAAGCATAAGTCTAGAAAGTTAATGGTCGATTTATCAAAGTGGACCTGAAATTGGATGGACTGCATACATGAATTTATGTATGTCACAAAGGGCGGTATGGTCGCCACTTCCCCAGACCAGACTAACAGCAGGTCATCTATGTAACGACCATACCACCCGATATTGTGCACACACATGGGCGTGTCGATGAGGAGAAAGTGTCTCTCCCACCATGCCATAAATATATTGGCTATGGAGGGGGAGAACTTGGCCCCCATCGACCCGCCCGACACCTGCAAGTAATACTCCCCATCAAAGAGAAAAAAATTATGCTTAAGTAAAAATACCAAAACTACTTCCATAAACTCCTGTAATAGTGGCGTATACGTGCTGTAGATGTTCAAAAACCACATAAGAGATCTTGCAGCAAAGTCATGTGGAATGTTGGTATACAGCGATGAGACATCTGCTGTTAACCATATATATTCCGGTTTCCACACAAATTTAGAGAAGGCTTGCAATACCGATCTTGAATCTTGTAAAAAACCTGGGATCATAGGGACCAACGGTTGCAGCAATGAATCAAGCCATTCTGACAATTTTTCAGAATATGAGCCAATCCCTGCTACAATTGGGCGTAGTGGTGGTGGAAAAACACCCTTATGTATTTTGGGTAAGGCATGAAAAATAGACATGACCGGCTCATCTACATAGATAAAATCTACTTCTTTCTGTGAAAAAATGTTTTTATCCAAACCCAAGTATAGTATATCCCAAGTTTGGCTTGAAAACAGGGGAGAGGGTTGGCACTGAGGCGAGCATACACCTGGGAATCCTCCAGCATAAGCATTATCTGTTTTTTATATATGCCCGCATCCAGGACAACAACCGCTCCCCCCTTATCTGCATTTTTGATGATCAGGTCCTGTTTATCTTGCAAATTTTGCAAAGCCTCAGTTTCATTTCTGGACATATTTGTATGTCCAGGGGGTTGTTCCATTTTACATTTTTTATATAGTGAACAAAGATCCTTCTCCACTAGTTCCTGGAATCGATCCAGGGCAGGTGATCTGGATTGCAGCGGGTAAAACTCCCTATTTGACACTTTAAAATGTTTAGACTTATTTTGCAATTCCATATCACTATGTCCTGATCGAAGTTCCTGTAAACTACACACGTGTACCAATTCCAAAAAAGACATGCTATCGGCCTCCTGCCTTAATTCAGACTCCCTTACATTCCTATTTTCCTCCTGCTCGTTTACATCAGCATTATCATCTGTATTTTCCCAAAAATGTCGACGCAATGTCATAAGTCGAGCTAATTTGTTAACGTCCAGAATAGTTTTGTATAAATCAAAATGAGTTGTGGGAGAAAAGGTCAAACCTCTTTTAAGGATGTTAATCTGTTCCTCAGAGAGAATGCTGGCAGAGAGGTTGATAACTTGTATATCTTCTACATTTTCCTGCTGCGAGCAGGGTACCTTCTGGTTCTTTCTGTGTCGTCTGCCCGCCCGTCGTTCTTTGCCACTGCCTTGTGATGTGAAGATGTTGCAGGATTACTAGGGCGTTCCTCCATATTTCTTTGATATGGGGCTGTGTATTCTGTGGTCGAGTCAGAGGACTCTATTTCCGTGGAACTAAAGGCGACTTTGGATCAGCTTTTGTTTCTCCGTGTATGCTTTCTTCTTAAGATAGATCGTAATGTGTTGCCTCTTTTCTCGGCCCACGTGTATATTTCTCCCTTATTATAGTCCATCAGGTCACGGTTATATTTAGTTTGTTTGAGCTTCATTAGATCTTCCTCCATTTTCGTGATGTTATCACGTAATTTTTCATCATCTTTAAAAGATGGTGTTTCCGCAAGCACTAGAAGTGTTTGCTGTAGGACTTTGATTTCCTCTCTCAAAGTTTTTAGAGAGTCCTGTTCACACCGGACTATAAGTTGCATTAGTTTTGTGGAACATGCCGACAAGATTTCATCCCACTGGACAGCAAATTCCTCTGAATAGACAATCGTTGGTCTCTTTTTAATGCGGAGACCTCTTGGAATCATTGATTTGTCAATATATTTTGTTAGGGAAGTTGCGTCCCACCAAGTCCGCAATTCTTTTATGAGCAGTTGTTCAAGCTCAGACATTGTAGCGTTTATATTAAAATCCTCCTGAACATTTGGGTTCGACATCTCAAAAATAGCATTCATTTTGATAATACGTTCATTAACTTCCTCCACCGAATGTAATGCCATATTGGTGGATCAATTCAGAAGTTGAACTTCTACCCAAAGTTCACAAGTTCAGTATTCACTGGATGTAGGTTATATTCACACAGGGAGTGCACGCTTGTCCACTGCGGCAATAGAGAAACTTGATATTAAGCAGCTCTCACCTGTTTGATTTCCACAAAATTGGTGCACGGACACGGATCATGGACCAACCGATCCCAATACAAATTGAAAAACAAAGTCCAGCTCCTTCTTGCGGATAAAAAATCTTCAATCTTTATTTCATAACTCCAGTATAAAAACTTGACATAGAGGTATTCATTTTTAGACCTGCCGGTTGCCTTGTCTCTAGTTGGAAAATCCAAAAAGCTTCTCTATTGAGCAACTTGCGTCTCCGATCACCACCACGTGGGGGCAGCACCACTCACTAAATATCAGACAGGATTTAATCCTACAATACTAACTCATATATGTACTATTTATTGAGGTAATAACTCTGAAATGTCAAGTCTGCAATTATATATTATATATGTTATAGGTATATAGTAACCATATATATATATATATTTTTTTAGTGCAACTAATATGTATGTTTTAGCACTTTGGGTGTGTTTGAGTAACAGGTGTTGTAATTAAACTGGTGCATACAGATTCACAATGCAAGGAATTGTGGGTAAGGAAGAGGTGTTTCCCTCTTTCCCCATAAATGTCTGTCCAGTGTTTTAAAAGTTTGTCATGAGTAAGGACCCTGATGTGATATGGTCCGAAACGCGTAGACGAATATGAATACCTCTATGTCGAATTTTTATACTGGAGTTATGAAATAAAGATTGAAGATTTTTTTATCCGCAAGAAGGAGCTGGACTTTGTTTTTCAATTTGTATTGGGATCGGTTGGTCCATGATCCGTGTCCGTGCACCAATTTTGTGGAAATCAAACAGGTGAGAGCTGCTTAATATCAAGTTTCTCTATTACTTTTGTGGTCTGATCTGATGTCTGAAAGCGGTGTAATATAGAAGTCATGATTTAAGGACTGATTGATGTAGGGGGTCTTAAGTAGGGCCATGACTTTGGAATCTAATTTAAAGGATTGAGTGTTGGGGGTTATAGATATTCACATTCATTTAGGGCTTACCTTGGGTTGGATCTGGTCTGAGGTTTGATTGCTAACATCTGCATTAGGCTCCAATATTTTCTAGTTCTGTAGCTGCTTCTTTTTGTACTTTTATCTTGGCAGTACAGTATTTTGGGCATCAAAGTGGGCACAGTATTAGAAAACTCTCCAGGATGGCAGTGTGAAATGGGCATAGAGGGTAGGGATTGACCGCAGAAGCAATGAGTAAAGTCAGAGGTTTAACCTGGTCTCCTGGTCCCTAATGTAAAATCTGTAATAGTTCCATCTATTAATCCTGGTGTCTTCTTATATGGCAGAAGAGGTGGCACACTCCTGACCAAAGACATATGCACATGATGGTCTGGACCAAAAGGAGAAGAAAAGAAACCTAACAACTGAAATCTTTGAAGACGTCACTGAGAAGTCACTTTGTTAGAAAGTAGAGTCAGCCAGTTTAAACTGATTAAATCGATTTTGGGGGGATGGGTGTGAATGGGGGTGTGCTGTGTCCTCTTTTTAGACAACCAAAATATGGTCACTGTAATTTAAATGGCATCACAAACAGGATGAACTTTTGTGTCTTACTACAATTGGCCTAAATTGATGTTTTAAACTTTCTTTATTGTTGCAGAAAAGTGAGAAACTGCACAAGTTGCTGCACTTTGGTAAAATAAAGGGTTAATCGGCCATATTGGAGCTGTTCATTGTGCGCTGCCGTCTTGCATCCAGATCAGGAAATGTTAGTTCTGCCCTGGAAAGGAGAGACCTGCCAACAGACACCTATTGTTGGTACTGTTGAAAAGTAGAGTTAAGCTAACACCTAGAAGTTTGGGTTCGAGTTCGGCTGAACTTCTTCGCAAAGTTCGGGACCCGAACTCGACCCCGAACTCGACCCCAATTGAAGTCAATGGTGACCCGAACTTTGGGGCGCTAAAATGGCTCTAAAAGAGTCATGGAAAGGGCTAGAGGGCTGCAAAATGTGGGTAAGAGCTGGACAAGTGCCCTGCAAACAAATGTGGATAGGGAAATCATTACTGATTTAGAATATTCTTCATTATTTAATATAGTTTATGTTATGCGAAAAATCAGTAATTAATTATGCGCACATTAATCAAATCGCGTTAGGATGTTAAGCAACTTTCCGATTGGGTTGGCTTGGCTTGGTAGAATTGTCGAATATGTAGAATATAGCGCTATGTTTGTAATTTACGTATATAGCGCTATATTCTACATATTCGACAATTCTACCAAGCCAACTGAATAGGAAAGTTGCTAACACCCTTACGCGATTTGATTAATGCGCATATTTAATTACCGATTTTTCGGTTTATTCCTCCTTGACGCGCGGTCGCGTCATCTTGTGAGTTGCGAGAATTCGTGCTCCATGCGTCAGGTGGAACGCACCGCCGGACGCAGCAGAAGGGAGTCACCAGCCTGCCAGCCAATGATCAGCGCTGACAGGCTGGTGATTTTTAAAATCACCTATGGAAAAGTATAATGTTAGTTGTATTTATAAATATAATGATTTTATAAGGGATCTGTGCCTTGTGATGGGTCCTTTTCATCAGTTGGACCCAGCACAGAGCACAGATCCCAAGTAAGTGCACCAAACACCACATATTAGGCCCTGATCACCCTCCATCACCCCAATTAACCCCTTGATCACCCCCTGTCAATACATAGTGAAAGGGAAAAAAGTGATCAGTGTCACTTTTGTGAACTGTCACTTTTTTTTTTTCACTAGGTTTGACTGTTAGTCTTAGTTTAGTTTAGGCCCCCTTCGGTAGGTAGTTTGCGTTAGCGCCCAGCCCACCGCACCGCAGTCACTGATTAGCGTAGCGCTAATCAGCGTTTGTACTTTTATAGTATCTGTAAGTGATCAGAACTATAATAGTATTACTGTCACCTTAGTTCGCCTTCCACCCCAAACGCAGTGTTTGCCCGATCAGGCTTGATCAGTCGCCCACACGTGCGTTCACCCACGCCCGCCCCGCCGCAGTGACCAAAAAATTTTTTTTTTGTATCACTGCACAATTACTACGCAAGCGCTGCGGCGATAAAAAAATCTGTTTTACAGCAGCTTCTGTACTTCGCTAGCCTCCCATTTGTAAGACAGGCTTGCTTTTTTTCTTGGGTAGTCCTCAGGGAATGCCCCCTAAATTTAGTCGCCCAAATGTCAAATAAGGGGTATTCTCCTGAAGAGGCCTACAGGATTCTGACCCAGTCGGATGAGGAATGGGAACCCTCATCTGACGAATCTAGCGGGTCAGAATACGAACCTGTAGAAAGCAGTGGCAGTCTGACCCAAAGTTCGGACGAGGAGGTTGAGGTCCCTGATACCACCAGGCGTACCCGGCCCCGTGTCGCTAGACCGCAGGTAGCGCAGGATCCGTTTCAAGGGCAGCAGAGTGGGGCTGGCGCTGCCGTATTACGTGGTGAGGGATACACCAGCAGCGCAGCCCGTCCTGGACCTAGTACCAGCACTGCCGTACAACATGGTGAAGTGGCGAGCCCCAGAAGGGCAGTTGAAGCTGGTACGGTGGCGCGTGCAGTAATTTTCCCGTCTCAGCCACCGTGCAGACCGGCCTGTAGAGCCCTTAGAGTCCCTGAGGTGCTGGCAAACCCTGATTGGCAGCCCCCAACTTCAGCCGCACCATTAGTTCCCCCTTTCACCGCCCAGTCAGGAGTTCGGGTGGAGACAGCTCAGATCGGATCGGCGCTGGGGTTTTTTGAGCTGTTCTTCATTGCGGAGCTCTATGACTTAGTCGTGGCAGAAACAAATCGGTATGCCACTCAATTTATAACCGCCAACCCGGGAAGCTTCTATGCCCAGCCTTTCCGGTGGAAACCAGTCCAAGTTCCCGAATTTAAAACTTTTCTGGGCCTTCTCCTCAACATGGGCCTAACCAAAAAGCATGAATTGCGGTCATATTGGTCCACGAACCCAATTCATCACATGCCCATATTCTCTGCTGCCATGTCCAGGACACGTTTTTAGACCATCCTGCGTTTCCTGCACTTTAGTGACAACACCACCTCCCGTCCCAGAGGCCACCCAGCTTTTGACCAGCTCCATAAAATTCGGCCCCTCATAGACCACTTCAACCAGAAAGTTGCAGATTGCGTAGACGAGTCCCTAGTACATGTCTAAGGAGGTTGACACATCTACTCCTGTTTGTTTGTATTCCTACAGATTGGGACGCAGGTCAGCATGGCGCTTTCCTGTTACCCCGTGGAGTGACCGCCGCCGTCCATCGAACGTTTGCCTGGCTCCTTCACCCCTCTCCCCAGAAGACAAGCTGATCCGGGCTCGACCTGTCAGCTCCGGTATCCCACCTGCTGCCTACCCTCCATCCAGAGAACTGCACTCCCAGAGTCAGACGTCTGAAGAGGTGAGCCCTGCTGGTACTGATCTTGAGGAAGAAGACTGAGAGGAAGACACAGGAGCAGATAAGTATTACTCTGTCTCTGTCCTCCCATCCCCCCCCCCCCCCCATCTCTCCGGGGGGTGATTCTCTCCCTCTCTGAGTCTGATAGCTGCCTGGTTGAACTTCTGGTGCTCTGGTCCGTCTGGGGGCATTCACAACGGCTGGGGGACCCCTCAACAGTAGGGGACATTTGTTGGAGGGGATCTGAAAGATCGTGCGTTCCTACCAGCGCTGCCGCTTACCCGTCTCGGCTCGGCGCATTAGCGTCGCGCTTCTCGGCCCTGCGCTCAATTCCGGCGGCCTCTTTCTCTCTCACAGAGGGGTGATCAAACGGGGACCGCCGGTTATCTTTCCTACATCCCCGCTTGCCGTGATCGGCGGTGGGGGTGACCATGGGGGCGGAGCTCCTTGCGCCTCTCTTGCCCTCTTACATAAAGCGCGCGCTATTTTTCGCGCCATATGACGCTTCAAGGGGGCGGAGCTTAGCGCTACCTTCCGGCGTCTCCGGCTCCTGCACCAGTGCCCGGCTCTCGTGCGCTCCCAGGCTCCTGCTCTGCTCCTGCTCTGTTGGCTGTGGATTGGCCTTGCTAGACTGGTAGGACAAGTTAGTTTTGCTACAGTCTGGTAGGAGTTTTTTTCTGCCTCCCTCCTTTTTTTCTTAGGGTGCCAAATCATGCCTAAACCTGGGGTCCCCCCTAAATCTGCCAAGGCCTCTTCTCAGGCCCCCACTTGGGTCCTGTAGAGTGTGTCTTCTGCCTCTCTATGTCACGGGTACCTGTGCCTCATGCCCTGCTCCTGGACCAGATCAGAGTGCTCCTCCTTCACTTTTTCAGCCCAGCTCCCCGCCTGTCCCTGCGGACCCTGCGGTACCTGTCTGGGCATCCGCCATGTCCAGTGCGGCTGCTGATTTGGCCCTAGTAGCCAAAGCGGCCATGTCCTCTCCTCTTTCTACGGGTCAGATGGTTTCGCATGGAGTCCCTCTGCTCGGTCGTTGCATCTCTGCTGCCCGGGGAATTCCTCGCGTCGGTGGACATTCAGGAAGCTTATTTGCACGTCCCTATAGTGGAGTCTCACCATCACTACCTGTGGTTCGCCATTGGGCACTGTCATTATCAGTTCGTCGCCCTCCCTTTCGGTTTGGCGACTGCTCCTCTGGTCTTTACCAAGATCCTGGTGCCCCTCATGGCCGTTCTGCTATCAAGGGGTATTTCCCTATTGCCCTACTTTCACGACAATCTGATAAAGGCCCCCTCTCTTCCGCAGACTGAGGACAGTGTCCGGATCACCGTCCAGACTCTGGAACGGTTTGGCTGGTTGATCAACTGCCCCAAGTCGTCTCTTCTTCCCTCCCAGAGGCTCTCCTTCATGGGGATGTTCCTGGACATGTCGGTTGCCAGGGTTTTCCTGCCGGACTCCAAGTTCTCCCAGATTCAGGAGGCAGTTTCGCTCCTGCTTTGCCCCCAGTCTTTTTACCATTCGGCAGTGCATGCGGACCCTGGGCCTCATGGTGGCCTCCTTCGAAGCCATTCCGTACGCCCAGTTCCACACTCGTCCGCTGCAGTGGATGATTCTTTCTCTTTGGGACAAGTCCCCTCAGGGACTGGAAACCCGGATCCGTCTCCCCCGAAGGGTTCGGGCTTCCCTGTCCTGGTGGCTCTCCCCTCCAACTCTGGCGTCAGGGAGGTCTTTTCTCCCGTGCTCCTGGACGATCGTCACTACCGATGCCAGTCTTTCGGGTTGGGGCGGAGTGTTCCAGAGCCAGACGGTTCAGGGGGTTTGGTCGGCGGAAGAATCACGCCTCCAGATCAACATCCTGGAACTGAGAGCGATATTTCTCTCCCTTTCCCATTGGACTCCTCTCCTTGTGGGTCTCCCGGTGCGGGAACAGTCGGACAATGCCACGTCTGTGGCCTACATCAACCATCAGGGCAGGACCCGCAGCTGGGCGGTGATGCACGAGGTGGAGAAGATCCTCCAGTGGGCGGAGTCTCATGTCCTGGTGCTGTCGACATTGTATATTCTGGGGGTCGACAATGGGACGGCGGACTTTCTGAGCCGCAACACAGTGGATCCGGGTGAGTGGTCTCTGCATCCTGAAGTCTTCAAAGACATCTGCCGCAGGTGGGGCCGTCCGGACGTGGACCTGATGGCGTCCAGATTGAACTTCAAGGTGCCGGTGTTCCTAGCTCGGGCTCGGGACCCGATAGCAGTCAGTGTGGACGCGCTGGTGTCTCTGTGGAGGGAATTCAGCCTTCTTTATGTTTTTCCTCCGCTTCCCTTGCTGCCGAAGGTTCTGCGCAAGATCGAAGTGGAGGGGATCCTGACCGTTCTCATCGCCCCGGACCGGCCTCGTCGCGCCCGGTTCTCGGAAATCGCGCGCATGCTGGCGGACGCACCTTGGCCTCTTCCCGACAGAGACGATCTGCTGTCTCAAGGGCCTCTCTTCCACCGGAATTTAGGGTCGCTGCGTTTAACGGCGTGTAGTTTAACGGATTCTGTAGTGAATACCATGATCAAGGTGCGGAAGCCGGCTTCCTCTCGGATTTATTATCGTACCTGGAAGGCCTTCCTGTCCTTTTGTGAATCCTCTGGTTTCCCTCCTCTTCGCTTCTCCATTCCGGTAGTACTTTATTTTCTCCAGTCGGGCCTCGAGATGGGTCTCTCTCTCGACTCTTTGAAGGGTCAAGTCTCGGCTCTGGCTATCTTTTTCCAAAGATCCCTTGCCCTGCTTCGTCCTGTACAAACTTTCCTTCAGGGGGTGGCACACTCGGTGCCCCCGTATGTCCCCGCCCTACCGTCTTGAGACCTTAACTTGGTTCTAGTTGCTCTCCAGGGGGCCCCTTTCGAGCCCCTCAGGGAGGTGTCTCTTACCTTCCTCACCTGGAAGGTGGTTTTTCTGGTCGCCATCACCTCCATTAGGTGAGTGTCAGAGCTGGCTGCGCTCTCCTGCCGGGAACCCTTCCTGGTTTTCCATCAGGATAAGGTGGTGCTTCGTCTGGTCCCATCCTTTCTGCCCAAGGTGGTGTCTGCCTTCCACCTTAATGAAGACCTTGTACTCCCCTCTTTTTGTCCCTCTCCGGCCAATTCCAAGGAGCGTGCTCTTCATTCCCTAGATGTTGTTAGGGCTCTGAGGGTGTATCTGGCGGCTACTGCTTCTGGCGGCCTCCAAGGTCATTGTGGCGCGCTGGATTCGGTCGGCTATTGCTGCGACTTATCTCGCTTGTGGCAGGATTCGCCCAGCTCGGGTTACCGCTCACTCCACTAGGGCGGTGGGAGCTTCCTGGGCAAGTACGCAACCGAGCTTCCGCATCTCAGTTGTGTAAATCGGCCACCTGGTCGTCCTTGCATACTTTCACGAAGTTTTATCAGTTGCACTCGCTGGCTTCGGCTGATGCGGTCCTTGGGCGCAAGGTTTTGCAGGCTGTGGTTCCTGTTTGACTGTTGGATGTTCGTCCTGGAGGTGTTGCGATTTGTTTCCCACCCCATGGACTGCTTTGGGATGTCCCGTGGTCTGTGTCCCCCAATGTAATGTACGAGAAAAGGAGATTTTTGTGAAACTCACCTGTAAAATCTTTTTCTCGTCTTTTCCATTGGGGGACACAGCTCCCGCCCCTTCCTTCTTGTGCAGTGGAGGATTGTTGTTCTGTTTTATTCTGGTTGGACCTCATGGTTTAGGGTCTGTTGGTTTCCATTGTTTGGACTGTTCTCCTTCTCCTACTACTTTTGCAACGCCTGACTTCCTCCTGCTGGAGCCTGGGGGTATAGCCCGAGGAGGAGGAGCCTTCTTTTGTATTTGTATAGGGTCCCTCCTAGTGATACCTCTAAGCTATACCCATGGTCTGTGTCCCCCAATGGAAAAGACAAGAAAAAGATTTTACAGGTGAGTTTCACAAAAATCTCCTTTTTGCGTCCTTTTTTTTATCCATTTACGGAACCGTTTCAGGCGGGGTGGTCTCTTCATGATCTCCTTCTCTGTTTTAGATGTTATCTTTGTGATGTTCTCCTCCTCAGTTTTGGATGTTTTCATGATCTTCTCCTCTGTTTTGGATGTTCTTTTCATGACTTTCTCCTCCTCTTTTTTGGCAGCTTTTAGTCTGTTAATAATTGGTGTTACTTCCTTGATGTTATCTATGGCTGGTACGATGTTATCTTTCTTGATGTTATTGATGGCTGGTACGATGTTATCTTTCTTGATGTTATTGATGGCTGGTCTGATGTTATTTTTCTTAATTTGCACTACAGGCTTTTGAACAACTACAACATGAAAAGGAAACCATCAGCAGGTAGTAGATATAACAGAATCTATCCTTTTAATATTATGAGCAATGCAGAAATATAGCGATGCAGCTCATCAGCAGACATGAGCTGTCTCATCTCTGAATTCTGCTGAATTCTGGGGTAATAGAAGGACCCCCAAAGTGTGTGATGAGCAGATATGAGAGGTAAGCCTAAGCTCCTCCTGTACCCCACCTATATATGTTATTACATAGAAATTATTACCTGGCTTCTCCACGCGAACCATCTGTAGATCAGTTGCCTGTTTTTTTTTCCGCCAGCGCCATGCCATCATGTACTTGTAACTGTGAGACAGAGAAATGTCCTGACATTAGCCGCTACAGATGATGAGTCATTACAGATTTAGAATTTTCTTCATTATTCAATATAGTTGATGTTATGCGAAAATCTTCAATTAAATATGCGCGTTAATCGAATCACGTAAGGGCGTTAAGCAACTTTCCTATTGGGTTGGCTTGGAAGAATATTCTAATTCACTACATATTGCAGCCTTCTCACATTGGCCCACAAGCAAGAAGCAGGCAGGTAATTCTCAAAGTTGCCATATTCGCGATTAAAATTCGCAATTGGAATATTCGCACTCAACACTAGCCATTAGTAGGCTCAACTATAGTCGGGTAAAAAAAAGCAGAAAATACGATTTTATGCTTGTTTTACTGGATGTTTGTAAGTATAATAAAGACTTATTGTTTTAAAAATACCTGACCGTGCTTCACCATAGAGAGTATTTTAAATCCTCAGTTAAAATGAGAAGGAGCTGATTATACAGACGAGTCGGCATTGTTTGGAAGGATTCCACTTTTGTTATATGCACTGACTACATCTGTGCCGTGTGAGTATATTAAAGTAGAGGGGGTACGAAAGTGGTGGAAGTACTTCACTATTTTCTGTAGGTTCTGGCAGTTCACAGGATCTCTTGAGAGACGGATCCTGGGTTACCCAAATAGCTCGGACCATTGTGCTGTGGCGTAGCGTTTTGATTTAAAGGAGAAGTACGCGCGGTCCCACATTTGGATATTCCTCCTCCCTCTGTGCTGATACACCGCCGGCCACGTTATGCAGCATCATGGTCGGCGATGTATCAGTGTAAATTGCAGCATTCGCCCGATAAGTCGCACTGCCCCCCCCCCCCCCCCACTTTTGGGGTACAAAAAGTGCGGCTTATATGGCAAAAAATACAGTACTGTACTGTACGGTGTCTAGAACCAGCTGGAACAATGCCAGTCGCAGATCTCTTATTCATGTCAGTAGATCCTGCTGTACCGCTTGTATGGACTAAGTAACAGAGCCAATCACTGATTCTATATGGATCATTCCAACCAATGGTGTAGATATTGTTGGGATCGGTATATATGGGATAGGGGTTAGCAATGGCAAAATTCAGAGGAATCAGAGGTTAAAAATACAACTTGGCTTTATTTGGTTCAGCAACAAAACAGCCACATCACATAGAGATCAGTTCACACATAACAGTATTCAGAGCACAGATGTTCCACTGTGGCTACTGTGCCTTCCAATACTCAGATCTTGACTGGACTTGTCAACAGTTTTATGTCCCAGTAACAAGCCCAGCAGCATCACCTGGGGTAATTGAGGGGGATGTACTGGAGGGAGGGAATGGAAGGTCCCACTGCCAACCTACCTGCCATTCCAAAAAAATTCAGGCCCGGAAAACAAGGTTACTAAAAACCTCTGAGGAAACCCAACTTTCCCGGATTTTTCATCTCACCTACATTTAAAAATGTGGATGAGATGTACACCCCCTCCAGGTGTCTTTAATCTACCTATGTATTCTACGATAGATAGACAGACAGACAGGGGGACAGATAGTGGGGAAGACAGACAAACAGAGGGAGAGACAGACATATATGGCCACTGTAGATAATTTTCCAGGGCTTTAGGACTGATGGGCATGATGCTACAAAGTTAACTCCATTTAGTCCATAGACCGGCAGCTTCAGCAGGTGTTCTTCTTTTGCGTCCTTGTTTTTATCCATTTACGGAACCGTTTCAGGCGGGATGGTCTCTTGATGATCTCCTTCTCTGTTTTAGATGTTATCTTCGTGATGTTCTCCTCCTCTGTTTTGGATGTTTTCATGATCTTCTCCTCTGTTTTGGATGTTCTTTTCATGACTTTCTCCTCCTCTTTTTTGGCAGCTTTTAGTCTGTTAATAGTTGGTGTTACTTCCTTGATGTTATCTATGGCTGGTACGATGTTATCTTTCTTGATGTTATTGATGGCGTGTCTGATGTTATCTTTCTTGATGTCATTCATGGCTGGTCTGATGTTATTTTTCTTAATTTGCACTACAGGCTTTTGAACAACTACAACATGAAAAGGAAACCATCAGCAGGTAGTAGATATAACAGAATCTATCCTTTTAGTATTTTGAGCAATGCAGTAATATAGCGATGCAGCTCATCAGCAGACATGAGCTGTCTCATCTCTGAATTCTGCTGAATTCTGGGTAATAGAAGGACCCCCAAAGTGTGTGATGAGCAGATATGAAAGGTAAGCCTAAGCTCCTCCTGTACCCCACCTATATATGTTATTACATAGAAATTATTACCTGGCTTCTCCACGCGAACCATCTGTAGATCAGTTGCCTGTTTCTGTTTCCGCCGGCGCCAGGCCATGATGTACTTGTAACTGTGAGACAGAGAAATGTCCTGACATTAGCCGCTACAGATGATGAGTCATTACAGATTTAGAATTTTCTTCATTATTCAATATAGTTGATGTTATGCGAAAAATCTTCAATTAAATATGCGCGTTAATCGAATCACGTAAGGGCGTTAAGCAACTTTCCTATTGGGTTGGCTTGGAAGAATATTCTAATTCACTACATATTGCAGCCTTCTCACATTGGCCCACAAGCAAGAAGCAGGCAGGTAATTCTCAAAGTTGCCATATTCGCGATTAAAATTCGCAATTGGAATATTCGCACTCAACACTAGCCATTAGTAGGCTCAACTATAGTCGGGTAAAAAAAAGCAGAAAATACGATTTTATGCTTGTTTTACTGGATGTTTGTAAGTATAATAAAGACTTATTGTTTTAAAAATACCTGACCGTGCTTCACCATAGAGAGTATTTTAAATCCTCAGTTAAAATGAGAAGGAGCTGATTATACAGACGAGTCGGCATTGTTTGGAAGGATTCCACTTTTGTTATATGCACTGACTACATCTGTGCCGTGTGAGTATATTAAAGTAGAGGGGGTACGAAAGTGGTGGAAGTACTTCACTATTTTCTGTAGGTTCTGGCAGTTCACAGGATCTCTTGAGAGACGGAGCCTGGGTTACCCAAATAGCTCGGACCATTGTGCTGTGGCGTAGAGGTTTGATTTAAAGGAGAAGTACGCGCGGTCCCACATTTGGATATTCCTCCTCCCTCTGTGCTGATACACCGCCGGCCACGTTATGCAGCATCATGGTCGGCGATGTATCAGTGTAAATTGCAGCATTCGCCCGATAAGTCGCACTGCCCCCCCACCCCCCCCCCCCACCTTTGGGGGACAAAAAGTGCGGTTTATATGGGGAAAAATACAGTAGGGTACAGTACGGTGTCTAGAACCAGCTGGAACAATGCCAGTAGCAGATCTCTTATTCATGTCAGTAGATCCTGCTGTACCGCTTGTATGGACTAAGTAACAGAGCCAATCACTGATTCTATATGGATCATTCCAACCAATAGTGATGATATTGTTGGGATCGGTATATATGGGATAGGGGTTAGCAACGGCAAAATTCAGAGGAATCAGAGGTTAAAAATACAACTTGGCTTTATTTGGTCCAGCAACAAAACAGCCACATCACATAGAGATCAGTTCACACATAACAGTATTCAGAGCACAGATGTTCCACTGTGGCTACTGTGCCTTCCAATACTCAGACCTTGACTGGACTTGTCAACAGTTTTATGTCCCAGTAACAAGCCCAGCAGCATCACCTGGGGTAATTGAGGGAGAGGAGGGGGGGATGTACTGGAGGGGGAGGAAATGGAAGGACCCACTGCCAACCTACCTCCCATTCCAAAAAAATTCAGGCCCGGAAAACAAGGTTACTAAAAACCTCAGCAATGAAAATTTACTGAGGAAACCCAACTTTCCTGGATTTTTCATCTCACCTACATTAAAAAGTGTGGATGAGATGTACACCCCCTCCAGGTGTCTTCAATCTTCCTATGTATTCTACGATAGATAGACAGACGGGGACAGATAAAGGGACAGACAGACATATATGGCCACTGTTGATGGTGTTCCAGGGCTTTAGGACTGATGGGCATGATGGTATTAACGCCATTTAGTCCATGGACCGGCAGCTGCAGCAGGTGTTCTTCTTCTGGGTCCTTTTTTGAATCCATTTATGGAACCGTTTCAGGCGGGATGGTCTCGTGATATTCTCCTGATCTGTTTTGGATGGTTTCTTCATGATTTTTTCCTCCTCTATTTTAGGTGTTATTTTCATTATTTTCACCTCCTCTTTTTTCGCAGCTTTAAGTTGTTCAATTACTGTCATTTCTTTCTTGATGTTATTGATGGCTGGTCTGATGTTATCTTTCTTGATGTCATTCATGGCTGGTCTGATGTTATCTTTCTTGATGTTATCTTTCTTGATGTTATCTATGGCTGGTCTAATGTTATTTTTCTTAATTTGCACTACAGGCATTTGAACAACTACAACATGAAAAGGAAACCATCAGCAGGTAGTAGATATAACAGAATATATACTTTTAATATTATGATCAATGCAGTAATATAGTGATGCAGCTCATCAGCAGACATGATGCTGAATAATGGGGTAATAGAAGGACCCACAATGTGTGTGATCAGCAGATATGAGAGGTAACCCTAAGCTCTGCCTGGACCCCCATATATATATGTTATTACATAGAAATGATTACCTGGCTTCTCCACTCGAACCATCGCTAGATCAGTTGCCTGTTTCTGTTCCCGCTGGCGCCAGGCCATGATGTACTTGTAACTGTGAGACAGAGAAATGTCCTGACATTAGCCACTACAGATGATGATCTTCAGTTCCCCATCAGAATATACCCATGACCCCAACACCGTTCTTTTTAACGCCTATAACTGGCGGTGAATCTGCCGAGTTATGAAGAGGCGCCAGCATTTAACAAGAATGATTGTCCTTATAAATCTTCAGCCCCAATGATCGGACAGTGTAAAGTCTTTAGTCTGGGCCTGTGCAAACCAACCTTAATGTCCAGGATAGCCACCAGAACCTTACAATACAACACCACATAGGATAACAGAGTATGGCCTAATGCACGCGTCGTATGGATCCGCTCAGTGAAAAATTACGGCCCTACATGCACGGAACGGACGTGTGCATGGGGCCTAAGAGGGAATAGGCAGAGTCAAAAACTTTTAATCTGCATATTTAAAATTAGAAATATGTTATACTGCCAAAATATTACTATGCAATATATAGGACATTTCAAATAGTACCTCAATATACGTGAAATAAAAATGTACTCATTGCTAAAAAAAAAAAAAACGTAATGCTCCAAAAAGGAGTTGTTGGAATGGAATGAAACATTCTATGTGTGAATGTAATGATGATATATGTAAGTGATCACAATATTAGAGGGAAAGGATAACTTTATTGTGGAAGAGGAGACTCTTGGACCTTGTTGGGCTTCCTCTAGCCTGGATACAAGATAAGATACAGTGGGGTATGGAGGCACACAGATTCTGTATGGTATCCGGCAGCACATTTACCTACAGATGTTGCGGCTAAGCCAGTAAATCCTGCACATATGTAGGTTGCTGAAGGTGACATCTCAGCAGGTCCTATAAATTCTTGATAAATCTGGTGACAGGCCAGGACAAGGAAGTGTTGTGATCTGGAGGAGACTTTCCTGGGAAACCCTTGCTGTGTGCTGGCATTATCCTGTTGTAAAATGTCAGTTGGAAGCCTTGCCATGAGAGGAACACATTTGTCCAGCCATAGGGGTAGGCCATCATGACTATGGTTTGGTGGTGAGGGAGAGTTAGTTAAGGGCCCGGCACGGCTGTTGGGGCTCGAAGAAGCACCGCCCACCACGTGGCAGGAGCCATGTCTGCACCAGGATCCAGGCCTTCCAGCGGCGATCATTTGGCAGTGAAGAGCGACCATCTGCATCCAGGAGCAGTGCATTGGGATTCCAGGAGTGTCAGGACACAGGAGCTACGGCAGCGGGAGTCACAGCACCCGTGGTGCCTGGTGAACTACCTGCGGATACCATGTTATCACAGCTTCGCTGCCTAGGGCGGATGGGGGTGGGTCGGTCACAGGTGATTTGGGCAGGGGGTTAGGCCAATTTTGGGGTTTTCAGGAGGGGTGGTTGTTCAGTCTTGGGGGGTTGAGCGCTCCCCGTTGCCAGCTTGGGGGGCGGTTACTGCGCCGAGTATGGGGTTTGGGTCTGCTAGTACGCGGCCGCGTCGGTGTCAGCAGGTAGTAGATATAACAGAATATATACTTTTAACATTATGAGCAATGCAGTAATATAGTGATGCAGCTCATCAGCAGACATGATGCTGAATAATGGGGTAATAGAAGGACCCACAATGTGTGTGATCAGCAGATATGAGAGGTAACCCTAAGCTCTGCCTGGACCCCCATTATATATGTTATTACATAGAAATGATTACCTGGCTTCTCCACTCGAACCATCGCTAGATCAGTTGCCTGTTTCTGTTCCCACCGGCGCCAGGCCATGATGTACTTGTAACTGTGAGACAGAGAAATGTCCTGACATTAGCCACTACAGATGATGATCTTCAGTTCCCCATCAGAATATACCCATGACCCCAACACCGTTCTTTTTAACGCCTATAACTGGCGGTGAATCTGCCGAAGTTATGAAGAGGCGCCAGTATTTAACAAGAATGATTGTCCTTATAAATCTTCAGCCCCAATGATCGGACAGTGTAAAGTCTTTAGTCTGGGCCTGTGCAAACCAACCTTAATGTCCAGGATAGCCACCAGAACCTTACAATACAACACCACATAGGATAACAGAGTATGGCCTAATGCACGCGGCCGTATGGATCCGCCTGCGGAAAATTACGGCCCTACATGCACGGAACGGACGTGTGCATGGGGCCTAAGAGGGAATAGGCAGAGTCAAAAACTTTTAATCTGCATATTTAAAATTAGAAATATGTTATACTGCCAAAATATTACTATGCAATATATAGGACATTTCAAATAGTACCTCAATATACGTGAAATAAAAATATACTCATTGCTAAAAAAAAAAAGTAATGCTCCAAAAAGGAGTTGTTGGAATGGAATGAAACATTCTATGTGTGAATGTAATGATGATATATGTAAGTGATCACAATATTAGAGGGAAAGGATAACTTTATTGTGGAAGAGGAGACTCTTGGACCCTGTTGGGCTTCCTCTAGCCTGGATACAAGATGAGATACAGTGGGGTATGGAGGCACACAGATTCTGTATGGTATCCGGCGCACATTTATCTACAGATGTTGCGGCTTAGCCAGTAAATCCTGCACATATGTAGGTTGCTGAAGCTGACATCTCAGCAGGTCCTATAAATTCTTGATAAATCTGGTGACAGGGCAGGACAAGGAAGTGTTGTGATCTGGAGGAGACTTTCCTGGGAAACCCTTGCTGTGTGCTGGCATTATCCTGTTGTAAAATGTCAGTTGGAAGCCTTGCCATGAGAGGAACACATTTGTCCAGCTAAGCCATAGGGGTAGGCCATCATGACTATGGTTTGGTGGTGAGGAAGAGTTAGTTAAGGGCCCGGCATGGCTGTTGGGGCTCGAAGAAGCACCACCCACCACGTGGCAGGAGCCATGTCTGCACCAGGATCCAGGCCTTCCAGCGGCGATCATTTGGCAGTGAAGAGCGACCATCTGCATCCAGGAGCAGTGCATTAGGATTCCAGGAGTGTCAGGACACAGGAGCCACGGCAGCGGGAGTCACAGCACCCGTGGTGCCTGGTGAACTACCTGCGGATACCATGTTATCACAGCTTCGCTGCCTAGGGGGAATGGGGGGTGGGTCGGTCACAGGTGATTTGGGCAGGGGGTTAGGCCAATTTTTGGGTTTTCAGGAGGGGTGGGTTCAGTCTTGGGGGGTTGAGCGCTCCCCGTTGCCAGCTTGGGGGGCGGTTACTGCGCCGAGTATGGGGTTTGGGTCTGCTAGTAATGCGGCCGCGTCGGTGTCAGTGCAGACTCAGGCGGGCGGAGAGAAGGATAGACCAAGGGTGGATGATAGGGCATGGGTTAGGTATATGTGTGCTTTGAAGGCCCTTTGGGGGCTCATTTGAAGCAGGAGGTTAAGGAAAAAATTTGGAAAGGGGAGTATGTGGAAATATTTTCCTTGCTCCCATTAGAAAGATTTAATTTGGATAGGAGTAGGAAAGATGACGGTAAAAAAAAAAAAAGGAAGAGGTGTAAAAACGTCCTTATCGCTTAATTCCGCGCCCTTTCACCAATTGGCCACAAGCGTTTGCTATTTTAGCAAGTGTCATTGGGAAAAGGCGCCGGTGTGCTGCTCGGCGTTATTTTGCTATCAGGATGCGATTGGGGAAGCTTACCAGGTTTATGGCGGGGTGGGTTGGCTCCGCTACGATGAACAGTTTCATCAAAGGAAGGCGTTGAGGTCCAATATACGATGGGATCACCAAAATATTGGGCTTTGGTTGAGGGTAACTGCGTCGGCCAGGTAGGGTCAGCCCTTTTGGGAGGTCAACATCGGGACCTCTTGCGGCGGCATCAGCGAAAGGATTATGTTTCCTTTTTAACAAAGGAAACTGCAAATTTTGGGCAAAGTACAAATTCAAGCACGAATGCACCTGTTGTTTTAGGGGGAGGCAAAGAGGGGGAGATACCGTTGGAAAAGGGCTGAAAGCCAGTGCGGGTGGAAAAGATGCTGGAGTTCCTAGAAAGGTACTCGAATCGAGAAGCGGCATTTTGAATGTACTGAATATTATAGTGGCGGAATAAAAACTATCCTTGCAAATTATCATTAGGTCGCATGAGTGCCGTGTTCTTTACATTGATTGTTATACAATGATTTTAGGTTTGGTTTCCGTATTCCGTCGGTTGCATCGGCGGGGCCCCGGGTTCATAGGAATCTGAGGTTTGCACTCGCCCCTCATGATGTAGTTTCGGAAAAGTTGAGTGAAGAAGTTGAGTTGAGAAGTTGAGTTAGCCAATTTAATAGTTTCCCCGCTAGGGGTGGTGCCTAAGAAAGAGCCAAATATGTTTCAGGTCATTCATCATTTGTCATTCCCAAAAGGAGCGTCGGTCAATGATGGCATAGATCCTGACTTATGTTCGGTGGTGTATACATCATTTGATGCGGCTGTGCAGTGGGTAAGACAGTTGGGACAGGGAACGAGGCGGCGTTTCGTTTGTTACCAGTTCACGCGGACAGCATGCGTTTGTTGGGTTGTTTTTGGGATGGGGGTTATTTTGTGGATAGATGCTTGCCCATGGGGTGTTTGCTGTTGTGTGCGTACTTTGAGTCTATAAGTTCACTTTTGGAATGGGTTGTAGTTGACGTTTCAGGTTGCTCATACATTATCCATTATTTGGATTACTTTTTGTGCCTGAGGCCGGCGGGTTCGCGGGTGTGTTCTTTGCTATTACATACCTAGCAGTCCGTTTTTGGGCGTTTTGGAGTTCTGCTTGCGGCTGAGAAGACGGTAGACCCTGTGACGGAGGTGTGTTTTTTAGGGATTGTCATGGATACAATTAGCATGGAATGTTGGTTGCCAGAGGACAAGCTATTGAGTTTGCGGCAGGAAGTGGGTAGAGCCATGAGACGGGAGAAGATCATGTTGCGGGATCTGCACTCTCTATTAGGAAAACGTAACTTTGCATGCAGAATTATGCCGATGGGGCGGATTTTTTGAAGACGCTTGGCCGCTGCCACTGCGGGGGCAGTCGCTCCTCATCACTTTATCCGGTTTGGTAGACAATTTTGGAACAGTATAACGGTAGGAACGCTGGTGATGGGTGACGCATGTAACAGTTTTGATTTGTACACAGATGCGGCTAGGGGGTGGGGGTTTGGGGGCTTTTTGTCAGGGCCAATGGTGTGCTGGTAGGTGGCCGGAGAGCTGGGTCATTCGGGGTTGGGTTCGGAATTTGGCTCTCTTGGGAGTTGTTTACCATAGTAATGGCAGTGGTATTGTGGGAAGAGCGGTTCGCAAATAGGAAGTTGCGTTCCACTGCGACAATCTGGGGGTGGTGCAGGCTATCAACAGTTTATCGTCATCTTCCCCGCCAGTGGTTAGGCTCTTGCAATTTTTTGTTTTGCGGTGTTTGTCAATTAATACTTGGGTGGTTGCTGTGCATGTTCCAGGGGTGTCTAACTCAGTAGCGGATGCTTTTTCTCGTTCACAGTGGCAACGGTTCCGGCTTCTTGCACCAGGAGGATGAGGGTCTAGAGTGTCCGAATTGTCTGTGGGAGATCCTGGAGGAGCGGTAATGGGGCTTTTCTTGGGGCAAACAACAGGGAAGGGGGGAGGGGCAATGCCTGATAGCAACCAGTGTCCCTCCAGAACTGCCGCCAACACACCTGGACCGTAACCTAAGTCCCAGGCTGCCAGCCACCAAAACAGTCGGAGGAAAGGACGACTGGGGCAATGCCTGATAGCATGCCAGTGTCTCCTCCAGAACTGCTGCCAACATACCTGGACCGTCAACTAGGTCCCAGGCAGCCAGTCACCAAAACAGTCTGGAGGAAACAACTGGACACCGCATCCAACTCAGAGGGAAAGTTCCTCCTCCAGGTCGCTGCCTGCAGACATGCCTGGACCGTCAACTGGGTCCCAGGCAGCCGAGTCACCAAAACAGTCTGGAAGAAACAACTGGACACACGCGTCCCAACTCAGAGGAAAGTTCCTCCTCCAGGTCAAGCTGCCTGCAGACATTCCCAAACCAGCATCGAGCAGGTATACCAAGAGGAATGCTGACAACAGCCGACCAGAGCAAGGAACCCTGAGAGGGATGAGGGGACACCAACATGGACAGTTTAGCAAGGTGGCGGGGAATAAGCCAACAACCGCGCCGTTAATTATGAACCCCATAACGCTCTCCTTCCAGAGAACGCGCATGTATGACGAAAACTATAGGCTATACATGCTGCACCCACTTCCGCAGGCAGGATACTGCGGAGCCGTTGTTGTTCATAGTTCGTCATCCCCTTGTGTTCCCATCCTCACCTGTTCGCTGTTTAGGTGTGGGTTATGTTGGGGTACGTTTATGTCTGGTTTTGTTGTGCCATGTTTGGTTTGTGTTGTGTTGTTTGTTACCTTCATGGCTGCCAGACATTTGCCTGTATGTGTTGTGGTGTGACTCCTCCGGAAGTGGGTTGCTTTCCCGGAGGGGTTTAAGCAAAACCAGACAGTTTGCTGCCCTTACCATGCTAGGGCGATGCAGGGAAGCCAGGGCTCCAGGTTCGTGGGCATGAGCCTCCTTACCATCTGAGGTGGCTCATGCATTAGGATTCTAGGGGTAGAATAGGGACGCATTAGGAGGTGACCTGCTCCCTTTTCCCTGCATTCCGGACCAGCGGTGCGGACATTGTATGGTGGGGTGTTTCCCCACTCCCCCTCCATGACATTATAAACAACAAGGGTGGCTCACACAGATAACAACATTCAGCCAGGGAGCAGAGCTCCTACACAGACTGACAAACTAAACTGAACTGACTTCAGGCTCCACCACACCAACATATAAGGAGACCTGAAAACATTTAACCCCATGCACACCAAGAAGGGGAAAGTGCTCACAAAGGGGAATGAGTCTCGCATGCCAAAACCAACCGAGTTGCCAGTGGCAACCACACGTGAGGCTACCACATAACATCCCTCACATGCGGCAACCAAGAAACTATGCCGCTGGCAAGAGCATGCGACGAAACCGCGTCACACCTCACCAAGGGTCATGACAAATATGAGATCGGCGGGGGTTCAACTCCTTGCAGCTCCGCTGATCAGCTCTTTGTGGAGGCCAAAGCACTATTATGAGTGCTACGACCTCCTCACATCTTACCAAGCACAATAACATACATTATATAGAGGCTGTGCATGGTATTGCAGCTTAGTCCCATTCACTTGTATGGGCCTGAGTTGTGCCTAGGCCACCTGACAGATAAACGTGACATCAAATAGTCTAGACCCAGACCCTGCTGATCACATATTGATGACCTAACATGAGGATAGATCAATATGTGAATCCTGGAGAACCCCTTCATGTGTGGGATAGAAAAGAAAAGTGCAATGTGAGAAAAACTAACTTTAAAAAGACATCTTGGCCTGTTAACTATGACTGCGGCCATGTTACCTGTGAGATCTGTGAACATTTTATATTAAACTTCCAGTCCATTGCTGCTGAGAACTGTGGCTAATGTACTAGAACAGCTGTTAACCTGGTGTCATTATTGCCTGCACCATCACACTGCACTAAAAAAGGGGACCCCTCCTTGCACCTCACAGCACCCATGAACATCAAGGGCACCCAAATCACCACCAAGCAGGAGAACCCCCATACCAGAGTGTGCCCCAGAGGAAAAAAGAATTGTGCCCTTCACTACACGGCCCAGGGAGTGTCCGAACTATGATTACAACTACTCCCATCATCCGCACCACCCCTACGGCTTGCTGTAGTGTATTGAATGGATGCATTGAAAGCATTCCCACCAGGGGCCTAGCTAAAGTTTCATGGGCCCTTGTGCAAGAGTTCAACTTGGGTCCCCTTTCTCTCAGTGCTTTGTGGCAATGGTAGGGGATCATCTAGCCTTTCTGCTGCCTAAGACAACAATTGAAAGAGCACCGCCCATTCCTAGTTCTCAACCTATACGATACATAATTGGTGGTGCTCCACTGGCAAGGAAGACCTTGTGGGCCTCCTTGCTTAGGGGCCTGGTCTCAATTGAGACTGCTGAGACCTATATAGCTACGCCCCTGCTTGCTATCAAATGCAATGCTACTGGTGACCCATGCCCTCCACCCTGCAGTTAGATTCAAAGCTGTTGGTAGCCATGCTTTCTCCCAATTCTTTTGGTGTGCCCTAGGCATCTCAGTACAAGACCGGCAGATTGTGGTGCATTTTCCGAAAATGATTCTTAAAAGAAGTCAAGTTAGGTACGTTGATATAATGTACCTTTGAGTGTAGAAGAGTATAGAAATATGTGTCTTGTATGGTCCATTCAATGCTTGTGTCTTGATAACCTTTGTGAAATACTGGTATTATCCACTAGATGGCACCAAAAGTACATTTACTGTAATTGTATTTCTGAGACTTGCTTTATGCATGCAATATTGTAGTATATATGGTCTGTACCCCCCTTATTTAATTACATTACTACTATACTTTAGCATGTACAGCTTTTTTGCTGCTTGGTTGTCATTTTTTATGTCTAGAATGTAGTAAAATTCCATTTATTTAGTTGTATCTCTATAGGTTTTACCATATGTTTGACATAAGGTAACTTTAGAAGTGCAATAGTGTGCAGTATGTTCAAAACAGGAAAGGTTTCCCAGTATGCTATTCCCCCTTACACCTCCAGTCTGTTCCTTAAAGGGGTCTTCCCATCTGAAACATTTTCTGCATATTTATGGCATACCTCCTCCGGAACTATGGAAAATGCCAAAGTGGCTTGGGCTACGCTGTTTGTGTGCTCCCATACAAGCGAATGTGAATTACTGAAACCGTGTAGCACAGCACATCCAGAGGACAGGTTGTTTCACTGACTAACTGGAGTTGTCTCCTTAAAGCAAAACCTTAAAGGGGTTCTGTCCTAAACTACTTTTCACTCTAAAGTTTATTTTTATTAGTTACTCTAGCTCACATTCCACTTTGGATTTTATTTTACTTTTCAAATTTACCTCCTTTGCAGTTTTCTCTTTTCCTCTGAATCCTATTTCCTTGTTTTTCATGTGTCTGCTGTCCCATTGTGCCTTAGGGCAGTGAGATGCGTCTTGTCTGTTCTTACCATTTATGCTTCCTACATTACAAGGTTCCAGTGCAGGACGTTATCTACAGCAACTGAATATCAAAACAGATTTGCCACAAGGTGCAATGGTGGGCTAATCATTTTAGAATAAGGAAGTTTTCATAAATGGTGGTATTTGGGTATAGTGATATAAAAGATATCTGTTGGGTGGGATACATTTATATTAGTGGCACAATCACTTTAAATCTGCAACTGCAAGGATTAAAGGGATTGTCTCATCTCGCTGGTACTAAGGTGAGAAGAGACACAGTACCGACCACCTACCGGTCTGGAAACAGCAGACCACACCGGCAGTTGCTGTTTCAGTAGCTCCCATTGGGGTGAGTGACAACTACTAACACAGCGTAGCACAGCAAGCTATGCAGTTTCTGAGTTAGGGATATAGCATAGGTGGCTGTGCTACACTGTTTCCGTAGCTCTCATGCACTGCAATGGGAGCTACAGAACAGCGAACGCCGGAGCGCTTTGCTGTTTCCCTGCTGGGAGGTGGTTGGGACTGTGTCTTATCTCGTCTTAGTAATGGTGAGATGAGACAACACCTTTGTCTATGTGTGTGGCACACATTATAGAGTTAATTTACAGAACTATTATGCTAATAAAAATATTAACTATTTTGGTTTTCTCTTTTTCTCCTGATCTTCTCTCAGGGACTGTAATGCAGGCAGTATGCTTGCTCTGGGGTTGCCATGGTAGCATCAATAAACTTTTATGCCTGGACATCCTATCATGTGACTTTCACGTACATTAATGTGCTCTTGCAGTGGCGTAACTAGAGTTCTATGGGCCCCAGGTCAAAACCCCTATTACCCCATCCCCCTTTTACCTTTTTGACCCCCTCTCTCAATGTATATATTTCATTTTTTGCCCCCCTATCTTACTGTATATATAATGGACTGGCCATTAAAAGCACGTGCAGGGCTACGAAGCAACACCCAGGGGCCCACTGGGGGATTCCACTGTACCCTGTGGGCCAGTCCGAGCCTGGTCACATGACAGGAAGTGGTTTTCTACTGACATTACCATGGCAGCTCCAGAGCAAGCAAGATATTCGCCTTACTCTAGCAACAAGACGATCTGGAGGAGGAGTGGATACAAAACAGGGTGAATACTAGAAAATTCCAAAATCAAATTTTTATCTGAATCACCAGGAATCACTTTGAATCTATATCTCAATGTTCCAGGGGTCTCTGTTTACAATGTGCCCACCACTTCTCTAAAAGGACGGAAGGGTGTTTCAGTGTGAGAAAGAGGGGCCTATGCTACCAAATTTAGTATAACTTATGCCCCAACTGCCAGCTCCTGTCTGGTATAAATGTCAAAATTATTAAGAGGCCTATCTTTCACCAATGTATTTTTTTTTTATTAACAGTCAGAGGCCTACTCATATCTCATAGGGCCCCATAGGAATACTTGATGTGGGCCCTCCCTGCCCTAACCTGTTTCCCAGTGTGCATGCATCAAACACTCTCAGGAAATGTAGAATAAAAGCAAGGACCCCCCCCCCAGATTTCTAACAAACTTTTGATTTTCTTTGTTAATCAGAAGAAATGTTAATAAAAAATTTCAATAAAAAAGTCTGCTTCACCTAGTTTACCCGACTGATGTGTTGGCTGACATAAATTAAATAAAAAAAAAAAGTAATATGTCTGATGCTTCCCTCATATTATAAAACCATTCCAACAAAGTCGTGTCCCAAAAACCAAATGGCACTTCTTCCCTACTGAGCCATGACGTGTGCCCATACTGCAGCTTATGCCCACATTTATGATGTTTCCGTTCCTAGTAGAATCCACAATTCAAGAAATGTGGTGTGAATCAGATGGCAGCCAACATATTGGGCACTGAAATGCCTTATCTGTGGAAAACTTGCAATTTTCATTTTGCACGGTCCTCACTTTTCGGGGGTTCGATTTATTATTTCATCCAAGAGCATCTACACATGTCAGCATTAGGGTGGGTTCGCAGTAGCATTTTGGCATTTCGTTATAGGTCCCGTTTATAACGGAATATAATGGAATTACCGAACGGAATGCAAAACGGAAGCCTTTAACCCCTTAAGGACCGGGCTCATTTTCAACTTAGGACCAGGCCATTTTTTGCAAATCTGACCAGTGTCACTTTATGTGGTAATAACTTTAAACGCTTTTTCTTATCCAGGCCATTCTGAGATTGTTTTTTCGTCACATATTGTACTTCATGACACTGGTAAAATTAAGTCGAAAAATTTCATTTTTATTTATAAAAAAACTATCAAATTTACCAAAAATTTGGAAAAATTTGCAATTTTCCAAGTTTCAATTTCTCTACTCCTATAATACATAGTAATACCGCCCAAAAAAGTTATTGATTTACATTCCCCAGATGTCTACTTCATGTATCGATCATTTTGGGAATGCCATTTTATTTTTTGGGGACGTTACAAGGCTTAGAAGTTTAGAAGCAAATCTTGAAATTTTTCAGAAATTTTCAAAAACCCACTTTTTAGGGACCAGTTCAGGTCTGAAGTCACTTTGTGAGGATTACATAATAGAAACCATCCAAAAATGACTCCATTCTAGAAACTACACCCCTCAAGGTATTCAAAACTGATTTTACAAACGTCATTAACCCTTTAGGTTTTCCACAAGAGTTAATGGCAAATGGAGATAACATTTCAGAATTTTGATTTTTTGGAAAATTTTCCGTTTGAATCCATTTTTTTCAGTAACAAAGCAAGGGTTAACAGCCAAACAAAACTCAATTTTTATTGCCCCGATTCTGTAGTTTGCAGAAACACCCCATATGTGGGCGTAAACTGCTGTATGGCCAAACGGCAGGGCACAGAAGAAAGGGAACGCCATATGGTTTTTGGAAGGCGGATTTTGCTGGACTGGATTTTTGACACCGTGTCCTATTTGATGCACCCCTAGAGTAGAATCTCCAAAAAAGTAACTCCATCTAAGAAAGTACACCCCTGAAGGTATTCAAAACTGATTTTACAAACTTTGTTAACCCTTTAGGTGTTCCACAAGAGTTATTGGCAAATGGAGATGAAATTTCGGAATTTCTATTTTTTGTTACCTTGCCTCAGAAAAAGTGTAATATAGAGCAACCAAAAATCATATTTACCTTAAAATAATAAAACAAAACTGACACCTTATCCCGTAGTTTCCAAAATGGGGTCACTTTTTTAGAGTTTCTACTGTAGGGGTGCATCAGGGGGGCTTCAAATGGGACATGGTGTCAAATAATCAGTCCAGCAAAATCTGCCTTCCAATAACCATATGGCGTTCCCTTCCTTCTACGCCCTGCCGTTTGGCCATACAGCAGTTTACGACCACATATGGGGTGTTTCTGCAAACTACAGAATTGGGGCAATAAAAATTGAGTTTTGTTTGGCTGTTAACCCTTGCTTTGTTACTGGAAGTATTGATTAAAATGGAAAATTTGCAAAAAAATAGCTATTTTCGGACCGTTTTTATTTTTTGTTATTTACATCGTTGAACTGACAGGTTAGATTGTGTGTTATTTCTATAGAGCAGGTGGCTACGGACGCGGCAATACCAAATATGGCTACTTTTTGGGGGGTTTTGTTTCCGTTTTACATAATACAGCATTTTTGAAAAAAATGATTATTTTGTGTCTTCACATTCTGAAAGATATATATATTTTTTTTTTTTGGGCGACTGTCTTATGTAGGGGCTCATTTTTTGCGGGATGAGATGTTGGTTTGATTGGAACTATCTTGGGGTGCATATGACATTTTGGTGGCCTGCTATTACACTTTTTGTGATGTAAGGTGACAAAAATGGCTTTTGACACCGGATTTTTATTTTTTTTTGTGTTCACCTGAGGGGTTTGGTCATGTGTTTTTTTTATAGAGCAGGTTGCGACGGACGCGCCAATACCAAATATGTATACTTTTTATTTATTTATTTAAGTTTTACACAATATTATCATTTTTTAAAACAAAACAAATCATGTTTTAGTGTCTCCATAGTCTGAGAGCCCTATTTTTTTTTTTTTTTGGGGGGGTGATTGTCCTATGTGGGGTATCATTTTTTGCGGGATGAGATGACGGTTTGATTGGCACTATTTTTGGGTGCATATAACTTTTTGATCGCTTGCTATTACAGTTTTTGAGATGTGAGGTGACAAAAATGTTTTTTTTTTACATTGTTTTTATTTAATTTTTTTTAACAGTATTTACCTGAGGGGTTAGATAATGTGATATTTTTATAGAGCAGGTTTTTACGGACGCGGCGATACATAATATTTATACTTTTTATTTATTCATTTTACTTTAACACAATAACAGCATTTTAGAAAAAAAAAATTATGTTTTAGTGTCTCCATAGTCTGAGAGCCATATTTTTTTATTTATTTGGGCGATTGTCCTATATAAGGACTCATTTTTTGCGGGATGAGATGGCGGTTTTATTGGTACTATTTTGGGAGGCATACGCCTTTTTGATCACTTGGTATTACACTTTTTGTGATGCAAGGTGACAAAAAATGGCTTTTATACACCTTTTTTTGTGTTTTTTTTTACGGTATTTGCGTGAGGGGTTAGGTCACGTGATATTTTTATAGAGGAGGCGATACCTAATATGTGTAGTGTATTTGTTTTTTTTTATTTTTATTCAGTGATAGGTATTTTTCTTATTTTTTTTCACTTTTTTGACATTTTTTTTGACCCAGACCCACTTGGTTCTTGTAGATCCAGTGGATCTGGTGTCTATATAATACAGTAAGTACACTATATAGTGTACTTACTGTATTTTTTTACTTTACAAAGTCTGAATAGGCTTTTGCCTTTAGCAAAAGCCCATTCAGAGTTTCAGTACCATGGCAAGCAGGATGCTTCTGAAAGCGTCCTGCTGCCATGGTAACCATCACCCGCTGCCATTACAGAGCAGCGGGTGATAGGAAGGGAGGGGAGCTCCCTCCCTCTGCTATCCTATCCCGTCAGGGGGGCTGCAAAGGTACAGCAGCCCCCCGATGGGAGAAGGAGGGAGCTCCCTCCATGTTAACACCTTCTATACCGCGGTCCGTACGGACTGCGGTATAGAAGGGGTTAAACTGCTGACATCTGCAGCACAGATGTCAGTAGTTTATAGCAGGGGGTCAGCAATGTGCTGACCCCCTGCTATACTCACTAGACACCAGGGAAATAGTTTGAAAGGAGGCGGGCGGGGGATCGCAATTGCCTCCCTCGCCGCCCACCCGCAGCACCGCCCGCAATCCCCCCCCCCCTGCACCGCCCGGGGGGACACTAATATGGCGGGGTGCAGGGGGGGGTTAAAATTTATACGTTTGGGGCATATTTTAGTCTCTGATGACCGCGGGGATCAGAGACCACAGATAGCGCAGCAAACCGCAGGTCTGAATTGACCTGCAGTTTGCTGCGATCGCTGACATGGGGGGGTCACAGGACCCCCCCTGGGCATTGTGCCAAGGTGCCTGCTGATTGATTTCAGCAGGTATCTTGTTCCGATCACCGCCACATGCGCAGCGGTGATCGGAAATTCACAGGGCGTACATGTACGCCCTTGGTCCTTAAGGGGTTAACAGGCATTCCGTTTTGCTCCGTCCTAATAGAAGTCTATGGGCAAGCATAATAGATCCGTCTGGTTTCATGTTCTGCATAACGGAAACCAGATGGATCCGTTATGCTTGGGGTATAATTACTAAAATGAGGTCACTTCTCAGGGGATCCATTTATTATTTCACCCTTGAGCTTCTATGTTGTCAGCACAAGATGCGTAAATCACCGCATGATGCTTGTTTTGTCCTGAGTCCAGTATTTCCAGGAAAAACATTAGGGCCACATGCAGAGTGTTTCTAAAACCAGGAAGCATGGCATAATGATATAAGGGCTGACTTTTCACACTGGCATACATTGGGCACTAAAATGAAATATCTGTGGAAAAATTGCAATTTTCACTTTGCACCATCTGCTGTAAATTACTTTTTGCAAAACACTTGTGGGGTCAAAATGCTCACTACACCAATTGGTAAATTCTGTGAGAGATCCAAAATGTGGTCAGTTCTTGGTGCTTTCTTTTTTATATTTCACCTCAGAGCTTCTTCAGTTGTCAGCCAGTGCTGTATAAATCACCAACCTAGGCCTCAAATGCACATAGGGCTCTTTCTCTTCTGTACCCTGCAGTGGTTAGTTTTGCTGTTAGCCCTTGCTGTGGTACAGGAAAAATGGATTAAAATAGGAAATCTGCAAAAAAAAAGTGAAATTTTGAAATTTCACCTTCATTTTCCTTTAATTCTCGTGGAACATATAAATGGTTAACAGTTTTCAAAATCAGTTTTTAATAATTTGAGGGCTGTAATTCTTAAAATTTGGTTATTTATGGGTAATTTCTGTTATGTAAGCTCCTCAAAGTGACTTTATATCTGAATTGGTCCTTAAAGTCAGTCTAGGAAATTCTAAGCCTTCTAATGTTCTAAAAAAATAACATGACATTTACAAAATGATACCCACATAAAGTAGTCATATGGTTAATATTATTAACTATGTTATGTTATGAGGTATCCGCCTTAAAAGCAGAGAAATTGAAATTTAAAAAATAAGGAAAATTGATCAAAATGATACGGGCACTCAGCTATATGGAATTACATCAAAGATTTATTGCATACATCAACACATATAACTAATAACAAGATATAAAAAAATATATTAAAAATACTTGGAAATAAATCCCACTTAAAATATTACTACGGTTAATGTGTAATGTGAATCCCGTCAGTGCAGGAAGGTCAGGCCGGGAGCTCCGTTGCGGACTCGCTGTGGGAGGAACGCCCGTCTGCAAGGGGCCTTAGAAGAAGCCCTAGGCCAAATTTGTTTTTTGCACAGTGGTTCCACACCCATTGCATGACAGACACATTATCCAAATTTAAATAGGTTAAAGGGGTTGGTCACTTTCTGGCTATTGTTGGCCAATGTGTATGTAAGATGACTATATGGCACTTAAAGGTGTTGTCTGAATTAAATATATATATATTACAATGTGCCTTAGAATACACTAAATAGTACTTTTGTCATGTACTGTCTTCATCCAAATGATCTGGTTTCGGCAGCACTGCTGCGGGTCACTTGACCCCCGACGTCATCCTTCAGGCTCTCTGTGCGGACGTTTCATGAACGAGCTAATCCCAGCCTGAAGGAGTGGTCCTAATACCAAAAAAGAAAGAATCACCAGTCCTACGAAAAGCAACCGCTACGAGTCCCCTGGTTACTAAACATACCCAGGGGACAGGTCCAGAGAGTCCACCGAAACTGCACTGAGAATATTGTTTTCAAAGAACAAAGCGAAGTGATAAAAGAACGTTTCTTGGGAACAGGATATAGTGATGAACAACTAACAAAATGCATTACAGATATAGAAACTCAAGGACAGAAAATTCCATCAAAAAATCAGAAAAAAACACCAGACTTCCGTTTCTCCTTTATAACCCAGTTCACACAATGTTCTAGGCAGTTAAAAAATGCAATCAAAAAGAATTGGTCCATTCTGAAGAACGACCCAGTGCTTGGGTCTGTGATCCCTGAACAACCAAATGTTATATACAGAAGAGCACCCAACCTACAGAATAAATTAGTTCAGAGGGCCATACCACTAGAAAAGAGTAGCAAAAAGAAAAATTGCTTTAATTGGTGTGGTTTTTGTAGTGCATGTAAGAATCGGAGGAGAAATGAGAAGGCACAAAAACAAATGAAAATATATAACTATATAAGAAAGATGGAATTGGAAGTGGTAGGGGAGATGTCCTGTAACAGCAAAGGAGTTGTATATGTACTGGAGTGTCCATGTGGCCTCCAGTATGTGGGACGTACCATCAGACCCCTTAAAATCAGAATACAAGAACATATAAGAAATATCAGTAAAGGATTGGAAAGTCATGGAGTCTCTGCACATTACAAAAAATTCCATCAAAAAAATCCAGAAGGATTAAAGTTCATGGGCGTAGAACTAGTAAGTGGCCACTGGAGAGGAGGAAGTTTCTTGGAAAAAATAAATAAAATAGAAAGCAAGTGGATTTATGAACTCAAAACGCTGCAACCATGCGGTTTAAATGTGGATTTTGACTTACAAGCCGTTTTAAGATGAAAATATGTTTTTTAGAAAAATGTAAATGTAAACAGAGCTCTATAGCATTGCGGTTTTAGTCAGCAGGTACGCTTTGCCCCCGTTCCATGCTAGGAAGGAGAGCAGAGAATTTAGTTGAATACACGCAAGTGTGGGACTAATGTGACCAGGTTAAAAAAGAAGGGGGAGGGGGAGGATCATGTGAGCCCCTGACGAAGCTCTGGGAGCGAAACCCGGGTCGGGCGAGAGGACAATACGCTGGGATTTTATGTGATTTTAAAGAATCTGCTTGTAAGTACCTTTGCAATAAAGAGTTTGATGTTAACATCGGATCCTCACTATGGTTCTTGTATGCAGTCTTTGAGAAAAAGGAAGCCTCCTTTGATGTCAGTGTGTTCCCAAGTCCACGCTACATTTATTCCTGCTACTGTGGGAGTGTGCCTTCTGGTCTCATGAAGGACTGAAGCTGCAGCTTTTTTGATGTGCCTGAAAAATCTGTCACCTTTGTGAGTATAATGTGTGCAACAAAAGGGTAGGAATTTTACGGAACTTCGCTATTGTGTATCTTTTACAAGTTGCAGGATATCTGAACATAGGATATCTGCAGACCTCGACATTTTCTGGAGGGAGAGGTGAACTGTCTTTGGGACTTTCTATTCAAACGCATGGTCTGAATCCTGTCTTTGAAACTGAAGGAGTGGCCCGGCTCTGTACAAGAAACGTCAGAGCCTGTGAACCCGCCCCTCTCTCTGCTCTCTGTATCTGGCTGCCGTCCGGCTCCTGTGAGGGATCGTGATCCCTACCAGTGCAGGCAGCCGTGTCAAATCAACAGAGTCCTGTCAGATGTAGGTGATCGGACCCCAAAACCAACTCCCACGACCAGACACTCAAAAGTAAAGCTATGTCCATAGCAGAACATCTATCTATCTATTTACTGATAGATATATATACTAGCAGAAGGACCCGGCTTCGCACGGGTATATTTCATCTATTTCGTTTCGTGTTTCTGTGTCGTAAAAAGATATCAACAGTATCCCCCATAACAGTGACCTCTACAGTGCACCGCCCCACTGTCTGCTGAGCTGTGTATCTAATACTGCCCTGGGTGATACCATCTGCTGAGCTGTGTATCTAATCTTATGTTGTGTGATACTGTCTGCTGAGCTGTGTATCTAATCCTACCCTGTGTAATACTGTCTGCTGAGTTGTGTATATAATCCTAGCCTGTGTGATACTGTCTGCTGAGCTGTGTATCTAATCCTAGCCTGTGTGATACTATCTGCTTAGCTGTGTATCTAATCTTATGTTGTATGATACGGTCTGCTAAACTGTGTATCTAAATCTATCCTGTGTGATACTATTTGCTGAGCATGTATCTAATATTCTATCCTGTGTAATACTGTCTGCTGAGCATGTATCTAATATTCTATCCTGTGTGATACTGTCTGCTGAGCATGTATCTAATATTCTATCCTGTGTAATACTGTCTGCTGAACTGTGTATCTAATCCTATCCTGTGTGATACTGTCTGCTGAGCATGTATCTAATCCTATCCTGTGTGATACTATCTGCTGAGCTGTGTATCTAATCCTGTGTGATACTATCTGCTGAGCATGTATCTAATATTCTATCCTGTGTAATACTGTCTGCTGAGCTGTGTATCTAAGTGTCTGATGCGTAAACTGTAAGTGGAGAATGTCTGATTCACAGGCGTGATTGTATAAGGCTGACATTTCGAAACGCCACACTGTCGTATATGCCAATCCAGAGCATGCCAAACATGCTCAATGGGTGACATGTCCGGTGAATATGCTGGCCAGGCAAGGACTGGGATGTTTTCAGCTTCCAGGAATTGTGTACAGATCCTTGCAATATGGGGCCGTGCATTATCATGCTGCAACCTGAGGTGATGGTCATGGATGAATGGGCCTCAGGATCTCGTCACAGTATCTCTGTGCATTTAAAATGCCATCAATAAAATGCACCTGTGTTCGTTGTCCATAACATTCACCTGCCCATACCATAACCCAACTGCCACCATGGGCCACTTAATCCACAACGTTGACGTCAGCAAACTGCTTACCCACACGACGCCACACACGCTGTCTGCCATCTGCCCTGAACAGTGAAAAGCGGGACTTATCTGTGAACAGAACGCCTCTCCAACATGCCAGACGCCATTGAATGTGAGCATTTGCCCACTGAAGTCGGTAACAATGACGAACTACAGTCAGGTCCAGACCCCGATGAGGACGATGAGCATGCAGATGAGCTTCCCTGAGACGGTTTCTGACAGTTTGTGCAGAAATTCTTTGGTTATGCAAACAGATTTTTGCTGCAGCTGTCCGGGTGGCTGGTCTCAGACGATCATGGAGGTGAACATGCTGGATGTGGAGGTCCTGGGCTGATGTGGTTACACGTGGTCTGCGGTTGTGAGGCCGGTTGGATGTACCGCCCAATTCTCTGAAATACCTTTGGAGACGGCTTATGGTAGAGAAATGAACATGGCAGAACATGTCACGCACCCAGATGTACTTAACCCACCATCACTCATACAGTGAGTATGTAGAAAATGTTTCAGATCTTTGAGTTCAGCTCATGCAAAGTGGGAGCAAAACCGAAAGTGTATATTTTTTGTTAAGTATAGAAGCATAGATACATGATTACTATGCTAATAGACAGGGTAGCACACAAAAGTGTCTGGGAGTGATGACGAATTTAGGCCCAAATCCATTTCCCTATATTCACATATTTGTAATCAAATTTTTTTTAGGGGTTCTTCTTTTAATTAAACTAGCACTATATATAAGTGATTACTACACCAATAGACAGGGTAGGGCACAACATTATTTGAGAGGCCCAAAAATGTTCTGGCTACGAAATGGTACTATACGAAAACCTAGAGCCAGAATGTGGGAAGTAGCAGCACCATTTATCCAGCCAGAAGTAGTGGTCAGGAAACAACTCTACTCGCCCAGCAGTCCGACAGTGCGCAAGCTTAATCCCCATCTGGCGAAGGTGCTGGTGGAGCAGTTGATGCCATACCATTTTTTTGAGCCTGCTGCCTTTAGGGAGTAATGGCGTGCGCTCAGCTTCACTAGAAGATATCTATCTGGCATTATTTCTCACAAAAAGCCATCCCTGCCTTGTATTTTCATGTGGGGGACAAGGTGGGCCATTCCCTGCGATTCTCGCTGTGTGGCAAGGTTCACACCTCAAAAGACACCTGGAGCTCTTACCGGCAAGGACAGTACTTGTCTTTCACAGCCCACTGGGTCGATGTTTTTTTCCTGCAACAGCAAGGCAGCACCCTGGCAACGAGGCTAGGTCCTTTTGAGTCCCCCACTATTGTGTCAGCCTGGCTCCCACACCAGGAACTTAACCGCCTCTTCCACCTCCTTGGAACATTCCCGTCACCACCAGCAGCTGGGCACAGGGTCGCTCACACTATCCCTCGTTCCTATCACATGTGTAAGGTCAAGCATAGCCACGCTGTGTTGGAGTTGATCGGCCTGAGAGAGAGTAGCCACACCGACGTAAAGTTGCTAAAGTACATGAAGCAGCAAACATCCATTTAGCTGTCACCCCGCCAACTCCAAATGGACAAGGTGAACCTGGGTGAAATACCACATGCTAGGGTGTTTAGCACCCGGGGCAGATCCTTTCTCTGGCACCCCCTTCCCCGCCCCAATACTTGACCACATACCTCTTACATCCAGGGACATCTCCTGTCATGTAGTGCTATTCTTTCCTCTTCTCCTCCGTTTGACTCAGACTGCCATTACAAATTCTATCAGCCGCAATTCTTTCATCTCTAGAGTTTGTAACACAGACACATTAGATTTCTACATTTTTCTATCAACTTCCCCATCCTGGTCATCCTGCTGCCATTCCCAATACTGTGCCCATTGTGCCCCCTAATGCCCCAGGTACTATACTGCTGAAAACATAGTGACCCCAGTAGACATAATTGGGGTCATTTACAAAACAGGTGTAAAGTAGAACTGGATTTCCAAAAGAGCTGTGAAAAATGAAATGTGGAATCTAATTGGCTTCCATAGGCAACTAAGCCAGTTCTACTTTACACTAGTTTGATAAATTACCTCAAATGTCCCTATAATGTTCACAGCAGCTATAATGTGCTCCAGGCAATAATCCCTGTGTAGTGTCCCCGAAAATAATAGAATTGCCCCTACAGTGCTTCCCCAATAGCAATGCCCCCCACACTGCCCCCATATAGTAATTTCCCCAACACTGTAGTTTCACCCACATTGCCCCATATAGTAATTTGGCCCCCACAATCATTTGCCCCCACATAGTAATCCCTCCCATAATCATTTGCCCCCACATGTCCCCCAACACCGTAGTTTACCCCACACTGCCCTCCACACAGTAGTTTTCCCCAAACTGCCCCTCACACCGTAGTTTCCCCCACACTGCCCCCCACACAGTAGTTTCTCCTACACTGTAGTTTCTCCTACACTGCCCCCCACACCGTAGTTTCCCCCATACTGCCCCTCACACCGTAGTTTCCCCCACACCGTAGTTTCCCCCATACTGCCCCTCACACCGTAGTTTTTCCCACACTGCCCCCCACACAGTAGTTTTCCCCACACTGCCCCCCACACCGTAGTTTTTCCCACACTGCCCCCCATACCGTAGTTTTTCCCACACTGCCCCCCACACCGTAGTTTTTCCCACACTGCCCCCCACACCGTAGTTTTTCCCACACTGCCCCCCACACCATAGCTTTCCTCTCACTGCCCCCCACACCATAGTTTTCCTCACACTGCCCCCCACATAGTAGTTCCCCCCACAATGCCCCTCACATAGTAGTTTCCCCCACACTGCCCCTCACACCGTACTTTCCCCCACACTGCCACCACACAGTAATTTCCCCCACACAGTAGTTTCCCCCACACTGCCACTACACAGTAATTTCCCCCACACTGCCCCCATATAGTAATTTCCCCCCACACAGTAGTTTCCCCCACAATGCCCATCCACACCGTAGTTTCTCCCACAACGTAGTTTCTCCCACACATTAATTTCCCCCACACTGCCCTCCACACCGTAGTTTCCCCCACACTGCCCCATATAGTAATTTGCCCCCCACAATAATTTGCCCCCACAAAGTAATCCCTCCATCATCATTTGCCCCCCACACAGTATCCCACAATAATATTTTTCCACCACATGTCCTCCTCTGTCCCCCCCATGTCCCCCAAAGTTGGCACATAAAAAAAAAAGCTAAATACTCACCTTGCAGAGAAGGCGCACACACTTCACTGTGCTGCTGCGTCCCGGCACAGGCATGCGTGATGACGTCACCACGCACGCCAGCGCCGGGATCTCTCTATCACATAGGCCTCAGGCCTATAGCGGTGATCAGCGGCGGGGCAGGGAACTATGCGCTCCCGTGCCCAGCCACAGTATGGGTGTCAGCACTCATTCTGGCACCCCACTGAGACCTCCCGACACTGGGCTCGGGACAGGTACAGTACAGCGCTACTGCAGGGGTCCACAAGTGGCCGTGCCCCCTGGAGTGCCAGGCCCTGTCGCAACTGCGACCCCTGTATGTACGCGCCTGCCACCCCGCCTTGCTGACGGTACCCCAATCTTGCCACTGTTGCTGTCTGCCTGCTTATTATTAGTGATGAGCAGCAGGGGCAATATTCGAATTCGCGATATTTCGCGAATATTTGGGCAAATATTCGTCATAAATTTGCGAATCCGAGAGTTCGCTATTTTTTTCTTGATTGCGAAAATCGGCAATGTAATATTCGCGGATTGCGTGCGCAATACAGGCGAGGGTCACTATTGCTATATTTTTCGAGCTGCTAGAAGTTTCCTTGTGACATCCAAACAATATTTGATCTTTCTCTTGGCTCCAGCAGGCTAAGGGTAGCAGGTAAACTTAAATACTTTGCTTTCTCTCTCTCTCTCTGTTGTGCTAATCTCTGAATTCAGTCTGGGTACTGGACTCTTTAGAGGAGGAGTTGTGGTGCTTTACAAGCTGCTTTCCCTGAAAGACTCCTGCTGCAGGAGGGAGAACGCCCCCTCACTGCACCATGTTGTCTGGTCTCCTAACTCTCAACTCACTACAACCTCCTGAAAACCTTTCCTTGGTAGAAAGCAGGACTAGCCCACTGCTGCCCAAAAAGGTGCAGAATGGAATGGTAAGTTCCATTCTGACTAAAGATCTCTGCCAGATACACTGCCACCTGCTGGACAACCAGGCACATTACATGAGCATAATCTTTTTTGCATATAACCAAATGACACTTTGCTGGTGGTGGTATAGTTGGTGGTGCAAAACAATACAATGGGATTACTGAGCTGTGTTGTGAAATCATTGAAGAACTTTGATCATTTATAAAGCCTCCCTCCATTACAGCGACCGGTGTCTACAGACAACGTAGAAGCCGAGGGCGCTAGGACCTGGAAGCAGCGATCCTCCCTGAAGCGCTTTAACCCGCTCCCCTTCCGGTCACGTGGGACGCCACGGGAAGACCTACACCACGTGGGACGCCAGTGGTGTTGGGGATAACGTACGCGCGGGGAAGGCTGCACGAATTCCTTCTCCTAGAGGGAGGTAAGCAAGTGCCCGCAATAGCACGAACTATCGGACTAATATTGGAACTTTATTTTACTACCTGGTGCAACTGTTATCACCCCATATCTCCAACTTGGCCAGTCAATATAAGCTATCCCTACCAAGAGACGTTGAACTATTAATCCTCCTTTGGCAAGTTTTATTAAGGTTTTATCAAGTTTGTTATTTGCACAATTTGCACATTTTGCTCATTTTGCACAATTCACTTATTAGTTAGGCGTTACTGACCTAACATTTTGTGCACAGGTTCACGCATATTTGCACTGATATGAAGATATATTGAAGATATATGGTAGCTAGCTATTTTAAGTGTGGGTTTTTTCAAGTGAGCTGCGATTTTAATAGTGTCCTATATTGTGGTTCTATATTGAATTCAATAAAACGTATGATCCTGATGGTGGAGTGTGCCCCTTAAATCGATTAAGTGTTGTGAGTATCTTTTTGCACGCCTTGGGGTGAAGGCAACTAGGTGAGCACCTCCATTCCATTAGTCCTCTGCTGGGTGAAGCCGCCTCTCCAATATATATTTTTACCTAAAACAATACAATGGCGGCAAACTTTAGTTGTAGGTTTTTTAGGAACCATTTTGGAGTATATGTAGTGTAGTAAATTACCTATTTTTTTTTAGGGGGAAAGATAAAAAAAATGTAATTTTAACATTATTTTGTGAAATTTCTTCACAGTGTTCACTGTGTGGTAGAAACAACATAATTATGATGATAATGCCACATTTCTATATATTTTTTCTATTTTTCCATTTCTCCTGCAGCCTGTCAGCTCTGACTGAAGAGTAGGCAGGAATGTCTGCTATAGTTTTTGCATTGTTTATTAGCCGGCATTCCAAGCTTATAAACTGCACCAGAATGATACCTTATCCGGCACAGGATTTCAAAACCTGAATAAAATGCTTCTGTTTCATTTAATACATCCAGTTTCGTCTGGATTTAATGCATCCGTTTTGTCCGAATCCAGTTGTATTAAATAGAAACTGAACAAACTAGATCTGGCATTAAAATCATTCTCAAATCAATTGGTGCCATATCTGTCTTTTTGACTTACATGATTTTCATGCCGGATCCGGTTTGTTCAGTTTCACAGACTGGACACAAAATGCAACAAGACGGAACCTATGCATACTGGTGCATCATGAACAGTTTTATCCCCATTGACAATGAATGGGGACAAAACTGAACCGTTTTGGCCCAGTTTCGAGATCATCTGCCAGAAGATGGAAACCAAAAAACGCTTATGTGAAAGTAGCCTTACTCACTGGTAGTAAATATATCAGTAGCTGTCAATTATTTGTGGATATGTAGCCAGTTTGTCGGCCCTGATCATCACCGGAAAAACAATTGATATCCCTCACAGCTATGAGAAAAGAACCTTTCCATTTCATACAGTTAAAAGAGTTGATGCTTAAAATATGTGAATTTGATTTTGTATGGGTAAATTAAACTTAAATTTTCTGCACCACAGACTGGAAAATGCATAAAGCAACAAACTGAAATAAAACAGTAAACAAAAAGTCTGTTGATTTCCAATAAATTAAAGATCCCAAAATCTGAGTTTCTCCTTCGCAATTTATATTGCAATGTATTTGCAATTGTAGTTTAGCCACAGGGAGCCTTGACTCTTATTTTCTATGAATATTCAATCCAGTCCAAGCTACACATCCATGTGGTCTATTAATTACAGCATTTCTCCTGTGCCCATTGCGAGGAATTGATTCTGATTAGAGATGAGCGAACACCTGGATGTTCGGGTTCGAGAAGTTCGGCCGAACTTCCCGAAAATGTTCGGGTTCGGGATCCGAACTCGACCCGAACTTTATCCCGAACCCCATTGAAGTCAATGGGGACCCGAACTTTTAGGCACTAAAAAGGCTGTAAAATAGTCCAGGAACGGGCTAGAGGGCTGCCAAAGGCAGCAAAATGTAGGTAAATCCCCTGCAAACAAATGTGGATAGGGAAATTAATTAAAATAAAATAAAATAAATAAAATTTAACCAATATCAATTGGAGAGAGGTCCCACTGCAAGGAATCATGCGTCATATCACTCAACACTGGAGAAGGCCACTTTCAGTTATTTCGGCCCAGCACCCAGACCGAGGATACAGGTCCCACAGCAAGGAATCATGCGTCATATCACCCACCACTGGAAAAGGCTACTTTCAGTTATTTCGGCCCAGCACCCAGACCGAGGATACAGGTTCCACAGCAAGGAATCATGAGTCATATCACCCACCACTGGAGAAGGCCACTTTCAGTTATTTCGGCCCAGCACCCAGACAGAGGAGAGAGGTCCCACAGCAAGGAATCATGCGTCATATCAACCACCTCCGGAGAAGGCCACTCTCAGTTATTTCGGCCCAACACCCAGACAGAGGAGAGAGGTCCCACAGTAAGGAATCATGCAACATATCAACCACCACTGGAGAAGGCCACTTTCAGTTATTTAGGCCCAGCACCCAGACAGAGGAGAGGTCCCACAGCAAGGAATAAGGCCTCTTTCACACTTGCGCTGTGAAGATCCGGCGTGCACTTCCATCGCCGGAATGCACGCCGGATCCGGCACAACGCAAGTGAACTGAAAGCATTTGAAGACTGATCAGTCTTCAAAATGCTTTCAGTGTTACTATGGCAGCCAGGACGCTACTAGCGTCCTGGTTGCCATAGTAGCAGTGGGGAGCGGCATACTTACATTCCGTGCGGCTCCCGGGGCGCTCCTGAATGACGTCAGAGCGCCCCGCGCTCATGGATCACGTGATCCATGCACTGGGGCGCCCTGACGTCATCCTGGAGCGTCCCGGGAGCCGCACAGAATCTAAGTATGCCGCTCCCCCTACTCTTTACTATGGCAACCAGGACTTTAGCGTCCTGGCTGCCATAGTAACCATTGACAAAAAGCTAAACGTCGGATCCGGCGATGCGCCGAAACGACGTTTAGCTTAAGGCCGGATCCGGATTAATGCACTTCATGGGCATTAATTCCGGATCCGGCCTTACGGCATGTCTTCCGGATTTTTGGACGGAGACAAATCCGCAGCATGCTGCGCTTTTGTAAACGTCCAAAAAACGTTGACATACTGAACGGAAGACATCCTGATGCATCCTGAACGGATTTCTCTCCATTCAGGATGCATGGGGATAATCCTGATCAGTAGCTTTCCGTCCTAGAGACCCGAGGACGGATCTCTAGGACGGAAAGCTAAAACGCTAGTGTGAAAGAGGCCTAAGGCGTCATATCAACCACCACCGGAGAAGGCCACTCTCAGTTATTTCGGCCCAGCACCCAGACAGAGGAGAGAGGTCCCACAGCAAGGAATCATGCGTCATATCAACCACCACCGGAGAAGGCCACTTTCAGTTATTTAGGCCCAGCACCCAGACAGAGGAGAGAGGTCCCACAGCAAGGAATCATGCATCATATCACCCACCACCGGAGAAGGCCACTTTCAGTTATTTCGGCCCCACCACCCAGACAGAGGAGAGGTTCATTCAACTTTGGGTTGCACCGCAAGATCATGGTAAAGTTAAAAAAATGAGGATTCAATAAAGAAGTGCCCCGGAGTACAAGAATACATGGTTGAGGGGGAGGTAGTTATAAATGTCTATTCTGCACAAGGGAGGCACAGGTCCTGTGGGATCCATGCCTGGTTCATTTTTATGAACGTCAGCTTGTCCACGTTGGCTGTGGACAGGCGGCTACGTTTGTCAGTAATGACGCCCCCTGCTGTGCTGAATACACGTTCAGACAAAACGCTGGCCGCCGGGCAGGCCAGCACCTCCAAGGCATAAAATGCTAACTCTGGCCACGTGGACAATTTGGAGACCCAGAAGTTGAATGGGGCCGAACCATCAATCAGTACGTGGAGGGGTGTGCAGACGTACTGTTCAACCATGTTAGTGAAATGCTGCCTCCTGCTAACACGTTCCGTATCAGGTGGTGGTGCAGTTAGCTGTGGCGTGGAGACAAAGCTTTTCCACATTTCTGCCATGCTAACCCTGCCCTCAGAGGAGTTGGCCGTGACACAGCTGCGTTGGCGACCTCTTTCTCCTCCTCTGCCTTCGCCTTGGGCTTCCACCTTTTCCCCTGTAACATTTGGGAATGCTCTCAGGAGCGAGTCTACCAGCGTGCGCTTGTACTCGCGCATCTTCCTATCACGCTCCAGTGCAGGAAGTAAGGAGGGCACATTGTCTTTGTACCGGGGATCCAGCAGGGTGGCAACCCAGTAGTCCGCACACGTTAAAATGTGGGCAACTCTGCTGTCGTTGCGCAGGCACTGCAGCATGTAGTCGCTTATGTGTGCCAGGCTCCCCAGAGGTAAGGACAAGCTGTCCTCTGTGGGAGGCGTATCGTCATCGTCCTCCGTATCCCCCCAGCCACGCACCAGTGATGGGCCTGAGCTGTGTCGGGTGCCACCCCGCTGTGAACCTGGCTTCATCCTCATCCTCCTCCGCAAAAACCACTCGTCAGTCTATTGTTCAATACCCCGCCACAACTCCTGCGCGGTGTGGGGCCTGTCCCCCAAACATATGAGTTTCAGAATGGCCTGCTGATGTTTACCCCGGGCGGTGAAGGTGTGTGGCTGACTGGATTTGCTGGTGGAAGCAGAGAAGGAGGAAGCCGAGTAGGAGGAGGAGGCTACAGGAGGCAAAGAATTATTCCCTGCGATCCTTGGCAGTTTTGTGAGATGGAGAGCTGAACGCTGCCGTGTGACATGGTGGAGATGCTTGGTGACGCAGGTGGTGTTGTCGGTGGCACATCCTCTGTTTGGTGGGCGGCAGGTGCCAACATTCCTCCCGAGGCCGAGGCAGCAGCAGAAGAGGGAGCAGGGGGAGCCAGAGTGAGTTCCTTGCTTTTAAGGTGTTTACTCCACTGCAGTTCATGCTTTGCATGTAGATGCCTGGTCATGCAGGTTGTGCTAAGGTTCAGAACGTTAATGCCTCGCTTCAGGCTCTGATGGCACAGCGTGCAAACCACTCGGGTCTTGTCGTCAGCACATTGTTTAAAGAAGTGCCATGCCAGGGAACTCCTTGAAGCTGCCTTTGGGGAGCTCGGTCCCTGGTGGCGTTGGCCAGTAGCAGGCGAACTCTCTTGGAGGCGGCTGTTCTGCTTTTTCCCCCTGCTTTCTCTTTTGCTACGCTGTTGGCTCGGTCTCACCACTGCCTCTTCCTCTGAACTATGAAAGTCAGTGGCACGACCTTCATTCCATGTAGGGTCTAGGACCTCATCGTCCCCTGCATCGTCTTCCACACAGTCTTCCTCCCTGACCTCCTGTTCGGTCTGCACACTGCAGAAAGACGCAGCAGTTGGCACCTGTGTTTCGTCATCATCAGAGACGTGCGGACTCCGATGAGGTGGTATTCCCATGTCCTCATCATCAGGAAACATCAGTGGTTGTGCATCAGTGCATTCTAAGTTTTCCACCACTGGGGAAGGGCTAGGTGGATTCCCTTGGGAAACCCTGCCAGCAGAGTCTTTTAAACAGCATAAGAGACTGCTGCATAACTTGAGGCTCAGACAGTTTCCCTGATATGCATGGGGGTGATGTGACAGACTGATGGGCTTGGTTTTCAGGTGCCACCTGTGCGCTTTCTGCAGAAGACTGGGTGGGAGATAATGTTGTGAACATGCTGGATCCACTGTCGGCCACCCAATTGACTAGCGCCTGTACCTGCTCAGGCCTTACCATCCTTAGAACGGCATTGGGCCCCACCAAATATCGCTGTAAATTCTGGCGGGTACTGGAACCTGAGGTAGTTGGTTCACTAGGTTGTGTGGCTGTGGCAGAATGGCCACGTCCTCTCCCAGCACAAGAGGGTCCACTAACACCACCACAACCGCGTCCGCGTCCCTTACTAGATGTTTTCCTCATTGTTACCGTTCACCAAGCACCACAATAAGAAAAAAAATATTTGGCCCAATGTATTGATTTCAAATTCAGGCCTTTTTTTACAGGCACCTAACACTATCTGCCTATTTATTTATGTAGCGTTTACACTAATCCAGGCACAGCAGTAACCACTGATTTAGGGTTATATCTCTTTTAGGGCTAGTATTTAGGCCCTGGATGAAAGGTATCCTTTTATGGACAGATTTACAATTGGCCTGCACCAGCTCGAACACCAGATTCAGGGTATTGCTATTTTGGCAATTGAATTTCACCCCAGAACAAAATATACCCTGTTACGGACAGATTTAAACTAGGCCTGCAACAGCTGGAACACCAGATTCAGGGTATTGCTATTTTGGCAATTGAATTTCACCCCAGAACAAAATATATGTTTTTGCGGACACTATGAAACTTGGCCTTCAACAACTGGGACACCAGATTCAGGGTATTGCTATTTTAGCAATTGAATTTCACCCCACAACAAAATATATGTTTTTGCGGACACTATGAATCTTGGCCAGCCACAGCTGAAACCACTGATTTATGGTATTGCTATTTTGGCAATTGAATTTCACCCCAGAACAAAATATATGTTTTTGCGGACACTATGAAACTTGGCCTGCAACAGCTGGGACACCAGATTCAGGGTATTGCTATTTTGGCAATTGAATTTCACCCCAGAACAAAATATATGTTTTTGCGGACACTATGAAACTTGGCCTGCAACAGCTGGGACACCAGATTCAGGGTATTGCTATTTTGGCAATTGAATTTCACCCCAGAACAAAATATATGTTTTGGCGGACACTATTATACTTTGCCAGCCACAGCTGAAACCACTGATTTATGGTATTGCTATTTTGGGAATTGAATTTTACCACAGAAAATAATCTATCCTTTGCCAGACAGCAGACAGTATTATACTTGGCTAGCAAAAGCTGGAACACCAGATTTAGGGGATTGGTATTTGGGCAATTGTATTTAACCCCTTAATAAAATATAGAAATTGCTATCCTGAGTTTCTAGGGGTGACAATTAGCTCAGCCAAGCCCCTGATGTAGGATATAGCAAAAAAAAACTAGTATGATGGATTGATGGACTTGGTGGCAGCTTGTTCTGGTGCACCACAAGTCACAAAATGGCCGCCGATCAACCGAGAAAATAAGTGACAGAAAAACGCTCTGTGCAGCCTAAAAACCAGTGAGCAAGTAACTAGCAGAAGTTCAATCATTCACAGCTGTAGATCGATCAGTTCATTAGGTGCTGTTGCTGAATTTTCCCTGCCTAATCTCGCCCTCACAGAAGCTGCGTCCTCTCCCTACACTAATCAGAGCAGTGTGACGTGCGGCGCTACGTGACTCCAGCTTAAATAGAGGCTGGGTCACATGCTGCACTTGGCCAATCACAGCCATGCCATTAGTAGGCATGGCTGTGATGGGCTCTTAGGGCAAGAAGTAAAATGCTAGCTGATTGGCTGCTGTGCAGCCCTTCAGAAAGCGGGAAGTAATCGCCGAACAACGAACCCGAACTTTTTTGAAAATGTTCGGGTTCGGGTCTGTGTCACGGACACCCCAAAACTATGCTCGAACTGTTCGCTCAACACTAGTCGTCTTCTTTTTAAAGTGAATAACCTTAATTTTTATCATCTTTCAGGGTACTGTAGTTGCCCCATTCCAGTTATTACTTTAGTTGTCCTCCACTGAACCCTCTCCAGCTCTGCTATGTCTGACTATGTTCCCATCACGGGCATCTATGCACCTTTTGATGCAATACATTATCTTATTGGCTTTGGCAGCAGCTGCCTGACACTGGTTTCTGCAGCTTAGTTTGCTGTTCACTAAAATTCCTAGGTGCTTTTCCAAGTCAGTGTTACCAAGTGTTTTACCATCTAGTATGTACAGGTGACTTGCATTATTCCTTTCCATGTGCATAACCTTATATTTATCAGTGTTAAACCTCATCTGCCACTTCTCTGCCCAAGCCTCCAATCCAGGCATCCTCAAACTGCGGCCCTCCAGCTGTTGCAAAACTACAACTCCCAGCATGCCCGAACAGCCTACAGGTATCAGCCTACAGCAGGGCATTGTGGGAGTTGTAGTTTTACAACAGCTGGAGGGCCGCAGTTTGAGGATGCCTGTTCCAATCTATCCAGATCCCTCTGTAGCAGTATATTGTCCTCTTCCGTGTTAATTTAGTTTAGTGTCATCTGCAAAAATTTATATTTTACTGTGCAAGCCTTCTACAAGATCATTAATAAATATATTGAAGAGAATAGGGCCCAGTACTGACTCCTGTGGTACCCCACTAGTGACAGTGACCCCTATAATACTGACCCCTGAGGTACCCCACTATCACTAGGTCAGTCACAAAAATAATAATAGGAAATGTAGCATAAAAGCAGTAAATGTTGTTTCTCTTTCACATGACTTTCCTAATAGAGTTGCAAACTTTTCAGTGACTTCGTTTCTTCTGGACTCTTAGAGGAGTATCAGGTCCCTCTATCTCACTCTGGCCCTGTTGTATTAACAGGCACTATATCTGACAATTGACATTTGTCTGTTTTCTTTCTCTCCTGATACCAGCTTCATTTTAGTTTGATTTGTTTTAAAATGAATTGTTCCAGTCGTAAGATAAGAGCGACTGAGCTGGTTAGCCTGGGAGGTCATCAGGACGTCTCCTATCACGACCCTTGTAACTTTATATGCCAGGGATTTAAGAAAAACAATCATTATATTAACAGAAAGCAGTCCTACTCAGGACAGATAGCCGTGTCTCAATATATGTAGCCTGTTAGGTGACGCTGTGCAATATATTCTCTGCTAATTACTGTACATTGCACTAGTAAATTAAATAAGAGTAATAATTTACATGCAGAGTGGTTGTCGGGGATATTTTTAGAATTTTAAATTCTATGAGCTAAAGCTACTTTCACACTTGCATTGTTGTTTTCCGGTATTGAGATCTGGCAGAGGTTCTCAATCCTGGAAGAAAAAACATTTCCGTTTAGTCCTCATGCATTCTAAATGGAAAGAGAAACGTTCAGGATGTCTACCGTTCTGTCAGCATTCCGTTTTGTGACCGGACACAAAACCTCTGCAAGCTGCCATTTTGTGTCCGGTCATAAGAATGGGACAAAAAACAGATCCGTCACTGAAAACAATGTAAGTCATTGACTTTCAATGTATTTAGAGACAGGTCCTTTTTTTCCATTTGATTTCACATAACCGCATCCTACTAAAAAAGGATGCCTCCTGATGTGCAAAATAAAAACGGATCCGATTAATTCCAGTATTGAGATCCTCTGCCGGATCTCAATACTGGAAATAACAATGCAAGTGTGAAAGAAGCCTTAAACAAGAACCCTTCCTACAACACCCCCATATTCCACAGGAATTCAGTTCACACATCCCCTGACCAGTCTACGCCATGCACTGAACACACATACTTTGTACAGAAAGGGGTTACTCACTTTGGCCATCTCACGTACTGACACATATGCTTTGCTCCGCTGTTTTGAGCGCACCTTGTAAAAGGCTCACTTACTGTATTGCATGATATCAACAGGTGGACCACATTCAGGCACAGGAGAGGCTGCAGACTGTATCTGTGCAGCAGCATGCATGTCACAGGTAGAGAGCAAACTAACAGGAAACAGCCTGTAGGAGATTTAGTAAGAAGAAGACAATGTACAGACCTGGGCAGGTTGCTATGCAATGATCCAGGCACATTTTGACTGATATTTCATTTTTATAAAACCTCCAAGAGGTTCCCTTTAATCTGCCCCCTCCTGAATAGAATAATAGTTTGAAAACGACTGCCTTCCTGACATGTTTTAGTAAGTACATGCATTCCCCATGTTACAACAATTCTGGTATCTTTTCATATAACTCCATGTTGTGTTGTGTCTCCATTATTCCTTCTAGAAATGTTATTGTCAGACATTTGTCATGAGGGTCCAACTGGGTGTAACCATTTGAGGGGTGTCCCTGCACAGTTTGACACAGTCGGATTGGATAGTGTCAGATCGTGCAGGGACCCACCCCCAAAAGGTAACACCCAGATGCATATTAATTTCAGACAGCTGGCTATTATTTCATAAACTTCTAGAAGGAATAAGACATGGAGTCATAAGTAAAGATGTTCCAGATTTGTTATAACATACATGAGGAATACAAATAGAAATGTCAGGAGGGGTCACAGGTTCAAGTACAAAGCACGTTTTTCACTGTGCATTTCACCACAATTTTGAAGCAAAATCTGCATTGAATCTGTGGCAAAATCTGTATGTGTTACATGCGCATTTGTTGCAAATTTTGCAGTGGATTTGCCATGGAATTCTCCCTAGGCATTGCAAAGGGTGAAATCCATGCTGCAAATGTAAAATCTGCACCTCCGGTCAGTATCCGCTCTGCCGATACCGTAATGTGCTATGGATTTTACACCTAAATTCCGCAATGTATCCGCCACATCTGACTGTACCCAGAGGTGTAATTACCTTTTATATTTTAAGGATCGTTTATCTAAAAGATCTCTGCACTTTTGGAAGTGAACCGAACTGTGCTTCGACCAGCAGTCTTGAATTTATATAGGTTAAACCCTTCCCAACTGCCCTACATAAAAATATGTTGGAAGTCGAGCATATAAAAATGTCACCAGCTCGCGAGCAGAGCGGGCGCTATAGCCTCGGGATGCCTCTTTTTCATACAGCAGGCACCTGTGGCTAATGTCAGCGACCGGCGGTAATGTCGGTTGCGGACATTTAACACTTCAGATGCCGGGCTCCCCCCGGCGGAGATTGGGAGAGTTAGAGCTTATTAGCAGCAACCCCTGTCCCCCTGTGTGACAGGAGGCTGCTGCATAGTAATTTCCATAGAAACAACAGTAAAATCCTCATGGACTCCAATGCTAATGCATTGGATTCTATGAGAATAGGAATCCAATGATTGCTTATTATAGTTCCCTATGGGAACTATAAAAAGCATTTAAAAAATTGTTTTTATAAAGTTAAAAAAAATATAAAAAAATATTAAAATTTAAATCATCTTTCCCCAAAATGGAAAAAAAACATTAAAAAAATACACAATATAAAATATAAAAAATTAAGTCAATGGGGCTATTCACATGGCCAGTGAATAACAGCCGTCAAAAAACAGCGCAACGTATTTTTGGCCCCTTGCACAGCCAGGCGGACCCTACTGAAATCAATGGGACTGTTTTTAATGCCCATTAGACAGGCGTGCACCCATCTAACAGCTGTTAAAAATGGGTACATTAGTGGCAAATAGCCTTTTAGGGGTTAAAATAAATAAAAAATTACCCGCCTCATCCACTTGCACTTGAAGAGGCAGTTGCTACTCTCTTGATGGTGAAAGATTTGCGCTGCCAGAGTGATGACGCTACCATGTGCTGGGGGCCACTATGTATACTGCAGAGGTTGGGATTTAAATTACACACAAAAACGTAACCCCCTTGCTAGGGTCAAAGCAGTTTTATTTACGGTACCAACTCTAATCAAACTGGGATCACCTAAATGCACCGATTATATTAAAACTTAACATTTAATGTATTTCATTATAATCCAAGGGCTCTTTAAACATATGCCAAAGGATAGTTATAGATGAGGGGCACAAATGCTGGGTCTCTGACCCTGTTGTACCCTATTATTACCTCCTACTGGCTTGCTACGTGTCCCTACAAATTTTCCTCTCCAAAAAGGGGACAGTGACTGCCCAGCTTCGTCTGACAGTGTGAGTGGAGAGGAAAAGATATATAAGACAATAAACAAAAATTCCGCAAAAGTTCCCACGCGTTTTCTCGGTGATTACCGATTCATCAGGGGACAATATATCAATACAACCAGGTTTTAAAATGGTAAACAGGACAAGACCACACCAAAATTAATTTAGCCATTATAAATGCTGTAGTGTCTCCATTTCGGATGTCCGCATAGCGCAGCGTACACCTGCGCCTCCTGCGTTTGGCCCCGGCGTTTGCTATGTCTTCCGCATGCAGCGATTTCCCTCTGCATATGGCAAATGTCTCCCACATGCGGTAATTCCTTTCTGCGTGTGGCAGTCGGTCCTATGCGTATGGCTGTAGCAATACACATAGGACCGACTGCCACACGCAGAAAGGAATTACCGCATGTGGGAGACATTTGGAATACAACGGGCCAGCACCCCTATAGAAATGCCTATTCTTGTCCGCTATTGCGGACAAGCATAGGACATGTTCTATTTTTTCCGGGAGCCGCGGACCGGAAGATCGGGGACTCGCACCGTAAATGCGGATGCGGACAGCACATTGTGTGCTGTCCGCATCTCTTCCGGCCCCAGTGAAAATAAATGGATCCGGATCAATTCTACGGATGTGTGAATGGACCTTTCCAGTGTGTGAATGTAGCCTAACGGTTGAATTAACATGGAGATAATCAGGGGAGTACATAGAAAGCGGATCTAGAAGGGTTTGGCGTTTGCTTCCCTCACCAAAATATTTCCATGACTCTTGGATGAATTCCGCTTTTACTTGTTCAAACCATGTAGTTCCTCTGGAGAACAAAGTTTCACACAGGTTCTTTCAAGGAGAGTTGGACCAACAGGACTGGGCCCCCTCTATACAAGGGCCCCATAGCCCTCAGTGTGCTTACCATGGAGGCAGACCATATGACTGCTTTGAGGCCCGGGTGGAAGGGCAGCCATGTGCAGAACTGGAATTTTTTTTCCTGCAACTGCTACAGTCTGGAGTTCGCTACACAGAGATTTTACAGCTTCCACTAAGTGCAATGGTAACTATAAATTCCTAAGCACTGAGCGTCCCCTAGTGATGGTTACATGAAACCAATTCTGTAATATGTGAGGGGGAGCAGAGATTTAGCACTGTATGGGAAGATTTATCATTATATTTATGCCAGTTTTTAATATTACAAAAATGTTTCATTTAACAGAATAAAATGAAAATGTATCAGAAATCTCACTGGGTGGGGGGGGGGGGGGGGGGGTTTTGCTATGGGGCCCTATGAGATTTATAAATTCTCCTTCCCATAGCATCTTCTTGTATTGATTGCCTTCGGTGGTAATATGCAGCCTTATCACACAGTGTCAGCATGCTGGGTAACCTGACTGCATAGCTAATATAAGAAAAAAATCATTCCTGTAGAAAATCTTCAGTTATTTTTCCCCTAGCCGGTGGATCTCAATACAGACACGCACAGAGTATCGTATTATTGAACTATCGAATTACAGCTGTCATGCAGATTTATTTTCACATTAATACTATTAAAACGTCTGAAATGAATCTAAATCAGGGGATACATAGACAATCCTTCTAGTGGCGGAATGGCATTCATTGTCTCAAGGCAACTGTCGAGGAAAACCCCAGAGCCGTAATCGGCTTACACCGCCGTCTGGAGCAATGGTGATCTTCACATGAGTTATGACTTCTTGAAGTGATAAAGACGTTCCCTCAAAAAAATGTCTCTTGTGAGGATGGAGCTGAAATAACAATTCAGAAATTCGAGTTTAATATGAAGTGCACATTTGTGGATACCAAACATAATAACAGTCAGATAGAGGAATGAGTACACAATGGTGGAGTTGAGCCCCTAGCAATAATCCGGACAAAGTCAATTTGTGACCTGTACTAGTAATGGAAGTGTGCACCTGAAACCCCTTTCTTTCACATTGTTTACAGTGTTTGCATATGTCTCTGCTCATGGCAGTGTGCTGCTACTTGTAGTTCTTGTTTGTGTTTATATTGTAGTCATAGTAGCGTGCACCTGAACCCTTTTTTTTATATTGTTTGGGGGTGCTGGTCTAACTTTTTTTTTTGCATTGTACATTTGGGGGAGTTGCTTCCCCCTTTTGGACCTTGCACTCCTGTCCATCTGCCCAGGGCTTTTAATCAGAGTATAATAGAGCTGGATTTTACATTTGTAGGCCAACAGTCCAGGAGAGGCAAGTCTGATAGTGTAGGGCCCATCTGTTAGAAGCCACCTTGTTGTTGGTAGATGGGCCCAACACAATTTTGATCAAAATATGCACAAATAGCTTCTAATTTTCATATAGAAGGTATACCAGTAATGTCAATTATATATATATATATTTGTGTTTCCAGTGTTTGCATGGCAGTGTGCTGCTACTTTTAGTCTTTGTTTGCACTAAAAATGGAGCTATAGAACGTGATTGGTATATTTTTATTTATTTTTGTTTGATAAAAATTATATATAGCATTTTCATATCTGTTTATATTATAAAATTAAAAATTCATATTTTAATGGCACACAGTTGGTAGGGGCTCCATTACATATTTTGCATTGGAAGTGGAACCCATGTACGCCAATGAGCAGTGCTTTTGGAAGAGAGGTCTACAATATGCCTGGATTTATCAAACATTTATACGTACTTGGGTCACAGGTAGAAGAGTTTTCCATTTGTTATCTGGTGTCAGAGCCCATTTGTCTTTGATTCTCTCTTCTTCCTTTTTTGGAGTCAGAACGCAGGCTTCAATTTTGCACGAGTTTGGTGCATTACCTGTGATGGACACGACAATTGAGTGCCATTTGGTCAATAGAGATGGGAAACGCTGAAGTGCAATATACTGGACTACTGATGACCATAGCCATGTGATAACTGTAAGCTGTCCAGCTGCCAGGTATCACCTTTGATCATGATCGCTCATCTTAGGCATTGGCCAAAAAATTCAACATTACCAATCCTTATTTATCCCTTTGAACACCAGTTGTGGTCTGATAATGCCCACAGATATTATATCATCAGCTGATACCAACCTGTTTATCGCCAGCAGAATACGACCCTATATACTGTACATACAAGTTTACTTATTATTGTCAAAGGGAGGGCTAGTAAAGTGGGTGTGAGGAACGTTATCACAGACTGTTAGATAAAGGCTGGCAGTATATAGAAGACTTTGTGAGCCTTATGCTTCAGTGGCTTCAGGGTAAAGCTGTGTTGTATTATATCTTGGATAACGTTCCCTGGGATAAATTATAGCAATATCAGAAGTCTAGCCCACATCCAAGTGAATTTATACAGTTCACAGAACTATAATTTGTAGGAGAATCTTGTCTGAATATTAATTGACGGATATAAAACCTCCTCATCCTTTTCATAATAAAAGGTCTACAGCACTGATCTCCAACCTTTGGCTCTGCAGCTGTGTCCTGATCATGTTCTGATAGCTGCAACAGCTGGAAAGCCACAGGTTGGGGAACATTGGTCATCAGCTTCTGATGGGGGTTACAGTATATTGTGCTGAAGCAGCTGGGACACACACCTGCCCTATACATTCTGCAGCTGCTGGAGAACCTCTTTTCTAAAGAGTGCTGCATGTCAATCAATCAGTGGTTGACATAGAAGGGACTTCCAGCAAAAATGATCTGTGGCATACTGTAGGAAGAGATAAGTAGTGTCTATGTATCACCACCTCAGATCGGGATGTTTACACCAATATTATTCACAGACATTTTCAATTCTCTGCCAAAACATTTTGCCAGAACTACTGCCGGCAGTATGAAACAGGTCGAAGGCTACTCCAAAAACATACATTAAACAGTTAGTGTCAGGATATCAAAGAGTACTGTGAATCCTCCCAATAGGAACAATGTGGGGAAAACCATGCAGGGCCAATAGGGCCACTGCCTATGTTTGCAAATATGACATCGGTTAATGTGGTAATAACTTTGTAATGCTTTTACTTATCCAAGCTTTTCTACAACTGTTAGTGGTAAATCTGAGAAAATGTGAAAACTATTGAAATTGTGGTGATAGTGGTGCCTCATAAAATAGTTATTACCATTCACCATATCCCTACGTTATGTTGGCATCATTTTGTAAATGTCATTTTATTAGGATGTTAGAAGGCTTAAAATTTTCGAATTTTTTAAATTTTCAAGTAAAAAAAAATGGCTTGAAAATTACTCAGTACAGTGTTAGAATGTATGGGCTCCGATGAGTCGAAGTTAGCTATTCACAAAGTTATGCGAGACTTCATTGAATAACGTCGGTAATTGATTTTTAAAGTGAAAAACGTATGGTCCGTGGTAGCGGAATCCATAACGGAATTCTTAGAGAACTCGAACCTTGTACGCCGAACTTGAAAACAGAAGTTCGCTTATCCCTACTGAAGACTTATCCTCAGGATAGGTCATCAGTATCTGATCAGACCGTCAATCGGCTGTTTGTGAAGGCAGCAGCGTTCCTGTGAGGAAAAAAAAATGTTATCTTTAGGGCTCATCCAATCCTCATTTTTTGTGGATCAGGTGCGTACCCATTAATTTCAATGGGAGCACAAAAGATACAGAGAGCAAACCTTATGCTGTCCACATACGTATGTCTTTTCTGCAGCCTCGCAAAAAAATAGAACATATCCAATTCTTCTCCATTTTGTGGACAATAATAGGCTGTTCGAACAGAGGGAAGGATGTACCGATTTTTCTTTTTCTATTTTTTACAGCAGCAACTGGCTTGACAAGGAGAAGGGGGTTCTTTTTCTAACACTTGAAACTTTTTATCTTTTTTAAAACGCTTTTTTTACTCTTTTTATTTTTTTCAGCAATGCCATCAGATTCAACAGGGACCCAGTTGTTAGCAACAGCGGGGCCTCTGCTCGAGTGGGCACACGTGCGGCACTGATCCTTAACTCCCTTCGGGCTGCGTCGTACATGTAGGTGCCTGTCCTTAAGGGATTAATAGCAGGCAGATTACATTTAGTTGTAAACAGAATATTGTAGATAATAGGGAACCATTAAGCACAATCCAGATATGGCAGCCGGGCACAGTCCTATTCAGGCTTGAGGACACAAAATAAGTAAAGGACACTGTCTCATTCATTCCCTTAGAGCAGTGGTGGCGAACCTATGAAACGGGTGCCAGAGGCGTCACTCAGAGCCCTCTCTGTTGGCATCCATGCCCTGGAAAAGTCTAAAGGTACTTTCACACTAGCATTAAACTTTTCCGGCATTGAATTCCGTCCTCGGGCTCAATACCGGAAAAAAACGCTTCAGTTATATTCTAATGCATTCTGAATGGAGAGAAATCCATCCAGTATACATCAGGATGTCTTCAGTTCAGTCACTGAACAGCGTTTTGGCCCGAGATAATACCGCAGCATGCTGGAACACAATTTCCATAGCCGTGCATTAGTGCTGGATCCAGCATTAAAAAAACCGCAATGACGGATCCGGCATTCTGGTCTGCGCATGATTCACCTTGCCTCTTTGTGAAGAATAAATCAATCCCAATCTCCATCTCTTGGTGGGAACCAGATGGACGCAATGCATCTAAATTTCAGTTGTTGCCATTGCCCCCATGCATCATTCGGACATGCCTGCACACAAGACACTTTCTTTGACTTGTTCACATATTCTCTTTATAAACTACTTCTGAATCTTCCAAATATAGTCAAGTGGCCTGTCCCCTTTCCCCACCTACGCCACATCCACTTTTTTATACCTGGTGTGAATGGGGGAAAAGTCGCAGATTGTGGCACAAAGGACCTTTCTGCCACAATCTGCACCAGAAATACAGATGTATTTCTGGTGAATAACCCCGTTATGTCTTTTGCCTGGTCCCTTGGTGCTTCGCACCAGTGTCTCTGACCTCTGTGGGTCAGCAGCCAACTACTCCAGGAGGTACTGACCTGGTTGGTCCCCTGAAGCAAAGTCCAGATCCCTGTACAGGCGTTAAAGGGTGAAAGCCAAGGGACCTGCCAGGACAATGCTCTAAGGCTTAGCCCACACTCAAACTGGTTAGTTGGAATAGTGGGTCCACATCCACTGTCCATTACGTTAGGATGCCAGTATGACAGCTAGTTTAGTGCTCTCATTAAGAGAAACAAAATAAGAGTATTGCAGATGTGATACTTTTTAATGGCTAACAAAAATAGAAGTAATGATGTTACATAGCGAGCTTTCTAGACATCACCAGTCCCTTCATCAGGCGTACTACAAGAATATATGAAGAAACAGCAATATATATACAGTAAGAACAGGGACATGGGAGAATGAATGGACATTTGAAAAATAACAGAACAACATATTAAAGATCTTGAGTATGAGTCCTTAATTATCTTACAGATAAGTGGTGTGAAAGTTTTATGGACTCTAATTTAATGTTGTTATCTCGGAGACCTGGTGCCCCAACTATGTCTATAGAAGACTCTTTAGTAGAGGCGACTCTAGACTTTGTGAGGCCTTAGGCGAAACTCGAACATGAGGCCCCCATGAACACAAGATACTTATCTGGCACTGCAAGGCTCCCATGGTGAGGTCACTGCCTGATGTGGGCACTTACAGTCACCTTCCCCATGTACATTACAGACTACTTTTCGGTCCCGGTACTAATAAATATTATTTGCTCTGCGCACTCGACCTACCACCTCGGCAGTCTCTTAGTCACCCTCATTCAACAGGCACCCTGCAGCCTCCAGTCCTGCTGCTGCCATTCCACCTTCTGTTCAAACTTTAATCTGGACCTGGAGAGATGCCAGGCCCCACCCCCATCACTACAGAAATACAGCGCCCTATACCTCTTACATCCAGTGACGTCTCCTTTAATGTAGATGTTCTCTGTCCTCATCTTCTCCTTTCAGACCTTCAGCCCAGACTACTATTTTGGCCATTGTCCGTATCTGCAGTTTGACAACAGAAAAAAAATCTTAGTTTACTACTTTTCCATCATCCTCCCATCTTCTGGACAAATCATCCTACTACCCCCAATACTGTGCTGCTGTGCTCCCCAATACTATACTGCAGAAACAGATAAACAAGTGCCTCTCCATGCCCTCCCATGTGCCAGTAACAAGTGCCTCTCCATGCACCCCCATGTGTCAGTAACAAGTGCCTCTCCATGGACCCCCATGTGCCAGTAACAAGTGCCTCTCCATGGCCCCCCATGTGCCAGTAACAAGTGCCTCTCCATGGCCCCCTACATGCCAGTAACAAGTGCCTCTTCATGCCCCCCCATGTGCCAGTATCAAGTGTCTCCCCCCATGTGCCAGTATCAAGTGCCTCCCCCCCATGTGCAGGTATTAACTGCAAACCCCCCATGTGCCAGTATCAAGTGCCAACCCCCCATGTGCCAGTATTAAGTGCCAAACTCCCCCATGTGCCAGTATCAAGTGCCAAACCACCCCCCCCATGTGCTGGTATCAAGTGCCAACCCCCCCCCCCATATGCCAGTATCAAGTGCCGACCCACCGTGCGCCAGTATCAAGTGTGCCAAACCCCCCATGTGCCGGTATCAAGTGCCAACCCCCCCCCCCCAATGTGGCAGTATCAAGTGCCAGACCCCCATATGCCAGTATCAAGTGCCAAACCCCCCCATGTGCCAGTATCAAGTGGCAACCCCCCAATGTGCCAGTATCAAGTGCCAACCCCCCCATGTGCCAGTATCAGGTGCCAACCTCTGTCGGATATTTATTTCACATAAAATATGAAATCATAAAAATTATGATTTTATATTTTTATGAAATATGAAAAATTATGAAATTTTTTATTGGCGGACATATAAAGGCCAGTTCTTTTATTGATGAGATCTAAAGTCAATTTGTGCAGGTAATGAAACAGGGTGCAATTAATTATATAAAATATAATTTATTACAGATAAATATAAAAATGGCATACAAATTAATACAAAGAAAGCTTGGATATAATATCAAGATATGGTGCTCCACCATTTACACCAGACTCACTTAATTTACTAAAACCAAGTACAATATAACGCTATTCCTCAGCAAATTAATACAAATTAGTGTACTGGTTATTAAAACATTATAATATAACAAAGAAACAATAGAAATGAATCTGTGGAAAGTCCCTTATGCTCAATCAAAGAATATGGCAGTAAAAGACACTTTATAAATACGCCTATTGGCCTAACCACGGATAATAAAATCCGATCAGAGATCTCACTCTGATAGAAATATTATAGGAATTTTAACACTATTGACCCACTCAAAATGGGGTTTCAACTATATGCCAATTAGAGCGATTTATAATTACTGCAAATAAAATAAATTATATGTTACCCCTGGCTTTGGGATAAAGAGCTTTTAAAAGGGACCCAGCTTTCCAAAATTTAGATCTCCAGTTTCTTTGTGAGTCTCGGGTGTGTTCCTGGAAGAATTCCTTAGGGTGGAGGGAGCTTTCTCTTAGGACTGGAAGTAGTGAAGATGATCTGTGACGTCCTGTGATGTCCTGTGATCTCTTGTGAAGTTTGTGAAGTGTCTGAAGTGTCTTTGACTTCCAAAAACTGCATCAGATATTAAAATTCTTATCTATGTCCCTCCCCTCTTGGATTAGGGATTTCCAATCATACGCTCATATGGTAATGATCCTATGAGATCATATTTACCCATAATGCAACTGTGGAGGAAGGTATCCTGATATCCATCTGTCTCCGGATGGCACTGTTGTGCAAGTTATTAGCACCATACTATAAAGAGTTAACTATGGCACTCTTGTATTATATACATTTGACCCTCGTCGTCGTAAATCAGAGATAAGGATTAACTTGGACATTGAAATAACTAAAGACAGACCTCGAGGCGTCTCTCTGAATGTTTCTCACACTGTTCATCTATGGACCATAATGATATGAATGGCCTTGTTCTCTTCAGACGGACATGTCTGGAGAATCCAGTGTACTCCCAACAGATAAGCCCACATATGTGGCAATAACTTTTAAAACAATATACTCTGTATTCAGTATTCAGTAAACTTTTTACACAGACTGAACTCTGTGTGACCTCAAATCTTGGCCTGTTCCAGCCGTGTATCAAAACTTTGGTTCAGCCTGTCTCTTAAAGACAAGGAGCATCTATTTTGGACTATAATATGATCAGGTATCATATACACTCATGAAAATGCCCGACACCCTCATGTGCCAGTATCAAGTGCCAAACCCCCCCATGTGGTAGTATCAAGTGCCAAACCCCCCTTGTGCCGGTATCAAGTCCTAACCCCCCCATGTGCCAGTATCAAGTGCCAAACCCCCCCCCCCCCTCCACCCCCATGTGCCAGTATTAAGTGCCTCCCGCTCCCCCCATGTGGCAGTAACAGATAGTCCGGTATTAAAAAAAAAAACACTTACCTCTATCACACAGCGATCCGATGCAGGCCTCTTCCGGCCTGTGTCCCGCACTGTACGGCTCAGGCAGCGCGATGACGCCTGCACCGGCAGCCTATCAGAGGAACAGGGAAAAGAGACTCCTCTCCCTCCCCTGCCTCACAGCACAGCCATCTGTATCGCTGTCCTGAGGACAGCGATACAGATGACTATGGAGATGAACGCTTCCACAATAGAAGCGTTCATCTCCCTGTGAGCTGCCGCCTCCGCCGCAGGCCCCCTTTCCGGAGCCAGAGCGAGGCCTAGATGTAAAACATGTGAATGTCCCAGGGATCTTATAGTCCTGTTGTGTGTTGGGGATCCGAATCTTATCTATTGTCAATATATGGTAACAGGTTTTGCATCTTCTTGTATTACAGGGATGGGTTCCTTTTTCTGTGGTACATGGCCTTGAACTTGATCTGATCAGAATATTCCTTAGATTCGGAGGTTGTTGGTAAGCTAGTAAGGGGGGGATCTGGGAAAATTGTTTTTAGTCGATCATCCTTACGTAGGACATGATGTAATTTTTTGGCAGTTTTCCTCAGTGCCTCTAGTTGAGGGTTGTAGGTCACAACCAGAGGTACGTGCTGGTTCTGTTTCTTTTCATTGTATTGGGGAAGTTAGTGACTTCTGGGGATCTTGGTGGCTCTTGTGATCTGATCTTCAATTGAAGCAGGATGATAGTCCTGGTGTAAAAATGTCCTTTTCAGAGATTGTAAATGCTCATCCCTGTCTGATGGGCTGGAACAGATTCGGTTATATCTAATGGCTTGACTATAGATGATGGACTTTTTAATCTGTTTGGGGTGGAAGCTGTCACATTTGAGGTATGTAGGCTGATCAATAGGTTGATGTCTGTATTGAGCCGTCTGTAAGTTTTATGGTGGTGTCCAGAAAGATGAGAGGGGGAGATCATAGGAGGAGGCTTCTCAATAGAGAAGCTTTCTGGATTTTCAAATTGGGAACCAGACAGCCGCATGGTCTGAACAAGCGCCTAGATCTCATATTACAATATTGAGAGGACTCTCCTTCTATGCCTTTTCCTGGTTTGTAGTGAAGCAGATGTGTGTATATATATATTTTTTCCACCCACCATGATATGTTCTACATCATGCATTGTTCTGGGTTTCTCTTTCCTTTTTGTTTTTGGATTTGCTGCTGCTGTTTTTCACTATAATGATATTTTACATATGCAACTGTTTTTTAGACTTACCTTTGTGTAATGGTGAGAGACTAATGAGGGGGCTGTGGTCTGCTGTGCCCTCCCCCCTTGCACAGGTGTTACCTGATGGGGCAGGGTATATCAGACTGATGTCCTCTCATTCTCACCATGTCTGCCATGAGGAAGGACCTCACATACTATTTGGTCCGAAACATGTTGGCAATACTGGCATGAATCTTGTCTTACTGACTTGGAGATTTTAATCGATAAAATAAAGACAGAAATTATTTTTACCTCACCCACTACTGGAGCTGGATTTTTTTCTCTTTCTACATGTTCAGCTGTTATCAGGTGCACCGTCCGTGCTCGTCTGTGGGATGACTACAAGCTTCAGCAGGTGGGAGCTGCCGCCCTCCTGTTTTTCCTTGCCTGTCCAGAAAGATGACCTCTGTGTGTGAATAGTTAAGGGTCAGGTTTATGGTGGGATGGAATTTGTTGAATTGTTGTTTTATCAGTTCATGTTCAGAGTCAGTCCAGATTATTAGGATGTCATCAATGAAACGGAAGTAGGCCAAGGGTTTTTTTGGGGCAGGATACCAAAAAGTCATTTTCCTATTTTGCCATGAAGAGATTTGCATATTGCAGTGCCATTTTATTGCCCATGGCGGTCCCAGTGCACTGTAAATATAACTCCTTGTCAAAAGAGAAATGGTTATGGGTGAGGATGAATTTGGTCAGTTGTAGTACAGACTCTGAGACGGTCCCATTCGCCTCCAGGTATATTCAGCAAGCAGTTATTCGATCGTGTGGGATATTCAAATACAAGGATTCCACATCCATGGTGGCCAAGATTGTGCCTTTAGGGAGGGGACGTATGGTTGACAGTTTGTTCAATAAGTCAGTTGTGTCCTGTAGATAACTTGTGGTGTTCCTCACTAATGGTTTGAGGATGCCCACTAACCAACCTGAGATTTTTTCAGTGAGGGTTGCCACACCTGAAATGATCGGCCTCCCTGGATTCCCTGCTTTGTGTATTTTTTTGAAGCATGTAGAATACTTCGATCCTGGGATTCTCAGGTACCAAGTCTAAAAGTTGCGTGGATCCTGCGGGAAGACCCATGATGACTTTTTTAACTCTCTTAAATATTTCTGAGTTGGGTCTCCCTCCATTTTGATATAGTATCGTGTGTCTGTGAGTTGTCGGTGTGCTTCTTCTAAATAGTCCAAAGTGTTCAAAAAGACTATAGCGCCACCTTTATCTGCAGGTTTTTATGGTGATTCCTTTGTTGGTTTTTAAGGTTTTAATCGCTCTCCTTTCCTGTATATATACATCCCTGTATCGAAAACCTATTGATCAGCCTACATACCTCAAATAGGACAGCTTCCACCCCAAACATATTAAAAAGGCCATCATCTATAGTCAAGCCATCAGATATAACCGAATCTGTTCCAGCCCATCAGACAGAGATGAATTTACAAATTACAATATCTGAAAAGGACATTTTTACACCAGAACTATCATCCTGCTTCAATTGAAGATCAGATCACAAGAGCCACCAAGATCCCCAGAAGTCACTAACTTCTCCAATACAATGAAAAGAAACAGAACCAGCTCATACCTCTGATTGTGACCTACAACCCACAACTAGAGGCACTGAGGAAAAAGGCCAAAAAATTACATCATGTCCTACGTAAGGATGATCGACTAAAAACAATCTTCCCAGATCCTCCCTTACTAGCTTACCGACAACCTCCAAACCTAAGGAATGTTCTGATCAGATCAAGTTCAAGGTCATGTACCACAGAAAAAAGGAACCCATCCCTGTAATATGAGAAGATGCTAAACCTATTTCCATATATTGACAACAGATACAATCTGGATCCCAAACACACATCAGGGCTATAAGATCCCTGGGACATTCACATGTTCTACATCTAATGTTGTTTATCTGATTATCTGCACTAATTATCCTGTTGGAGGCCTCTACGTTGGAGAAACAGGACATAAACTCAATGCAAGGATGAGGTCCCACCACCACACAATTAAAGAAAATAAGCTACACTTTCCTGTGGCTAAGAATTTCTGTAGCCCAGGACACAATGAGGAACACATGAAAGTTCTCATATTAAAAGGTAACTTCAAATCTAAAAGAGCTAGAAGAATTTGGGAATACAAATTTATAACACTGCTTGACACTTTGAATACTGGACTAAATTTGTCCCTGGGATTTATGACACACTACAAGATCTAAAGAGTCTTCTATAGACATACTTGGGGTACCAGGTCTCCGAGATAACAACATCAATTTAGAGACCATAAAAACTTTCACACCACTTATCTGTAAGATTATTAAGGACTCATACTCAAGATGTTTAATATGTTGTTCTGTTATTTTTCAAATGTCCATTCATTCCCCCATGCCTCTGTTCTTATTGTATATATATATTGCTGTTTCTTCATATATTCTTGTAGTACGCCTGATGAAGGGACTGGTGATGTCTCGAAAGCTCGCTATGTAACATCATAACTTCTATTTTTGTTAGCCATTAAAAGGTATCAAACCTACAATACTCTTATTTTGCTTCTCTTAATGAGAGCACTAAACTAGTTTTCTATTGGCTAACACGGTACCAGACTTTTTCCTTTTTCTTTTGACAAAAAGTATGACAGCTGTATTGTACTTTTGTTAGGCCTAGATTAAAATGGCCACAGAAGAGCATTGCATTGATTACTAATAAGTGTGATGTTCTAATTGAGTGACTACAGGGGGACTCTGGTTAAGTTCAAACAAAGAAGTTGTTAAAGAGGCAGGACAGGTAGTAGAATACGTGGAGTCACTTCAAAAAGTTAGAGCCAGAAAACCAGCCATATGTTTTGTATTTAAAATATCACACAGTATATTCACATATAGGCTGCTTATCTGTGATAAAAAAAAAAATTTGATGGAAGTGTCCCTTTAAGGTAGCTAAAGATTTGGGTGATCGAGTAGTTTAACTAATTGACTGTATGTATAAGTATATTTATGTCTGGAAAATATCTTTGAATCCCATTAATGAAACATCTCCACTTACAGAGATACTTTACAGCAGACTTACCTTTAAAGTGGTTAGTGTCTATTTCTAGGTGTGTTATTAGACCAGGATGGCCAAGCCGAAACACAGTCCATTCATTTCCCGGGACTTGGAGTATGCCCTTTTCATCAGCCTACAATACACACATTTCATCTATGGCTTATGGATCATACATTTACAACAATATTCCAAAGTAAAAGACAAACTTCTTTACCAGAAAATATGTGAATTATCTTGAAATGTCAAGAGCTTAGAACGAACCCATGTCAAGTGGAATTGCTCTAGAGTTAAAGTATTTGAAAGATAAAAAAATTCTGATCTACAACCAGACATAGTGTAATTCTATTAATCCAGCACGGATGTGACCTGTGTAAGAGAGTGCAAGGTGTTGTATTTGATAGCAGGTACGTGTCACCGAGGTTGCTGGCCTCGGTGAGGTAAGAGCTGGGGTTTTTGGTCTGCAGCAGCTAGTGCTGCTCTGTTAAATAGCATGGCTGCAAAGCCGATCCGGGCCGGCTCTTACTGGGAGCAGCTAAAGAGTAGGGTGGGTGGCTGCTCCCCACGGTCCAGTCCATGTTTTGGGCTGGGTATATAACGCAGCCAGCAGCTGTGTCTGAGGGTGTGATTATCCTGGAGCCTGCTAACAGGGCTGAGGAGTTCTCTGTGCTGGAGGACGGAGCTCAGCAAGGTGGTGTTTCCCTGCAACCTGAAGGAGGAATCGCCTGCGGCTGAACCGACTGCTAGGTGTGAACCCGCACTTAAACCACCCAAGGTGACTGGACCCTGTGTTGGCCTGTTTTTGGTTTTGCCACATGATTTCTGTTGTGTGTGAACTGTCACCAAGAGACTGTTTTCATTTCTGGTGTGCAAGTGTGAATAAAACACTGTTTGATGCACAATCTGGACTCCTTGTTTTGCCTCTAAACTGCACCCGCACCGCTGTCTACCAGAGCGACTCCCCACATTTGGTGTCGGATGCGGGCATGCGCAGTGAGGCTGGCGTGAACGCTGAACTTTGTTTTTGCTGAGCAAAAGTGGATGTCCTATATTAGACCGGCAAAGTTACAGCCTGTGATCCCTGACAAAATGGAGGCGGTTGTAAAAGCCCTTGTGGAGGCTAACTTGCAGCAGCGGGAGGCCAACAAGCAGCAGCAGGAGACCAACCAGCTACTACTTCAGCAGGTGATGGCTTTACAAGCTGCAGGAGCGTCCCACCATGTCCATGATGCCCGGAAAGCGGTCCGTGCGGCGATCCCAAAAATGACCCCCTCGGACGACGTTGAGACCTATCTGGCGGTCTTTGAAAAGGTGGCCGTGAGGGAAAAGTTACCCCGTGACCAGTGGGCAGAGGTCGTCGCTCCGTTCCTGGCGTCTGGACCCCAGCAAGTATTTTTGACCTCCCAGGTGACCAAGCAGCTGACTACCCGACTGTGAAAGGTGAGATCCTGGCAAGACTGGGGGTGAATGTTTTGGTCCGGCCCAGCGGGTGCATCAGTGGGAGTTTAACCCGGCTGAACCCGCCAGGCCACAATACTATGACTTGCTACAACGGTTGCAAAAATGGCTGCAGCCAGACATACTGACTCCCACTGCTATGCTCGACCGTCTGTTAGCCGATGTCTTCTGGAGGGCCTTGCCTTACCCTCTCCAGCACTGGATCGGCCAGGTATCGCCCACCAATGCCCTGGAGATGGTCGACCTGGTGGAGCGGTACGAGGCCACCAGAAACCTGCAGGGGAGTCTTGCTGGGAAGGGGTCAGTCAAACCCCGGAGGCCTCTGCCCCAGTTCCGACGTCCGGCGACAGAGCGGCCTGCACGGAATATACCCCTGCGAGTCCGCCTCCCGTGGTATGCTGGAGGTGTCAGGAGCCAGGCCACATCAGGGCCGACTGTCCGCATCGGGATGAGCCGATGGAGGTGAACTACGGGGGTCGCCACTCCTTGTATGCACGGAAGCTGTGCGCAACTGGCACCCGTGAGGTGCAAGACCATAACCACCTGTGTCAGGTAGAGGTGGGAGATTCGCTGGCGGTGGCTCTGCTGGACTCCGGGAGTTTAGTCTCCCTGGTAAGGGCTGCCCTTGTACGGCCTGTGGAGTATACTGGCCGTACAGTCGGGGTCCTATGCATCCACGGAGACCTGAAAGACTACCCCACTGCACTAGTGACTTTGTCCACAGCGGCTGGTAGGTGGACCCACGAGGTGGCTGTCGCTACTAAACTCCCACATGAACTAATACTTGGGAGGGACTTCCCGGTTTTCCGGCGCTGTGGCCGGCAATAAAGGTATCTGAGGGACCCGAGACAGGGGTGACCCTAGTAGAGTGGCCTGATACCGCTGGAAGGCCAGAACCCTGGGAGCCCGAGTCTGAAGGGCCGGCGGTAGGGGTGACCACTGCTCCAGCGGTAGAGGGGGAGACAACCCCACTGAGTGTAATGGTGGGAGACACGGAGGACTTGCCACCGGGGCCTGAGTTGGCAGACCTCAATGTCTCCGGGGAAAATTTTGGGACCGCACAACACCGGGACCAAACCCTAACCAGGGCCTGGGAGAATGTGCTGGAAATTGATGGTAAACCCCAGAAACCAGGGGCTGAATTAATGTTCCCACGATTTATTGTTCTACAGGATATGTTGTATCGGGTGAACCAAGTCCGAGGTGAACCTGTTGAACAGTTGGTGGTGCCCACAGCGTATCGCAAGCTTGTCATGGAGCTTGCCCACCAACATGTTCTTGGGGACACCTGGGGTGGCAGAAAACCCAGGACCGCATACTGCAGCGGTTTTATTGGCCCAGTGTGTTCAAGGAGGTAGAGAATTATTGTAAGTCCTGTCCGACCTGTCAGATAACTAGCCCCCAGCCACATTTCCGTAGTCCTCTGGTACCTCTGCCAATTATTGAAGTACCGTTCGAGCGAATCGCTATGGATTTAATTGGGCCTGTACCAAAGTCTGCCAGGGGCCACCAACACATTCTGGTAGTTCTCGACTATGCCACTCGGTATCCGGAGGCGGTGCCTCTGCGACATACCTCAGCTAAGCTCATTGCCAAAGAGTTAATGGAGATGTTTTCCCGTGTGGGCCTGCCAAAAGAGGTTCTGACAGACCAAGGGACCCCTTTATGTCCAAAGTAATGAGGGAACTGTGTAAATTGTTGCGTATAAAGCAGCTACGGACGTCCGTTTACCATCCGCAAACAGACGGTCTGGTTGAGAGGTTTAACCAAACTCTAAAAAATATGTTAAAGAGGGTGGTGTCTAGAGATGGGAAGGACTGGGATCTGCTTCTGCCCTATCTCATGTTCGCAGTGCGAGAGGTACCCCAGGCCTCTACTGGGTTCTCGCCCTTCGAACTGCTTTATGGCAGACACCCTCGGGGCCTGTTGGATATCGCCAAGGAAGCATGGGAACAACAGCCTGTCCCCCACAAAAGTGTCATTGAGTATGTCACCCAGATGCAGGAACGGATAGAAAGGGTGTTGCCGCTGGTCCGGGAGCATATGGAGGCAGCACAACAAGCCCAGAGTAGGGTGTATAATCGTCAGGCTCGGGTACGGGGCTTCAATCCGGGAGATCGAGTGTTGGTTCTGGTACCCACCCTTGACAGCAAATTCCTAGCTAGGTGGCAGGGCCCCTATGAGGTGATCGAGAAGGTAGGGGAAGTAATTACAAAGTACACCAGCCAGGCGGCGCAAGCCGGAGCAGGTGTACCACGTGAATTTACTTAAGCCTTGGAAAGATAGGGACACGGCCGACGACCACAGCCCCCGGCCAGGGCTTCTAGGTGAAAAGTGTCCAGCCCCACAGTTCGAGGCCTGTGAAGCAGTAACCACGGTAAAATTGCAGACAGCCTGTCTTCCAAACAAGTTCAGGAAGTCAGGAGTTCATCAGTCGGAACACGGATGTGTTCTCGGACCTCCCTGGCCGCACGTCTCTCATCCAACATGACATCGTCACTGAGCCTCAGGCCAAGATCCGGTTAAAACCATACCGGGTACCCGAGGCTCGGCGACGGGCCATCGCGGAGGAAGTACAGTTAATGTTGAAGCTCGATGTCATTGAGGAGTCGAAGAGTGAGTGGGCCAGTCCCATAGTCCTAATACCCAAGCCGGATGGGACGTTGCGGTTCTGCAACGATTTTCGCAAGTTAAATGAAGTGTCCAAGTTTGATGCGTATCCCATGCCCCGGGTAGACGAGCTTGTTGAGAGTTTAGGGCAAGCCCGTTATTTTTCTGTGCTAGACCTCACCAAAGGGTACTGGCAGGTACCCTTAACGGAGTCGGCTAAGGAAAAACCGCATTTGTTACCCCGCAGGGCCTGTATCACTACAAGGTGTTACCCTTTGGCCTGCATGGCGCCCCGCCACTTTCCAAAGGTTAATGGACATAGTGCTGCGACCACATCGTCGGTACGCCTCGGCCTACTTAGATGATGTAGTCATCCACAGCACCGACTGGGAAAGCCATTTACCCAAGGTGCAGGCGGTAGTGGATGCCCTGAGGAAAGCCGGACTGACCGCTAACCCAAAGAAGTGCTCCATAGGGTTAGAGGAGACAAAATATCTGGGATATGTAATTGGGCGGGAGTCATCAAACCTCAGGTAACCAAGGTAGAGGCCATTCGTAACTGGCCCCGACCGGTCACCACCAGGCAGGTAAAGTCGTTCCTGGGGATTGTAGGTTACTACATGAGGTTTGTGCCCCACTTTGCCACAATAGCAGCGCCGTTGACAGACCTGTTGAAGGGGCGAAAGTCTGGGAGGGTTAGCTGGAGTGAGAAGGCGGAGGAGGCTTCGCCGCGTTGAAGTCGGCCCTGTGTGGGTCCCCGGTTTTGGTGACACCCGACTTCAACAAGGAGTTTGTCGTACAGACCGACGCCTCGGAGGTAGGCCTCGGTGCGGTACTGTCTCAGGAGGTCAACGGGGAAGAACATCCCGTTGTCTTCCTGAGCCGTAAGCTCAATCCCGCCGAGTCCAGATACAGTATAGTGGAGAGGGAGTGCCTGGCTATCAAGTGGGCACTCGAATCTCTCCGCTACTACTTGTTAGGGAGGAGGTTCTGTCTGGTGACCGACCATTCCCCCTCAAATGGATGAGTCAGGCCAAGGAGAGGAATGCTCGGGTCACCAGGTGGTTCCTATCTCTTCAGAATTTCAAATTCTCTGTGGAACACAGGGCAGGCCGCTTGCAGGGCAACGCAGATGCCCTGTCCCGCGTCCACTGCCTCACGTGTGTTCACCCCTCAGGGTTGAACAAAGGGGGTGTAAGAGAGTGCAAGGTGTTGTATTTGATAGCAGGTACGTGTCACCGAGGTTGCTGGCCTCGGTGAGGTAAGAGCCGGGGTTTTGGTCTGCAGCAGCTAGTGCTGCTCTGTTAAATAGCATGGCTGCAAAGCCGATCCGGGCCGGCTCTTACTGGGAGCAGCTAAAGAGTAGGGTGGGTGGCTGCTCCCACGGTCCAGTCCATGTTTTGGGCTGGGTATATAACGCAGCCAGCAGCTGTGTCTGAGGGTGTGATTATCCTGGAGCCTGCTAACAGGGCTGAGGAGTTCTCTGTGCTGGAGGACGGAGCTCAGCAAGGTGGTGTTTCCCTGCAACCTGAAGGAGGAATCGCCTGCGGCTGAACCGACTGCTAGGTGTGAACCCGCACTTAAACCACCCAAGGTGACTGGACCCTGTGTTGGCCTGTTTTTGGTTTTGCCACATGATTTCTGTTGTGTGTGAACTGTCACCAAGAGACTGTTTTCATTTCTGGTGTGCAAGTGTGAATAAAACACTGTTTGATGCACAATCTGGACTCCTTGTTTTGCCTCTAAACTGCACCCGCACCGCTGTCTACCAGAGCGACTCCCCACACCTGACACATATGACAGCACTTTGTACTAACTGGATCTTGATTATGACAACCATAGAAAACTATTAGCCAATAATGTACCTTCGTGTTCTTTCCACAGAACTGTGGACAGCATAAAATACATACTTCTTGTCGGTAAATTCAGGGCATTTAAGGAACAGCCAAATTCACTTGACAAAGCCCACTTTTGGGCATGGCTTACATAAGCCCCACTCATTTAAGCACGAATTTGATGAGATTGTCTCTGATAATTAGGGACAACGTATGCAAATTCTGGATTATTGGCAACTATCAAGATACGAACCAGCTCCCTTATTACAATGAACTACATTTTACTCTGAAAAGCAGTGGCATTTCAGTAAAAACCTAGTCTTAAAAAGAGGCAAGCATGGTTGCCATATAGCGAGGGACTTGTTACTTAAACGAAGCTGGATGGCTAGAAGCCGGATGGGAGCCACGCAGGAAACACGTCTTTCCATGTCCAACTAAATTTTTTTAAACTATTGGGCAGATTTGTGAAATAGGCTACAAGAAAAATGATTGCCCATAGCAACCAATTATGGCACAGCTTTAGTTTTTTCTAACCCCTGTAATAAACAAAAGCTGTCCTGTGATTGGCTGCTATGAGCAACAAAGACAGTTTTTCATTTAGACAGTTTGATACATTTGCCCCATTTTTTTTTACCTGGTCAACATTGCTTCTAGGGGGGAGAACGTGATGTCCCAAGGAGGTAAAACAACACATTCCCTAAAGGTATGTAGTATGACCATGTGCATGAGGCCTATCAGTATGTAGAATTTTTATTTTTGTTTAATAAAAGCTGGTTTTTGGTTACCTTTAGAATGGGAGGCCGATCAAGTCTTCTTGCGGTCTCCCACCCGTCACCCATGTCAGCCGCTCTTCCTAGGCCTACATGTCAATGACAATAATAAAATGTAAAATAAAAAGATGTTTAATATTTCCCCACAGGGAGCCATGCAATTGTTTTTATGTACATATACCTATGAGATTCCGGGGATGGCCGTAATGTGCATCGCTGTATCCAAGACACACGCTTCCATTAGCCATCGAAAGAAGGTCCTCCAGGTCATTTGGGCCACATAAAGACCAATCTCTCTTTCCGATGCCATAGACTTTAAAGCGAGCTATTCCGCCATCTTGGTAAATATTAGATCACACATAGAGTCAGCTGCTGTACTCAAGGAGTCACAACGGAGTTTTAGTAATATCACAAGATACAAATAAGACGCATGATATCTCCCTTATGGCTTCATTGAAATGTTCAAAACACATAAATATGCATAAAATCCCAACATGCCTTGCAACCGACGTAGGACTGTTAGCTATTTTTGCACTACAGCTCTTTTCTCTTGTCTTGGTGTCTCACATTAGCAAGAGTATTTCCCTAAAAACTTATTTACAAGTGACATGTGATTCATCTGTGATACGGCCGCAATCTTTTTTTTTTTCCTGAAGCACTGGTGGTAGTCTGGGAAGCTGAACCTGTGGCAGTAGGTCTCAGATGAAAAAGGCTGCCTGTGGTGAGAGACAAGTTTGGCTCTACTCTAATGGTACGTAATGTACTTAGGAAATCACACGTCTAGAAACAAATAACAAGGTCTGGCTACTAGATACAAAAATTACATAATATTATGTCTATTCTGTAAATGTGAACTTGGCCACCCCATCACCAATCACGGGCCTCAGTGGTCTCATCTGTTTATCTGTACTGTAAGTACACTGCATGAGTGCATAAGTCAGTGATTTGCTGCAGCAGTTATATGGGTAGATGGCACAGCAGTATGGAAGCTATCAGAGACCACTGAGGGCCACCATAACAGTTGTGCTGGAGCAGCAGGAAATTAAACAGGTGAGCATTTGTTTTTTTATATTTACGGGTTCATCCACATGGGAAACAAAATACAGCAGACAAGTTAGCTGTGGATTTTGTGGCAAGGACCATGACAAAAAATGACATGCGTTTTTTGTATTTTTTTAAAGGCCATGTACACCTATTTTTTTTATTATTGCATTATACTCATTTTGAGCTAAAAATCATGTTTTCAATTGGTCTTTATAAGAAATATGGAGCCCTGTTTTCTTTACAGAGATGAAATGCTCTAGTAGCAGCCTCTGGATTTTCTCTCCCTTCCATCAGTTAAGGAGCTGAGTGGCACCTTATCTCTGCTCTCTGATCTTATACAACACTCATTGTAGCTCAGTTCTTATCTGATAAGAATGTGGGTTAATTAAGTGTTTAGGACCTCTTAGTAGTTTAGAGATGATGTTTTTTTAATTGGCCGAAAGTAGCAGTCACACAGTTAGAAAAACAGTTAACCCTTTGTGACAGAATGGCTCAATATTTTACAAGGTCAATTGAAAATATGATTTTTAGCCAAAAATGAGTAAAATGCAATAATAAACAAAAATTGCCTCCGAAGGTGTACATAGCCTTTAATGTGTTTTTTGTGGACTTCACCCTTCCCATGAGTGAAATTTGTGGGGGAGATCTGCACCATAAATGGACAGGCTGCATATTTCAAGTCTGCAGGTTAATTTACCTTGCTGATTTTATTTTTATGCAGCATTTAAATGAGATTTCATAAAGTCTTATAGACTTTGCTAGTAGTGTACAATGCTGTGGATAGAAAAAAAGGTTGTAGCAGCACATCAAAAATGGGTCCTTTAGTGGTGGTGCCCGCGGTGTCAGGCGCCAGTCCGTTGCACCCCCAACACAGTGAAAAGCAAAAGTTTACCGCGGCACTATCATGTCTTCATCATTCCAAGTGTTTTATTCACCAAATCACAGCAACGTTTTAACACTGGTCGAAATGTCGCTGTGATTTGGTGAATAAAACACTTGGAATGATGAAGACATGAGAGTGCCGCGGTATACTTTTGCTTTTCACAATGCTGTGGATATGCAGCAAGTGCAAATCTACAGCGTATCCACCATGTGTAATCCTATCCTAAGAGTGTATTCACACGTGGTTGAAGAATCTGCCCAAAAATACACAGCAAAAAGACTTCTCCGATCTTATCCTATGTGGTTGAAAAGTCTCAATCCATGCCCTGTGCTCCGGTGTGGAATAACAGCGTAAATAATGATGTGTTGCATCTTTTCTGAAGCAGAATGTCTCTCTTCATTTCAATGGGAGATGAAATCCACACAGAAATCTGCATCCAAATTCACCAAAAAATCACTAATTTAAAAACCACATGCATATTTTCTGATGGATTTTTACACCACGTGTGCTCCCACCGTGAAGTATTCCCAGCATTTAGAAAAAAATATTTCCTGGGCAATCCCTTTAATCAATGTATTCTATCATGCAGATCTCCATTTACCTGGGTACATGTTGAGTCGAATATGCGTCCATCTATCTTTTGAAGTGACATGGAAGTAGCTGTGGCACGATTCCGCATATCCTGGTGTGAGCTCTGTCATTTTAAGTAAATATTCCCATTTTTCTGAATGTAGCTAGAAAGAAAGTTGTGTATATTTACTACAATGCAAATTAAATATGAAATAAAACATTTTTTATCTGTTTTCAATAAAATAAATCAACAACAATAGGTTATTTGGGCGCTCTCACACCTATTTATTAATGCTTTGTCTCTCTTACTTTGCTGAATACAGGAAAAGGGGAATTGAGGAACTTTGGACCTTTTGTTATGCATTATGTCCTAGATGCAGAACTGCTAAGTTTCTATCTAACAGTGTAAGGTTGAGTTCACATCACTGTTATTTTTCTGTTCTTCTGATCCGTCAGAAGATCAGAACAAAATAAAGAAAAAACAGATCCTGTAAAGAAAAAACGGATCCCGTACATCAGTTTTGCACATTTGACATCTGTTTGAGCAATTTCTGTCAGAGATCCGTTATTTCTGATGGAAAAAAGTCCTGCATTCATTTTCTTTATTTACTTTTCTGTTCTTCTGACAGATCAGAAGAACAGAAAAATAACGGTGATGTGAACTGGCTGGTGTCAGCACCTGGCATACCCGGGCGAGTGCTGGGGTCCACTGCTCCTTGTCCGGGCCCCGGGGCCTCACCATCACTTAGGTGAGCTGAGGCGATTGCCTCGACGGCAGGCCCTGGGAAATCAGCGCTTCCATTGTGGAAGCATTCAGCTCTCTACATTCATCTGTATCGCCATCCTCATGTGGGGCAGGGGAGAGGCGTCTCGGTCCTCTGATAGGCTGCAGGCACAAGGCCTGCGCCGGGCAGTGTATAGTGCAGGACACAGGCCAGAAGAGGCCTGCATCATATCGCTGCCAGAAGCATAGAGGTAAGTATTAGTGTTTGTTGGTTTTTTATTTGGCACAATGCTGTTGGGAGCACCCTGGGGGGAGGAGAGGAGCACTATGGGTGCACTATATAGGGGCATTTTTTACTGGCACATTATGGGGGGCACTATGGAGAAGGGGAGGACAGAAGCACTAAGGGGGCATCTACTGGGGGCAGTGGCGTACCGTCAATATAGGCAGACCACGCACTGGCTATGGGGCCCGAGAGGTTAGGGGGCCCGGCCAGGCTGCATGGCTCCACCCCCTTTAAGACCTGAATACACGCTGCATACCCGTAATAGAGAGATAAATACCAGCCCCAGTCATGTGTCCTTCTCCTGAATTCTCCCCCTTGCCTCTGCTGATGACTGGCATTGGCCCGAGCCCCCTGTCTGTCAGAACAAGTCAAATGCAGCTGGCCAATAATCAGGGAGATGCTGTGCTGCCTGCACTGCTTATTGGCCAGCTGACACCTGACCTCTGCTCTGTCGGCGTGAAATGTTACAGTCTAGCGCCTTTGTAATCAGAGATATGTGAGAGAGCCTTCAGCCTACAGGCTGTGGCTGAGCTCCTAAATCCTGGTGACCTGAAGGAGAGCCTGGAGATTGGAGAGCATGGACAGTTTGAGCCTGCAGACGCACGTGCAGCAGTCGGCATCTGTGTGAGTGACTGCGCTGAAATGTGGAGGGAGGAATATTAGTTTAGTATAAGTGCAAGACACACTGCATCTCCAGAAATGCAACTCTTTCCTCATAGATCCAGCACCCCCATAGATATACAACCCCACCCCTATAATATATATATATAGATGCAAGAGAGGCACTCCATTCAAAAAACGTGGATAATTTATTAACCCAGTGACAGCAACGTTTCAACCGCACAATGCGGTCTTTGTCAAGCCATGTGCGGTTGAAACGTTGCTGTCACTGGGTTAATAAATTATCCACGTTTTTTGAATGGAGTGCTGCCGTCCCTCTCTTGCATCTATTGAATTTTGGACTTTGTTGTTAGTCCTGGACTGGATTTGCACCCATATTACAGTGTGCTGTTCCTCACTTTTCCTTTTATCTTATAAATATAAATATATATATATATATATATATATATATATATATATAAAAAAAATATACAGCCGCTGTTGGTATAACACACTACTTCAACTGTCAAGACTGGAGCTAGTTGCAATTACACCATTTTTAACCCTTACAATGCTCTGCTTGAACATTGCAATCATAATAAATAATACACATAAAATTAAAACATTTTTGTTAAAAGAAAGCTAAAATATCTGCTAAATAAACTTTTCTCAATTAAGACTTATGCACACGAATGTATGCTGTATCCATGTCCATTTCTTTTTGGGGGATAGAATGCGGACCCATGCATTTCAATGGGTCTGCAAAAATGTGGACTGCACACCATGTGCTCCCTGCATCCATATGTCTGTTGTCTGCTTAATAGTCCCGCACTGTTTTGCTGACAACAATAGGCATTGTTACAATGGTTCCCTCCAAAAAAACACAGATGTTACCATGGACGACATCTGTACTTTTACGGACCCCAAAATACATACGGTCGTGTACATGAGCCTTTATTCCGATTTTCTTCATCAATATCACTGCAAAACCGTGCACCTTCACTAATCAGCTTTAATAATTGTACTTTTTATTGGGGGGGGGGCAATTCTGAGTTTTGCTATGGGGCCCCATGATTTCTATGTACGCCCCTGACTGGGGGCACTAAGAAGGGGTATTTTATACTGGCACATTATAGGGGACGCTATGAGGGCATCTACTAGGGGAACTATATAGGGGCATTTTATAGTGGCAGACAATATGGGGCACCTATGGGGAAGGAGGAAAGATGTGTGCTATGAAGGCATCTACTGGGAGCACTATATAGGGACATTTTATACTGGTATATTTTGGGGGCACTATGGCAAAGGAGGGAGAGGCGCACTATGGGGGCATTTACTGGGGACATTATATAAGGGTATTTTATACTAGCCACATTATGTGGGCACCATGGGGACATTAGTTCAACTGCGGGCACTAAGAGGGGGTATTTTTGTACTAGCACACAGAACGCGGTCATTTTTGTACTTCACATTATTAGGAAGCATTTTTTGTACTGGGGCTCATTTTAAGGGAGCATTTCTTGTACTGCCACACATTAGGAGGCAATTGTATCCTTGTGTGAATACAAAGCGACCAAAAAGGTGTATATAGATATAAATATATATACATATATATATATGTATATATATATATATAAAGTCATGAACCAGGGGGTGTGAACCCACTGTGCCACGTGTCCTACCTCCTCTAAGGGCGTTGTCTAAATGAACCCCTCGATCTTCACAGTACCCCTGATGGTTGGGATAGACTTTTCCGAGGGGAACACCAGGTCGCTACCTCTTGAGGCGGATAGGCACACAAGGCAGCTGGTCCAGGCAGACCAGGAGGTACCTGAGAAAGGTACCAGAGGTGCCGAGGCGTAGTCAGACAGGAAAAAAGGTCAGGGCAGGCGGAACAGGTACAGGTCAGGCAATCCAGGTCGGCGACAGGAGAGTCAAGGCAAGCAGCTAGGGATCTAACAGGAGTCCAGGAATACAGATATGGGTCAGGAACACAAGCGGAAACCAGGAACCTTAGCAGGACACAAGGACTACGCAAGCATGCTGTGGCCAGGGCTGAGAGCAAACTGTGTAGCGGCTCCCAGAACAACAGCACCCACACAGACAGCCCTGGGACTGCAGCGATGAATAGGAAGCACCGGCCGCAGGTCCCTGCTGAACACGACCGCGGCGTTAAGCAGGGGAACAACGCGCACAGCAGCCACTGTTCCGTCTTGGAATTCAGGCAAAAGTCCATGATGTATTCAAAATAAAAAATGCGGTAAAACTGAGCTATTACCTTCATTCTCTGGGTCATTAACATTATATTGATACCACATTTATATAGCATTGCCTTATACTGACCCCCATAATTTTTTTTATAGTTACTTCTACAGAGCTGTGTGAAGGCTCTTTTTTTTGCAAGATTTTCTGAACTTTCTAATGATACCATTTTATTACCTTTTAGTAAATCTTAGGGGGAAGAGAAGTGACAAAATATAGTAAATCAGCCATTTTTTTTTTTTTCTGTTACGACATTCAGAGTATGAGATAAATACATTTAGATTGTGATAGATCTTTTTAGATCATTGCTCTCATACACATATTGTATTACAGTAGTTTACAGGAAATTCAGTAAACTGCTATGAAGCACTGCCACCTACAGGGCCCAATAAGAATTACTGCTCTATTTTTCTGAGACTCTTCAGAGAGATCCAGGCTATTAGAGAGAATGAACGGCTTCCCCAATCCTTTGGTATTTTTGCTGGTCACAGACATATTACTTGGTGTCTGCTGTTTAAAACGTGGCGCCTATGGCACATGCTGCGCTCGTGAGCAGGCAACACCTTTACCCGCCTGCCGACCACCACACGCACGGATGCGTCCAGGCGGCGGCAGGTTTGTTCCTCCTGGACGCATCCGTGCGTCATCTCGCGATATGCGAGATTTGCTGTAAACGCTCGCGCGTGTGCGCATTCACAGCGGTGCACAGCTCGGCAGTTACACTACAGCCTGCCAGCGATGATCAATCCCTGGAAGGCTGTAGATGTAAAATAAATCGCATCAAACAGGTATATCAGACACTGTTTTGTTAACAGCATCTGCTATACCTGCTACCTGGTCCTCTGGTGGTCCCATTTACTGGGATCGACCACCAAAGGACCAGGTAGCTCTGTAAAGTAGCACCACACTACACCCTCCCCTGTCACTTATTAACCCCTTATTAACCCCTGATCACCCCATATAGACTCCCTGATCACCCCCCTGTCATTGATCACCCCCCTGTATGGCTCCAGACAGACTTCCATAGGTGTTTTGCGGATCCGCAAAACATGGACACCGGCAATGTGCTTTCCGCATTTTGCAGATCCGCACATTGCCAGAACTATATAGAAAATGCCTTTTCTTATCCGCAATTGCGGACAAGAATAGGACATGTTCTATATTTTTACGGAACGGAAGTGCAGACCCAAAAGTGCGGATCCGCAATTCCGGATCCGAGCGGGACAAAGTCTGTCCCCATAGAAATGAATGGGTCCGCAATTCCGTTCCGCAAACGGAATTGCGGATGTGTGAATGGGGCATAAGGGTCCCTTATCACCACCAGTTAGTTAGCTACTTGTTAGGTAGCTAGCGCCCACCGCACCGCAGTCACTGATTTTGGCAGAGATTTTTTCATCCACATTGATAGATGCGAATGAAGTAATCTGTGGCGTTCATTTTATTTTTTTTTTCAGCGCAGCGGCAGAACGTAAAAAAAAAAATCTCATTACCCGTATGCTCAATATACGGAGAATCGCAGAAACTCCTAATGCTGGCCATACGTGTAATGATTGCGGAGACCCTCAAATGCCAGGGCAGTGCAAAAACCTCACATGTGACCCCATTTTAGAAAGAAGACACCCTAAGGTATTCCGTGAGGGGTATGGTTCATTTAAAATTTTATTTTTTGTCACAAGTTAGTGGAATATGAGACTTTGTAAAAATATATATATATATATATATATATATATATCAATTTCCGCTAACTTGTGCCAAAAAAAAAAAAATCTGTGAACTTGCCATGCCCCTCACGGAATACCTTGGGGTGTCTTCTTTCCAAAATGGGTCACATGTGGGTATTTATACTGCCCTGGCATTTTAGGGGCCCTAAAGCGTGAGAATCCAAATGCGTAAAAATGCCCTCCTAAAAGGTACTCATTGGTTTTAGGGCCCCTTTGCGCATCTTGGCTGCAAAAAAGTGTCATTCATGTGGTATCGCCGTACTCAGAAGAAGTAGGGCAATGTGTTTTGGGGTGTATTTTTACATATACCATGCTGGGTGTGAGAAATATCTCTGTAAACTGACAACTTTGTATAAAAAATTAAAAGTTGTCATTTACAGAGATATTTCTCACACCCAGCATGGGTATATGTAAAAATACACCCCAAAACACATTGCCCTACTTCTCCTGAGTACGGCAATACCACATGTCTGCCACGTTTTTTCAGCTTAGGTGCGTAAAGGGGCGTAAAGTCCAACGAGTGCCTTTAGGCAGAAGTTAGCAGAAATGGAAACTTTATTATTATTTTTTTTCCCTCAGAAAGTGTCATTTTCTGCTAACTTGTGAAAAAAAATGAAATGATACATGAACTCACCAAGCCCCTCCGCGAATACTTTGGGGTGTCTTCTTTCTAAAATGGTGTCATTTGGGGGGTATTTATACTTTCCTGACATTCTAGCACCTGAAGAAACATGACAGGTGCTCAGAAAGTCAGAGCTGATTCAAAATGCCGAAATTCACTTTTTTTGCACCATAGTTTGTAAACGCTACAACTTTTACCCAAACCAATAAATATACACTTATTGCATTTTTTTTATCAAAGACATGTAGAACAATAAATTTAGAAAAAAATTTATATAGAAATTTATTTATTTTTTGAAAAATTTTACAACAGAAAGCGAAAAATTTCATTTTTTTGCAAAAATGTCGTTAAATTTTTATTAGTAGCAAAAAAAGTAAAAATGTCAGCAACAATGAAATACCACCAAATGAAAGCTCTAGTAGTGAGAAGAAAAGGAGGTAAAATTCATTTGGGTGGTAAGTTGTATGACGGAGCAATAAACGGTGAAAGTAGTGTAGTGCAGAATTGTAAAAAGTGGCCTGGTCATTAAGGGTGTTTAAGCTAGGGGGGCTGAAGCGGTTAAAGACCCGACTTCTGCCGTATATCTACTGCAGCAGTCGGGAATGGGTTAAAAGTATATGAGCTGGCGCCTCTACAAATGATTACCCATTTTCCTATAAATCTTCTTATGCCTCTATTACTCATGTCTCTCCTACCCTTTCAACGGCTTTAAAATCTTCTTCAGTTGCAGCAGATCCAATTCTGTCCCCTCTTGGATGCAACAATATCTTTTCTTTGAAGACACAAATATTTGAACATACAGCATTATACATGTGATAAAAAGGTTCAGCAAAAAATACCAGACAGACTCTGCATATTGAAATTGTACATGCCCCCTCATGATGCTCTATATTCTTTCCAAAAAATACATTTTACATGTGAACCATAAATGAAGGGTCCATTCACATGGCCATAGAATCTGTCCGCATGCGTTCCGCAATTCTGCAGAACAGGTGCACATTGTGCTGTCCGCATGCGCATTTCCGGTCCGCGGCTCCGTACTTCCGGTCCGTGGCTCCAAAAAAAAATAGAACATGTCCTATTCTTATCCGTAATAGCATTTCTATAGGGGTGCCTGCCCGGTGTATTGCGGATCCGCAATACACTATTGACGTGTGAATGGACCCTAAAAGAGTTTTCCATTTTATATCAACATACTTCAAAATCACCACTTATAAAGGTAGCTTTAATTTTGTAATGTATTTCTTTTACCCTTGGTGCTCCTATCTCCTGTTCTGGGCTGTGGTCATATGACCATGTCTATGCAGCTCTTCCGTATTCCCTGTGATGTCATGTCCATTGGCGTGTCAAGGAGGCAAATGGGGCAGTGATAGGGGAGTGTCTATGTAACTAGCTGGTGGGAGGAGCTATACATTAGCTGGGTGTTTTAACCCCTTAGTGACCACCCATACGTGTTTTTACGGCGGTCACTAAGGGGCCTTAGGCTGGGCTGCCGCGTTTTTACGGCGGCCCAGTCTAAGCGCTGCACGGGTCCCCCGTGCAGCGGGGAGCGCGGGCCCGGCTCTCACATGAGAGCCGCGACCCTGCTCTAACAGCCCGGGCCGGCAGGAGTGCCAATCCGGGCTGTTTAACCCCTTACATGCCGGGCGCAATGGCGCCTGCGCATGTAAAGGGTTGACAGAGGGAGCGAACTCATTCTGTCACCCATCAGCACCCCGCAGATGCGATCGCAGGGTGCTGATGGGCTGGGAAGCTCACCTTCCTTCCGGCAGGGCCCTGAGCCTGCCCTGAAGTATTCACCAGCAGGCTATGCCTCTCTGGCGTTGCCTGCTGGTCAAAGTAGAATTGACTGCATTTAAAATGTAATGCATTATAGATATAATGCATTACATTTTAAAAGCAATCAAAATACTGTATATTATAGTCCTCATGTGGGACTATTAAGTAGTAAAAAAAATTAGAAAAAAATACACATTTATTAAATAAAAAAAATTCCATGAAATATAAAAATATGGTTTTTTCCATTGAAAATACACTTTTCAATGAAAAAAATTGCAAAAAAATTATCCCCACATGTTTGGTATTGCCGCGTCCGTAACAACCGGCACTATATAAATATTACATAAATTATCCCCTATAGTACACGCCGTTAAAAATAAATTAAAAAAGCCTGAATTTCTAATTTATTCTTAATTTTCACAGAAAAAACGAAATAACAAGCGATCAAAAAGCGGAATTTACTAAAAAATTATACCAATGAAAAATAGAAGTCGTCCCACAAAAATCAAGCCCTCACACAACTCCATAGAAAAAAAATTAAAAAGTTATGGGTCCTGGGAAGTGGCAATGCAAAATCATTTTTTTGTTAAAAAGGGGTTTTATTGAAAAAAGTAGTAAAACTTAAAAAAACTATAAGTATTTGGTATCCCTGTAATCGTACTGACCCAGGGAATGAAAATATTATGTTACTTTTACCGAATAATGAACACCGTAAAATTTATAATGTACAAACGCAGTCGCAGTAGTACTATTTTTCCCCTTCTCCCTCCCAGAAAGAGTTAATAAAAGTTAATAACATAGTTATGTGTACCCCAAAATGGCGCTATTAAAAACTACAACTTGTCCCGCAAAAAACAAGCCCTCATACTGCTATATAGACGGAAAAATAAAAAAGTTATAGCTCTGGGAACGAGACCATGAAAAAAGGACGAAAAACGCTTGGTCATAAAGGCCCAAACAGGCTTGGTCACTAAGGGGTTAAGGGGCAGTAATAGGGGAGTGTCTATGTAACTAGCTGGTGAGAGGAGCTATAAACTAGCTGGGTGTTAGGGGCAGTGATAGGGGAGTGTCTATGTAACTAGGTGGTGGGAGGAGCTATAAACTAGCTGGGTGTTTTAAGGGGCAGTAATAGGGGAGTTTCTATGTAACTAGCTGGGTGGGAGGAGCTATAAACTAGCTGGGTGTTAGGGGAGGTGCTGGTGCTGTGCCAGAGATAGAAGAAGTGCATCATGGGTTTGGTTGGACACAGCAACAGGAAGGGCTACATACAGCATGGAAACAAACCAAAGGGATTTATTCAAATTGTAAAAATGGGTCAGGAGAGTCCAAATTGGATAAAAAAGAAGGAAGATGTACAAAAGGTAAGCAACTACATGAGCATATCTGTTGACAGCCATAGTCTTCCAAGAAAACCCCTTTAAGGAAATGTTTGGGGTGCGATTAATTTAAAAGGCTGCCATAGGACCATAGTCTAGCTTGAAATGGGGCCCATTTCTATAATGAATTGAAAGGCGGATAATTATTTTAGCTTCCATTATGTAATCTGTGTTTTTCCTCCTTTCCTTAATTCACTAACTGAACCTCTTAATTGCCTGGCCCTTATAGAACCTGCCTGCCACTTTGCTAGCTATATCCTTGATGTAATTAATTGACTGATATAAAGTGTTTAACAAATAGCCACTTATTGAGAGAATGTATTCCCCTTGGTCTATGCGAATTTTTAAGTGTGAATGCTGCAGACTGCTTGGGTTTAGCCCCATTGAATGAAGCTAAACACAAGTGGACACTCGCTGCAGTTTCCAGAGGTGGCCACCCAGGCACTGCGCCAAAAAGGGATATGGCCAAATTCCATTGGCAAGAGACTCAGTGTGAAAAGAACCTAAAAGAACAATTACAAAATCAACAAAATAATCCAAAATCCATGTAATGAACAGTAGATTCAACTAAAATGAAAGGTACCTTGTAAACATGCAACCTGAACTGAAATGCGTGGTGCATAATTTCCAGTGAAGAAACGTGTGTCCACATGAAACCCATGAATGACTCCGGGAACGCCCAGCTCAATTATACACCAGTCGTGACCTAGACAGAAAAGCACAGTCTTAATGGCTCTGGACGCTGTTTGGTTTTGTTGCTGAAGCTTCATTTTTGTTAAACAATTAAAAAACATATTTGTCAAATATGAAAAATACATGTGCCTCCTCCATGGCACCAAGAGAGTGGAAAAAGGAGCTGAATTTAAGACATCTTTTGCATGTGTCAGATTCACGGTAAAATGCTTATAACATGCTTATGTAAAACAGTGCTTACATGTAGTGGTCTCAGAAATTCCAGGAGAAATTCTTTTGGGCCCTAAGATAAAGCAGTAATATACCTTCAGTGAGCCTCTGAGGAGCAAGTGCACAGGATGGGAGTGGTAGCGGCCCTGATGAGATGTTGTGTCACAGACAGTGTATACCCTCAGGCTGTTACTCCATGAGAATCGGTGCAATGGAAAGGTGGTTTGAAAATACAAGCCAGAAATAAAATGATGAAAGTTTCTCATTACTAAGTGCAAAAGATAACTTACAGTACATCCAGCAGTGTTTGGTACTAAATGCAATTTCTATCCCAGATGATGAGATATGTTGGCTGGCAAAATGGCAATTAAGGAACCTCAGATAGTCGGTCTTGCTGATAATGCTCTCTTGTACTTCAGGCTAACAGCTATAAGCTGCCACTTGTGGATCTAGGTGTCCACTGTATAATGCAGGCTTGGAATTACTCTGGCCTGGAGGTTGTTTAGGTAATGGGTGTCCAAATTGTATTCCCTCATCTGTAGCAGGGTCTGTAAAGCTGAAATTGCTCTGTATCTTCTCGGGTGTCCTCATGTGCTGACAGTCTCTCTCTAGAGTAATGGTCTCACAGAAGAATATGTTCCTACCTAGAACACCCCCTCCTGGCAGGAAGCAGGACCAGCCCACTCCTACCAAGGAGGGAGGAACATGTGGTCACTGGTAGGGTTGAGCGATGCCTGCTTTGGATCATAGATCCGAAGTCTCTTTGTTCAAACCTTCATTTGAATGCTATATGGATATCTGTCTGAAATTGTGATAAACTCCAAGCTCTGATTAGGCAAGGATGGGTTGCCATCAGTCAGAATGTGTCTCAGAAGCTGATATCCAGCATGTGAGAGCGAATTGCAGATGTCTTGAAATAGAAGAGTCAACACTGGAAATATTGAGTCTTTCCAAAAACGTATATGGGCTGCGTGGATTAGAAATTTGTTAAAAGTCTCGCGAGAACGTCGGTCTTTGAAGAGACTTACGAAAGTCCATGTATGCAACAAACACATTCGTCCGGAAGAAGCCGATAGTGGGCGAAACCCTGGGGCAGACATTTTAACATTGTTTGCTACATGCTTTTATACTTTGGACTTTTGTGAGTATAATTTAAATATATTATTTTAACTGTCCCAGTCAGTCTGCTTATTCCGCCTAGTGACTCCCTGCTGGATAAGATCTAACACTGCATGGTGTGAAAACCTATGAGCAAGTGAACATCTATTCTGAGCTCAGCTGGGAGTAACTACCTACCGGTGGCGTGGCAAGCAGTGATTGCGAGACATCTGTGCCGGGCGTGTATGTGGAGTCGCTGGAAGGAGATACAGGACTGAATAGGAGACCCTTGATCGCTTCTGAGGTGACGGTGGGGAGTCCCCGAGACCTCTGTGTTACTATTGGAAGAGACTTTTAGAGCCAGAGATACTTTTGCTTTTTTTTTGACAAAGTGTGAACAGGCACATTGGACCTGCTTCTAATCTCGTAGCGTTCCGTTTCTTCCATAGCGGATCGCTGCCCAACTAATCATATATATTTAGAGGTCTTAGAACACGCGTGAACAGAGAGGGAGTCTCCTGGCCCCCAGGCATACTGCTGAAGAGAGACCATCAGTGCCTGGTAGGCCTTATGCAGAACTGAAAAGCTATTCATCACAACTGGTAATACTTTTATACGTTTGCTTGTTTGATCTTAAATTAAGACTTCAGTAAAGTTCAGTTAAAGCCAGTGGAGTTGAGTTTGTCACCAGTGCACAGTAATACAAATCCACAACAAAATCCATAGCAAACTCTGAATGTTCAACTCCAATTCCAAAAATGTTGGGTCGCCATGTAAAATGTAAATACATGTAAATAAAAACAGAAGGCAATGATTTGCAAATCTCATAGACCCATATTTTATTTTACAGTAGATCATAGAACACATATAAGATGTTAAATGTGAGACATTTTACCATTTCATGACAAAATTAACTCATTTAGAACTTGATGGCAACAACACATCTCAAAAAAGTTGGGACAGGGCCATGTCTACAATCCTTTTAACAACAGTCTATAAAGTATGGTAATTAAGGAAACCAATTGCTGGAGTTTTCGGAGAGGAATGTTGTCCCATTCTTGTCTGATTTAGGATTCTAGCTTTTGACCCGTCCTGGGTTTTCTTTGTCTGATTTTATTTCATGATGGTCCAAATGTTTTTTGCTGGTGAAAGGTCTGGTGAAAGGACTTCAGGTAGCCACTTCAGCACTCCGACGCGTCTTCTGTGAAGCCATGCTGTTGTGATAGATGCATGTGTTGTCTTGCTGAAATATGCAAGGCCTTCAATGAAAGAAGCTTTGTCTGGATGGGAACATAAGTTGTTCCAAAACCTCTATATACTGATCAGCACTGATAGTGTCTTTCCAGATGTGTAAGCTGCCCAAGCCACAGGCCCTAAAACAACCCCACACCATCAGAGATGCAAGCTTTTGAACTGGGCACTGATAAGCTGGATAGTCCCTCTCCTTTTGAGTCTGCAAAGGAGAGGTATCAAATTTTGATTCATCTGACCACAGAGCAGTTTTACCTTTTTCCATTTTAAATGAGCTTCGGCCCAGAGAAGACAGCAGCATTTCTGAATCATGTTGACATATGGCTTCTTCTTTGCATGATTCAGCTTTAACTTGCATTTGTGGATTGCAACTGTGTTCACAGACAATTATTTCTGAAGTGTTTCTGAGTCCATGCAGTGATTTCCTGTACAGTCATGCCTGTTGTTAATGCAGTGCTGTCTGAGGGCCCGTAGATCGCAAGCATCCAATATTGACTATTTTAATGTCCTTTGCACACATGGATTTCTCAAGATTCTCTGAATCTTTTCATCATATTATGTACTGTAGATGGAAGGTATTCAAAGTATTTTCAATTTTACATTGGGGAACATTTTTCTGAAATTGTTCCACAATTTGTAAACACAGTTTCTCCCAGATTGCAGAACCTCTGCCCATCTTTGCTTCTGAGAGACTCTGCCCATCTTAACATGCTCTTTTTATACCCAATCACGTGCCTTAGTAACAATCTAGTTCTAAATGTTTTTTTTTTTGTTTTTTTCATGAAATGGTAAAATGTCTCACTTTCAGCATCTGATGTGTTCTATGACCTATTGTGAATAAAATACAGGTTTTCTGAGATTTGGAAATCATTATGTTCTATTATTATTTACTGTTATTTATATTTTACACAGTGTCCCATTTTTTGGGGAACTGGGGTTGTTATACATGCGGATTTTACAGTGGATTTGCAACAGAATTTGTGGCAAAGTTCACAACGTATCATATAAATCAAGAAAAGCAGACACTCCCTTTAACCCCTTTAAGATCCTGCCATTTTTCACCTTAACCCCTTCAGGACCCGGGTCAGTACGGTTACAACGATACCACACTTGTATAATTTTTTTTGCATTTTAATACTTGAAAAAAAAATGGAGTAAAAAAATACATTTTGTAACCATACTGTATTCTGACCCCTATAACTTTTTTGTAGTTATGTGTACAGGGCTGTGTGAGGGCTCATTTTGAAGTGTGTGCGACTTTTTGATCACTTTTTATAAAAAAAATTATTGGGTAATTGAAGTGACAAAAAATGGCAAATTGGCTGTTTTTATTTTGCCATTTGCCGTATGCCATTAATATTGTTATATTTTAATTGTATGGGCATTTTCACACACGACATGATGTTTATTTTTTTTATTGGTTAAGTAATTTTATTTTTATTTTAAGGAAAGGGGGTGATTTGAACTTTTTTTTACTTTTTTAAGTCACCTTGGCTGACATTAACTGGCAATCATTAGATTGCCCATTGTGTTCATTGATGCTATATAACCATCATTGAACACTTCATTTGCAATATAACAATACAATGCTGCCACCTAGTGGCCGTATTGGTATATTCCTAAAATAGACTCCGAAGCCTGCTTGAGGCTTCTGGCTATTTCAGCGATGTAACAGGTTCCCCGATCTCAGACAGGGAACGCTGTTACGGGAGCAGAAGCGAGCGACTTCCTCTTCCGCACTGCAAAAATGCTGTGGTCACATTTGACCACGGCATCTGAAGGGAAAATTAAAAACTATTTTTTTTAGTTTTCATTTTTGTCCCACTATGGGACTTCAACTTCTGGGGTCTGATCCCCTGTGCAATGCATTACAATACAAACTGTCAGGATAGGTCATCAATATCAGATTGGTGGGTGTCTGACTTCCAGCACTTCCACTCATCAGCTTTTTGAAGAGGCCATGGGTTTCAGTGAGCACCGCAACCTCTTCCTAGGTCACTGACGTCATGTTCATTAGTCACATAGCCTATGTGCAGCTTAGTCCCATTCAAGTGAATGGGCTGGGGCTGCACTATCAAGCACAGCCACAATACAGTATACAGTGCTCTGCTTGGTGAGCCACGAGGAGGCAGTAGCGCACACAGTCTCTTCAAACAGCTGATCAGTGGGGTGTTGGGAGTAAGAGCCCATTATTAAGATATTGATAACCTATCCTGAGGATAGGTCATCAATATTCTGCTTCTGGAAAACCTCTTTAATTTAATTGTCCGTATAATGAATGACCATTCATCAACCAATCCCTCTGTGTCTCACCAGGAATTCTTTTCCTCCTAGTCTCCCAACCATCCATCCATTTCCCATACTCGGTAAAGAGTCCAACTTTGAATTCTGGATCGCTTTTCTGGTAAAAAAAAAAATAAAAAAAATAGTACAAATAAGACAAGCGCTAAACCTGGCCATACACATGTTACTCGCCACTGCCACGTCTTTTTGCTTGAGTGTGCAAGTTTATTTCAATAGAGAGAGGTGAGCAAGACGCTGAATCCAACATACTTGATCCCTCTTTCCCAAGACATGTGCTATTGGGTGGCAATCAAGATCCTCTTTAAAACTATCATGAATTTAGCCCAAAGATATCTGTGTGCACAGTTGTCTTTCCTCTCATATGGATGAGCAGCTAAAAAATGGTGCCACACACAGTATTGGTCATAGCATTTTTGGGGGCCAGAAAAGTCCTCAAAAATACCTGACTTAGCAGTGTTTTCTTAGTGCATTTTGAAACATTTCAAGTCGTCTCAGCACCGGGTGTTTTTAATGCCAGCAAAAAAAGTACCAAAAAAATGCAAAACAATAAACACTAGTAACGTAAAAACTCACGTTTAAAAGATTTTCTGCAGCAGCAAACCAGTCATCAGTAGCAAATAACACCTGCAAAAATGAATGTATAATGTTATTGCAGTTTGGAAATGCGTACCCGGCCATGTAATAAACAAGACACATTCATTTTGCTTCATTTTATAAATGTTGATAGATTTTCCTGAACTTTTCTACTGAGTTTAGAAGAAGATACTAATTGTACTAATAGCAGGACTCATAAATCAATTGCCCACTTAATGCTAGACTATGGGAAGAGAACATTTACATGGTCATAGGTAGTAGAAGTCAAGTTCAAGTGTGCAGCAGGTTAATGTTTCACTTCACTTTTCTCTGTTTGCAGTTTTTTGGGATCACTGGACAGAAAACTCTGTACCCTTGTGTTTACAAGGGATATTCTGTACTAGTCTAATCACTTATCAGCTCTTAATAACTGGTGTCTGCTAGAAGAACAGGTCCACATTAACAGGTTGGTTTAAATGCACTAAAGAATAAAAATAAATAAAAAATAAAAACAGCATAGTATGGATAAGTCAGGGTTAACACCTTGACAACCCCTTCAGGATGCTAGGAGATGGACCTGGTTCCACCCCTAGTTAGTTGAGAATCTGAGTTTAGCAGAGGAAGAGAGAGGACCTACATATGCTTACTCCCCGGTACTAGGCCTGAAGTTTCTACAGCTAAAGCACAACTGATTTAAGTGCTTCAGAGACAGGAAAAGCTGGAAGGTCCAGATTCTACAAGCTCATTCACTGGAGTCAGTCAGCAAGGTATCATACTATTCTATGGCAGAAAGAGAGACCCTACTGTGGTGAGAAGGAATGTTGCTAATGCACCCTACCACACTTTGAGACATTTTGGCAAGCCGTATCTCAATTCTGTACCTCTCAGACTGGGAATTACAGAAACACCTACTAAGAACCTCATTGCCAGCCTTAGCTTTCTGCAGAGAGACTTTGGAGAGACAGAAAGGGGGAGCACCAAAACCACTATTATTGCTGCTTTCCATACATTGCTATTGGGGAAGATTTGCAGTGCGGACTGCTCGGAACTATGCCTTGATACTGTTAGATGTAGTACTACTCCTATACGGCACTTTAGTAAAGAGAGACTTATTTATTTATTACCACTGACCTGTTTACTGACTCCTCAAACATCCGCCGGCCACTTCATCCCCACTCCTGCCTTGCACCCTGCCAAAATGCCCAACAACAATGACACCCCAACATCAGGGTGTGCCTTGAAAAAAGAAAGGGTGCATCCTCCTGTCACTGCACGGCCCTTGGCGTATCGGTGTGAGGATTGCCAATGTGACCCGTGTGCCAACTATCATTTCTGGATCTACAGTTGTGTTTAAAATTATTCAACCCCCACTGAAATTTAGTGTTTTAGCCAGTTTGACATTGATTTTGATCATTTCAGTCATCTTGTTTACAATTAAATCAAAGAGGCACTTGTAAGTCAGACAAATATAACATAACATTTATGATGAAATAACCACAAATGTCTTTTCTGTGCTCACATCATTATCAGTTTTATTCAACCCCCAAGTGACATTCAATCTTAGTACTTAGTACAACATCCTTTTCCAGTTATAACAGCTTTTAAACGTGAAGCATAGCTTGACACAAGTGTCTTGCAGCGATCTACGGGTATCTTCGCCCATTCTTCATGGGCAAAAGCCTCCAGTTCAGTCACATTCTTAGGCTTGCGCGCTGCAACTGCTTTCTTTCAGTCCCACCAAAGGTTCTCAATCGGATTTAAGTCTGGTGACGGCGATGGCCACTTCAAAATGTTCCAGCCTTTAATCTGCAACCATGCTCTAGTGGACTTGGGGGTATGCTTGGGATCATTGTCCTGTTGAAAGGTCCAACGTCTCCCAAGCCTCAGGTTTGTGACGGACTGCATCACATTTTCATCCAATATCTCCTGGTACTGAAGAGAATTCATGGTACCTTGCACACGCTGAAGCTTCCCTGTACCTGTAGAAGCAAAACAGCCCCAAAGCATGATTGACCCCCCGCCATGCTTCACAGTAGGCAAGGTGTTCTTTTCTTCATAGGACTTGTTCTTCCTCCTCCAAACAAAGCGTTGATCCATGGGCCCAAACAGTTCTAATTTTGTTTCATCAGTCCACAGAACACTATTCCAAGACTTTTGTGGTTTGTCCACATGACTTTTGGCATACTGCAGTCGACTCTTCTTATTCTTTGGAGACAGCAAGGGGGTGCGCCTGGGAGTTCTGGCATGGAGGCTTTCATTACGCAGTGTGCGCCTTATTGTCTGAGCTGAAACTTCAGTACCCGCATCTGACAAATCTTTTTTCAGTTCCTCAGCAGTCACACGGGGACTTTTCTCCACTTTGCGCTTCAGGTAGCACACACCAGTCGAAGTCAGCATCTTCTTTCTGCCACAACCAGGTAGCGTTTCAACAGTGCCCTTTGCCTTGAATTTGCGAATGATGCTTCCTATGGTGTCTCTTGGTATGTTTAACATCTTTGCAATCTTCTTATAGCCATTGCCCTTCCTGTGAAGAGAAATCACCTCTTCTCTTGTCTTCCTGGACCATTCTCTTGACTTCACCATGTTTGTAAACACACCAGTAAATGTCTAGAAGGAGCTGGGTATCACAGTCATTTTACATCTGCCTAATTGGTGCTTATTATGCTTGATTGCTGCTCCTTGACATCCAGAGGTGTTTTCAATACCTGATCGAAAACACTTGAATGAACCTCTGTTCTTAAGAGTGGTAGTCTTTAAGGGGTTGAATAATTGTGTCAATGAAGAAATCACAAAAAAAACATTTATTACTGTATTACAAAAACAATTGATGTCATTATAGTTGCATTTGGTTCTTTAAAAAGTCCTTGTAAGATTTCATTCTGAACACAATTACAAATGTACACTAAATTCCCTAAAACCCTTTACAGCATTGGGGGTTGAATAATTTTGAACACAACTGTACTACCACTCCTATCCTCCTCACAGCACTACCTCACAGGCTTTTGCACTATGAGTTCATATTATACCTCAGTATGCCCCAAAGTTTATATAAAAAGATACAGAATTTTTTTCAGATTCCATGTGAATAGAGGTATGCTCCATCAGATGCTTTGTTTCTAGGGGAGAATATATCCATGATACAATAGTGTAGGTAGGCATCATATGGCAGCACATGAGCAGCATGGAGCCATGGTGGTCTTTATCATGAATGGTCATAAAGCAGCTGGAACAAGACAGTGCTACTGCATGCAAATTGTTCCTATGTAGGTTTGAGCGAACCCGAACTGTAAAGTTCTGGTTCGTACCGAACTTTATGATTTTTCGCACACGAACCCGAACATTTCTGTAAAAGCTCGGATTCGTTGTTCGGTGATTTCTTCCCACTTTTTAAAAGGCTACAGGGTAGCAAATAAGCAAACGTTTCACTACTTTGCGCTAAGAAGCCATCCATGCCTACTAATGGCATGGCTGTGATTGGCTGAGTGCAGCATGTGACCCAGCCTCTATATAAGTTGGAGTCACGCAGTGCCGCACGTCACTCTGCTGCTCTTAGTGTAGGGACAGGTTGCTGCCGATGCTCTCAGGGAGAGATTAGGAGAGAAATGTGTTGAATTTGGTGGTGTAAAATCTTCAAGCTACAGCAATTATTGAGGGAGGGTGCTACTGCTATCCTACCCCTCCCTGAGCCCAGTGATACTGCAAAATAATTTTCTTTTAATCCATCTGTTACTGAGGTGGGGGTCGGCGGCCATTTTAGCACTGCAGTGTCCTTGGAACTGTATGTGACCTGCATATGTGCCAGCCTGCCAATGACATCAGTCTAATCCTTTTTTGGTAGCTCAGTGAAGGAAAAATTCCTTTTTTCTATAGTTGGGGGCAAAAACCTGTATTGTGGGGCTATAGAGCACTTGTGCATACACCACACAAATACATATTTTACATTTCTGCCGTGAAATACTGCATTTGTGTGTTTTGGAGAAATAAAACATATTGTTGGTTCACAGAGCAGTTTTGCATACACCGCACAAATACCTATTTTATATTTCAGCAGTGAAATACTGCATTAGTGTATTTTGGGGAAAGAAACCCGTATTGTTGATTCACAGAGCACTTGTGCATACACCGCACAAATACCTACGTTTAAATTTCAGCAGTGAAATACTGCATTAGTGTATTTTGGGGAAAGAAACCCGTATTGTTGGTCCACAGAGCAGTTTTGCGTACACCGCACAAATACATATTTTAAATTTCAGCAGTGAAATACAGCATTAGTGTATTTTGGGGAAAGAAACACGAATTGTTGGTCCACAGAGTAGTTTTGCATACACTGCACAAATATCTACGTTTAAATTTCAGCAGTAAAATACTGCATTAGTGTATTTTGGGGGAAATAAACCCTATTGTTGTTACACAGAGCAGTTTGGCATTCAACGCACAAAAATTTAGCAGTGACATACTGCATTTCTGTAGTTTGTTGCAATAAACACTGGTTTTGTGATACATAGGAGATCTGAGGCCTACCCTGTATTTCAGTCATTTAAAGAAACCTTTTGAACTCCGCATTTACATAGTTGGTTGCAAATACACTGGTTTTGTGGTAGATAGCACATTTGCGGTGTACGCTGCATTTCTGACAGTCAAATTAAACTGTTAACTTCTGCTTTTACATTGTTAGTTTGAAAAATCTAATTTTTGGTGATAGTGAAGTCATTGTATTGAATTGCTCCGTTATACTGTTGTGTGACCTAAAGAAATGTATTCTGTTTATGACACGGGCCCTGCCTTACTGTTAGTGAACTTAATTGTTGACTATTGGCAGTTAAATGCAGCAGTCTCTTATGCTTTTTGACGACTCTGCTGGCAGGGTTCCCCAGGGCCATAACCATAGCCCTGCCCCAGAAGTGGAAGAGATTGAGTGTACGGATGCCCAACCACTTAGGTTTGAGGATGAGGACATAGGAAGACCACCGCATCATGTCTCTGATGATGACGAAACACAGGTGCCAACTGCTGCGGCATTCTGAGGTGTGCAGACCGACAAAGAGGACAGGGGTGAAGACTGGGTGGAAGATGATGTTGAGAACAGTGAGGTCCTACACCCCAAAATATACCACTTAAATCCATGTTTTTATGGTTGGTGAAAAAATCATATTTTTTTAGGCCAGGAATTACCTTTGCGGTGTGCACTGCATATGTGCCGGGGACAATAATATAGTTAATCCGTCTGGGAGTTCAGGGGTTGACATATTCCAATTTTTTGCTGTCAAGTAACCCTGCACTGCATAGGTGACAGAGACCGAAAATGTGAAAAATTCTCTTTTAAATTGTTGGGTGAAATATTACCATTTTTGCTGGGTGCAAACCCGTGCTCTGCATAGGTGACCGGGACCGAAAATGTGAATAATCCTCTTTTAAACTGTTGGGTGCAATATTACAATTTTTGCCGGGTAAAAACGCTCTGCATAGGTGACAGGGACCGAAAATTTGAATAATCCTTTTTATTTTTTTACTCTTTTTATTGAAAAATAACAAAACAGGGCACCAATTTAGGTATAAGTGCAGAATCATCAAGTTACTGTAAATCAAATAAAATAAAGTTCAGTTCACATTCATTAATGGAACATATAAACTCACCTAAAGAATTATTAGGAACACCATACTAATACGGTGTTGGACCCCCTTTTGCCTTCAGAACTGCCTTAATTCTACGTGGCATTGATTCAACAAGGTGCTGATAGCATTCTTTAGAAATGTTGGCCCATATTGATAGGATAGCATCTTGCAGTTGATGGAGATTTGAGGGATGCACATCCAGGGCACGAAACTCCCGTTCCACCACATCCCAAAGATGCTCTATTGGGTTGAGATCTGGTGACTGTGGGGGCCATTTTAGTACAGTGAACTCATTGTCATGTTCAAGAAACCAATTTGAAATGATTCGAGCTTTGTGACATGGTGCATTATCCTGCTGGAAGTAGCCATCAGAGGATGGGTACATGGTGGTCATGAAGGGATGGACACGGTCAGAAATAATGCTCAGGTAGCCCGTGGCATTTAAACGATGGCCAATTGGCACTAAGGGGCCTAAAGTGTGCCCAGAAAATATCCCCCACACCATTACACCACCACCACCAGCCTGCACAGTGGTAACAAGGCATGATGGATACATATTCTCATTCTGTTTACGCCAAATTCGGACTCTACCATTTGAATGTCTCAACACAAATCGAGACTCATCAGACCAAGCAACATTTTTCCAGTCTTCAACAGTCCAATTTTGGTGAGCTCGTGCAAATTGTAGCCTCTTTTTCCTATTTGTAGTGGAGATGAGTGGTACCCGGTGGGGTCTTCTGCTGTTGTAGCCCATCCGCCTCAAGGTTGTGGGTGTTGTGGCTTCACAAATGCTTTGCTGCATACCTCGGTTGTGACGAGTGGTTATTTCAGTCAACGTTGCTCTTCTATCAGCTTGAATCAGTCGGCCCATTTTCCCTTTTCACACCATTCTTTGTAAACCCTAGAAATGGTTGTGCGTGAAAATCCCAGTAACTGAGCAGATTGTGAAATACTCAGACCGGCCCGTCTGGCACCAACAACCATGCCACGTTCAAAATTGCTTAAATCATCTTTCTTTTCCATTCTGACATTCAGTTTGGAGTTCATAAGATTGTCTTGACCAGGACCACACCCCTAAATGCATTGAAGAAACTGCCATGTGATTGGTTGACTAGATAATTGCATTAATGAGAAATAGAACAGGTGTTCCTAATAATTCTTTAGGTGAGTGTATATATATGCATGTCATCCAATGTACATATTATTTAATCAAAGTACAATAAATCAGTTGAATATCAATAAAGTGTTTGCTGTTTGGTTCCTTACTACCAGGCGGGGTTATCAAACGTTGTGACACCATTAGGCAGAGTGAAAGGCGATTCACACCAGGGGCCCCATACTTTCAGGAATTTTTAAAGGGGAATTCCTATGAATAAACATCACGTTCTCCAATGGTATCACTTGATTTACTAGCTTTTTCTAAAGACCTAATGTGGGTAAATCATCCGCCATCCATATAAGGGCTAAAACATTCCGAGCTAAAAACAAAACTTCCCCCAAGAATATTTTATTGTAGTATGTCCAACCATCTTGATCCATTATTCCTAATAAACACATCTTGGGGCATAGTAGTATGGGTCCTAGACCCATGGTTGATAATACATCCAATACTTCCTGCCAGAACGATCTAATATTTCCCACATTCCCACACCATGTGCCAAAAATCGGCATTCATGTGTGAGCATCTAAGACATCTGGAGTTAGTCATCCTTCCCATCTTATGCAGTCTGGAGGGGGTTAAATAACTCCTGTGTAATTTGAATAGTTGAATAAGCCTATTGTTTATGGAGGGTGAAATTTTAGTGGTGGCCTCTAATGCCTCCGACCAGTCTTCTGCAGTAAGATGGGGGATGTTCTCCTTCCATCTAGTTTCAGCTAATATTGGTCGTGATGATATATGATTCCCCAGTAGGTGTATATAGAGTGCAAAAATTATTCCTTTCGGTCCTTGTAATTTAATAATTCCTATTAAAGGATATAAGGATATATTTAGATTTCATTACTCTTGAATTGTTCCCTAAGAGCATGTCTAATCTGGAAATACCTAAAGAATTGGGACCTTATCATTCCTGACTATTCCTGAAGTTGGGAAAAGGAACGAAGAACCCCATTATGATAGAGATCTCGCAATGTAATTATGCCATGGTCTTTCCAAATGTTTGTCCCTTTAACGTTTTGTAAATGCGTGAACAATGGGTTATCCCAAAGTGGTATATCATCTGCCCAATCTTTGTATTGGTAAAGCTTAGCCTCCCTCCACACCTGATGCGCCAATCTGTGTATCTGTATGCCCAGGGAATAAGCCAATATTCTCTAGGACTGGCCAAAGCGTGGAAAGTCCCAGATAATACTGTAGGAAGTATTCCGCATTCTGATGTGGCTCCGCTGTAACCCAGGAGGATAAATACCGTAGCTGCCCTGCCAAGAAATAGAAGTGGAAGTTTGGCATTGCCGCCCCTCCTAGTTGCTTCGATCATTGCAATGTAGTAAGTGCGATCTTACGTCTAGCATCCCCCTAAACAAAGTTAGCCATCATAGAGTGAATACGGTCAAAAAAAATGGTGAGGTATCGGAATGCATGCATGTTCTAATAAATACAACCCTTTAGGTAGTAAGATCATTTTTATGAGGTTTATTCTTCCCATTATAGATAGAGGGAGGGACTTCCATACCTTAAATTTATCAGTAAAAATGGCCTCTATAGGGGCAATGTTTTTGGTATAAGATTCCTTCGGGTCTTTAGTGATAAAAATGCCAAGGTATTTAAAGTGCTCTACTACTCAGAGGTTATAATAAACCGTAGGCCAGGAGGTCTATTGCCCTTGGTAGTGTAGTTTCCACTGCGCTCATAAATAATATGAGATCATCAGCGTATAGGCCCACTCTGTCCTCCCTCCCCCCATCTCTACCCCTCGAAATACAAGATCTTGACGTATTCTAAGGGTTAGGTGTTCTATAGCTATGGCAAACAATAGGGGAGAGAGAGGGCAGCCCTGCCTAGTAACCCGCTCCAGTGAGTTCAGGCGTTTCCACCTTCTCCGCGGCTGCTTGCAGAGCTGCCTGTTCCCCGAGTGTGCTGGGCGGGAGAGCCACCATTTTGGGTCTCTTGGCGGGCATATTCTTTTAAGCTCTCCACTGCTGCTTGACCTTTGCCAGGACCCATGTGTACCTTCGGAAGGCTCCTATGCTGTGCTACATCTGGTGCCTTTATGGGTAGGGTCAGCTATCAGTATTGCTCAGGATTCAGGTTGGGGGCCGGAGCGATGTTCAGACGCGTACGCTCATAACGGCTGCTAGCCACGCCCCCTGAATAATCCTCTTTTAAATTGTTGGGTGCAATATTACCATTTTTGCCAGGTACAAACCCCTGCTCTGCATAGGTAACAGGGACCAAAAATTTTAATAATCCTCTTTTAAATTGTTGGGTGAAATATTACCATTTTTGCTGGGTACAAACCGCTGCACTGTCAGGGAACTTACAATTGGCAGTTACATTGTTGCATGACATAAAGCCTTTTTTGGCTGTGAAGCCAAAGGTAGTCGCCAACAACAATTTTTTTATTTTTTTAAATAAATTGGGGTAGATCCCAAAACATTGGGAAATATAAAAAATAAAATAAAATGTAAGTGCACTGTAGTATAACAATGGTTGGGTGAGGCCGGTATACATGTCTATTCAGTACAAGGTACGGACAAGTCCTGTGGGATCCATGCCTGGTTCTTTTTAATAAACGAAAGCTTGCCCACATTGTCTGTGTACAGGCGGCTGCGCTTGTCTGTGATAATGCCCCCATCCCTGCTAAACACACGTTCAGACAATAGGCTGCAGGGTAGGCCAGCACCTCCAAGGCGTAAAGGGCAACCTCAGCACATGCCCAATTTAAAGACCCAGAAGTTGAATGGGGCAGACCCAGTGGCATAGCTAGAAATGATTGGGTACCACAGCAAATTTTTTAATGGGGCCCCTCTCCCTCAGTAATTTTTGCACAACCCCTTTCTTCCATGCCACCATTCCTGTGGCTACTAAAGATCGCTCTCTCAGACCAGGCCCGGCAGCTGTTCCATCCATTTTCTACACTGTCTATACTATTTCATTGTATAATACTGTTGAGGGGGCCCTGACAAAGTCTTTTAGTTCTCCTCCTCCTCCTTTCTGGGTCCGTTCTAGGTCAGGGCCCCAAAGCAGTAGCTTTCCCTGCTTCCCCTGTTGCTACGCCCCTGGGCAGACCCATCAGTCAGTACGTGTACTGTTCTACCATGTTGTTAAAATGCTGCCTCCTGCTAAGATGTTCCAGATCTGCTGGTGGTGCAGGTTGTTGTGGTGTGATGACAAAAATTTTCCATATTTTGCCCATGCTAACCCTGCCTTCTGAGGTGCTGGTGGTGACCCAGGTGCGTTGGCGACTTCTTCCTCCTCCTCCTCTGCCTTCACCTTGTGCTTCCACTGAGTCCCCGGTGTCAGGTGTGAATGTCATCAGCAGCGTGTCTACTAGCGGGCGCATCTTCCTATCACGCTCCAGTGAGGGAATTAAGGATGGCACGGGGATCCAGCAGGGTGGCCACCCAGTAATCAGCACAAGTTAGAATGTGGCTGTAATTCGGCAGTCGTTGCACAGGTACTGCAGCATGTCTGCCAGGCTGCCCAGAGGCAAGGACAAGCTATCCTCTTTGAGGGAGGTGTATCGTCTGTGTCCTCTGTATCCCCCAGCCACGCTCCAGTGATGCCCGTTAGCTGGCTTGGGTGCCACCCTGCTGAGAACACGGTTCCTCCTCCTCATCCTCCAGAACTGTGCCCTGGCTGGACAATTGTGTTTCAGGCCAGGTCCTATGTTGGTGCAGGAACCCACCCTCTGAGCCACTTGTATTTGGTTGGCATTAAGTTAAGGATGAGGCGTGTATATAGTTTTGTTTCTTTATATGGTTAGTTTGGCTGCCTTATAGTTATTTTAATATGTTTTTATATGAATTTGTAAATAGTGTGTTAATGGTTTGAGTGAAAGGGGGGGGGGGGGGTGTTGTGTGTGTGTGTGTGTGTGTGTATAGGGTGTGAGGCTGTTCAGGTTAATTTTCTCTTGTTGAAATGTTCCTTGTATAGTTTTTGTTCCAATATATAATAAAAAGTCCTGATAGCCGTGGAAATGTTAACCAACAATCTAACCAACAACTTTAATAAAATTATTTGTCACATCTGCAGCTCAGGCCGCAGGGGTCCTTGAGCAACAATAAAAGTGAATTTGTGCCACCAGAATATAAGTGTTGGATTAACTGAATTGATTTTCACTGGTCTGGTGTTTAGGAATTTCTGCACCCCAAATTTAGCACATGTGGCAGGCAGGGGATGTGCGTCAAACCGGCTAGGCCCAGAGCTGCTATGATATTTCGCCCATTATCGCACAACACCAGGCCGGGCTGGAGGCTTAGTGGCACCAACCAATGATCCGTCTGTTGTTCCATGCCTGTCCACAGCTCCTGCGCGGTGTGGGGTTTCCCCACTGGCTGTGCTACTGTGGGTGGTGAAGGTGTTACGCTGAGCGGATGAGGAGGTGGTAGAGAAGGAGGAAGCCGAAGAAAAGAGAAATGCCCTGCAATCCTCAGGGGCGGAAGGAGATTTGCAAAGGAGATATCCGCCTCTGGGCCAGCTGCCACTACATTTACCCAGTGTGTTGTTAGGGAGATATTACTTTTCTGCCCATGCATGTATTAGTGGTTATGTGGACGTTTCCACAGATAGCGTTGCGCAGTGCACACCTGATTTTGTTCACCACTTGGTTGTGCAGGGAAGGGATAGCTCGCCTGCAAAAGTAGTGGCGGCTGGAACCACGTACTGTGGGACAGCCACCGCCATAAGGTTTTTAAAACTCTCCACCAGACAGAATGACAGCATTTCAAAGGATCAGGAATTTTGAAATCCATGCATTCAGAGCCAGGGATCGCGGGTAGGTAGGGGGGTACTTACTCTTTCTCTCCAGTGTTTGGGAGATAGACAGCTGAACGCTTCCATGGGATTCTGTGGAGATGCTTGGTGACTTTGAAAGATGCGGTGGCGTTGCTGCCACATCCTCTGTTTGCTGGGTGGCAGATGCCACTGTCACTCACTTGGGCTCAAGTTTAGAACATTTATTTATTATTTTTCTGTATTTTATGTTATTTTAAGTCATTTCACTATCCACATTTATTTGCAGAGCAGTTGCCATGCTCTTAGGCACATTTTGCTGCCTTTTCCAGCCCTCTAGCCCTTTTCAGGGCTAGTTTACAGCCATTTTAGTTCCCAAAAGTTCGGTCCCTATTGACTTCAATGGGGTTCGGGTTCAGGTTCGGGGTCAAGTTCGGATCACGAACCCAAACTTTTTTGTGAAGTTCGGCCGAACACGTCGAACCCGAACTTCCAGGTGTTCGCTCAACTCTATTCCTTTGTCATCAGGACAACCTCATCTCTAACTGACGACCTACCACCAATTAGCTGATGGCCTATGGCCCAGCAGCGGAAACCACTGATTTGCAGGGAAAGCTGCCAGCGAATCACATTTCTCTTGCGGCAGCAGCAGGTATATACTACTTTGTATAGCCAACCGTGTAATACACGATCCCTACAGGGCAGGAGTAGAGAGTGATGTTCCGTTTGTGCTAATAAGGCTTAGAGACAGAGCTTGAGAAAAAAAATTAAGATGGAAATATTTATTTCACCACAGTGGAGGCAAAGATTATCAGCACCATTTGTCATGGTTGGTTGAACTTCTTTTAGTTGGTCTCTATGATTAACTGTATCTTCTAGACTTAAAACGATAATATCTCACCACAGACTACCCCTACCATATGGGAGCTGCTGTGGCAATCAGCTGAGGGATGCAAACCTGGTGCCAGACATGCTAGGATATAGTTGATTTTGCTGGGAGAAGCCCACCCAGCAATATATTTCCACCTCAGTAGCCTTTGCAGTACATGGGCAGCTGGAATCCGCCATAGCGGGAGCTGCTGTCTAAGATCTAATTTTTCTCCACTGGGATGTATTCCTTGCTGTTACCTCTTAAAGTAAGTGCACATGAAGCATGCCATGCATTGTTATTTACCTTCGCTCCAACACTCTCGCAGGCCAGGTTATTCATCTGTACAAATTCTGGATCATGTTCTCTTGTTGATGAAGACATCTTGGTGGTTCTTACAACGTAAAGCAAACCATGAATTATTCCTTCAAATAATAAGCAATTAAGCCAACTGCTGGGAAGATGTACTGAGACTTGTCAGTACCAACGTGAATTAACTTCTTTTTGTCCACTCTTTCTGTATCTTGTTTCTCAAGTCATTCAGCAAATAATTGACTCCCCAAGTTCTATGTTCTGAGGGGTATCATTTATCTTTATCAACAATTAATGTATCGTCTAGAGGTCTCCATCTGTATCTCTCCAGCTATAACTTTCAGCACGTCCTCTCATGATGAGAATTGTAGTTTTAGCACAGCTGGAGAGTCACAGGTGGAAGATTTCTCATATAAACAGAAATATTAAATATTAATAATGAATTGTGACTATAGCTCTAACTTAAAGGGGTCGTTTACCCACAAGCAGACTCCCCCCAACGTGGCTGCATATGGGGAGGGAATCATACTTAACTGCTTCTTGCCGTTGGTTTCCGGCACTGCAGTTCACTGGTCTCCCCACATCAATATCCAGTTTGATGTAGGCTAGCGGGCCACAGCGGTGATGAGTTCCCCATGTGTTACTTCAATGGAGACTGCTTTTCTGCTTTTTAGCTTGACAGTCAAAGTTGAGGTAGTCCGAGATCCACATCATGTGTCAGGCTTCTCTCCTGGCCTTCCCCGATAATTTACAATACTTTTCACTGCAACTCGATTAGAGTATATTCAGAAAATACAGACTTCTTTGCAGGAGATTTCAAGGCAGGTTTTCCTGCAAGTTTTTCAGTGGATTCAAGAAGAAGGAGAAATATAATTCAGTCTTTATATTCCCTATTCCTTTCTAATCCACTTCTGGCTTTGGCTGAAAAATCTGCAGGGAAATCTGCCTCGAAATCTCCTGCAAAGAAGTCTTCACTAGGCCAGAAGGAGCCAAACGTTTTGCCCCCTCTCCCAGTCACTTGGTTTCCGGGGCCGCTACACTCAGTTGTATCTGCGTCCTTAGGGCGCAGATACAATTGAACAGCTGGCAGTGCTGGAGGGAGAAGGGACCCATTAGTTCCATCCCCTGCCATGTTTTGCCTCTTCTGTGACGCAATGACGTCATCACGCTGCTTGCAATGTTCCTCAGGAGCAGAATTGGCTCCAGAAGAGGCAAGGTCTGCATCACTGTGGGAGATTGTGGGGCTGGGAACAGGTTAGTATGCTCATACTCTGTGTGGTGTGTGTCTGTCGAAGCAGGCAGAAGCCACAATAGACATGGGGGCACAGCAGGCAGGAGGTACAGAGGCAGGATGCCATAGGCACTATATACAGTGAGGCACAACAGACAGGAGGAACTATATACAGTACAGGCGGGCACACCAGATAGGAGGCACTATATACAGAGGGGCACAGCAGATAGGGGGACTATATACAGAGGGGCACAGCAGGCAGAAGGCATTATATATAGGGGGCACAACAGGCAGGAAGCACTATACACAGGGGGAACATACTGTAGTACAGGGGCCACAGGCAACAAACTCTTTATACCGGTGGCACAGGCTATAATACAGGGGACACTGGCAAGAGGCACTATAGATGGTAGGCACAGGCAGGAGTTACTATATAAAGGAGGCACAGACTATAATACAGAGAGCAATAGGCGCTATATACAAGGGGAAATGAGAGTGGGGCACAGAGCATGTGGCACTATTTGCAAGGGGCACAGAGTGTGTGACACTATATAGAGACAATGAGCATGTGGCACTACCATTAGGGGCACTGTGTGTGGGGCACTTTATTTTCAGGGCGCATAGTATGTGACATCGCTGTAGTCAGGGGTGCAGTGTATTCTGCTATTATATTCAGGGCAGAGTGTGTGGCACTCAGCGGTGTTTGTGTTACCATGTAGGTTGCCAGGTGCCGATGTGTTGGTAAAGCAAGAAGCTGAAGACATCTGGGTGGCAAACTCTGCAGAGACAACTCTTAACTGGGAGAAGTCATCATAGTGGCCAGAGCTGGATGGTAAATAACTCTGGAGGAGACGACACCTGTAGGTCACTTAATGTAACTGCAGCTAGAATGACTGCTTACACGTTTCACATCTTAGTCAAGTGAATAGTTTGAAATGCATAAGCAGTGAGTGGATTTTTCTAAAACTAGATGTGCCAAAAGTGAGGCAAATTTTGGTGCATTTTATGAAAAGTCCTAGGTGCAATCACATTAGAAAATGTTTTGTGATATTACTGATATGCTTAGTTTCCAAGGGGTGGCCAGGATAATGGATAAGCAGCGAAATCTGCTGTTGGTTCTTTGCTTCCATGAGACCTGAATGATGGATTATGGTGGCCTGTAGAATGCAGTAAACCAATCACCCCTGGATTACCCCAAAATTACATTTCTAGCATACTAGTTCCATTGCTATGTGCTGCTGCCTCAAACCTTAGCCACATCTTCCATTGTGGAATCCACATGTCTATAAAAACTAATTACAAATCTCACCCAATTCTATTAAAAGGAGCAGAAAACAGCCGATGTTGGCTTTTTCATTTAGATTGAATAATCTCCCCTTCACTTCAGTGGGCAGCACAATCTTTTTGCCTGTCTTGCCACTTAGAAGATTGTCATTCAGTCTTACCTTATTCTTAAGGGTTCCTCATGCACTATGATCCTTGGTGACTCTCAGTAATACTGTCTGCACTGGGAGATCACACTGGTTAAATAAATACAGGAACATTCAACAGACATTTCTCAACTACCCTGTCAATCATTTACCTGGTTATTGATCCTCTTGCAAAAATGAATGTTAAAGAGATAATAGAATATTACAAGCATCACTAAACAACCACAATAAACACACAAAACACTCCAATGCGACAAAATGTGTGGTGTTAGCAGATACATTATAGAGTCAGGGATCCATTCACTTCTGCCGAGAAGTGAATGGAGTGTGCACCTCTCTATTCACTTCTATGGGAGTTCCATAAATAGCGCATGCGCTTTCAGGGCCTAGTTCTAGAGACAGGTGCGGGTCCTAGAGCTGGCTGCTAAATACCATAAGCCTCATTAACAGCCTAGTTGTCTGAGGAAAAGAGGAAAAACCCAACTTTCTCAAACTTTTCTTTCTCACCTCAGTGGGTGAAACACTCCATTTTGGTGGCACCAATATGCCACTCTGGCAACTCCACTGCCAAACTATTGATAGCATTATTTCTCTCTACTAATCTATATCATCAATAAAAGCATGAAGGAGCACATGAACATGGGAGGATTGGGTGTCTTGTTTAAAATATCAGATGGTATCTGATACAGGTGAGGAGAATGGTGTACCAAGAGGGGAATTTATCATCGTAGGTGTATTTAAAGCTATTTTTAGACTGGAGTTGCTTTGTGCACTTGCACCAAAATTCAGAAGATAGCACTTGGGTTTATTAAATTTAGTCGGTGTGATGTGATTTCGCCACTGTCAGTGAAAGTACGTCAGAGGTTTGCCTGGTGTGGAGATGTGACTTTTTAAATAGTCGCACATCATAAGTAAGACATAAAAGTGTTCTAATCTGTAATCCCAACCAAATTTTTTACTCCACTTTTAAAAATGGCTAGGCTCATCAAAAGTCACAAAATGACACCAACACTCACAAAAAATGCACAAAATGCAAGTGGTGTAGCAAATTTAATAAATGCCCTCCTAACTTCATGAGGTCCAAAAGATGGAAAGAGATTGGGGGTCATTAACTAACATCCCTACACCAGTTTTTGGTGTTAAAAAAATCACAAGACTCCTTTTTGCAACTTTGTAAACAATCATGCTGCAATTTATCACATAGCATATTTACTCCATCCTCGGGGGCCAGGCTGCATCTCATCATAAATTAGGCGTTTCCTCCAGCAGCGCAAGGACTATCCAGGACCTTGTCTTCAGATTGATGCAAGGAGAGGGTGGTAGGGCATCACGCACCTCAATGGAAAATAAGTCCAGAGAGTTAGGGTTTGCAGTGAACCAGTGTGCTGGCTTCTCCAGTCTCCCCTCTGGTAGTGTGCTGAGGAATGGCATGAGCTAGCTGTCCTACACTGTCTCTCAGAAGGCTGGTCCCCTGGCCAAAGGGCTAGTAGCTCAGGATCTGTAGCAGAGTATCCCCATCTCAGTATCTTCTTCTGGTCACTCATGCAGTCTGGCAGAGTCTCTCCTATTGAATGCTGGTTCCAATCTGCAGACCACTAGGGCCTCTGACTGCTCTACTTTAATACAGTTTCTAGCTGAACTAGTGGGAGTGGTGGAGTACAGAAACATTGTTGCAATTTCAATCTGTCTTAGACTTGTATTGAAAATAACAACCAAGAAGCAGACTAGCACTACTGGGACTGCTCTGCATATGCTGCTGTCAGTGCTTGGATCTGTTATCCCACATACTCCTTAGTGGTGCTCTATGACTTTAACCTGTTACGAACATAGGACGTACAGGTACGCTGTACGTATCGGCGATCGCTGCAAACCGCAGGTCAATTCAGAGCAGTGGTTTGCAGCGTTTTCCCAAAGTTTCTCAGATCAGAAACTTAAAAATGCCCAAACTTTGAATTTTTACCCGGGGTGGTTGCGGGCGGCGTGGGAGGCGGGCGGTGCGGCGGTCCCAATCCCCCGCCGCCTCCTCTCTAATATATTCATTGGTGGCCAGTGGTTATACCACAGAGTCAGGTATAAACGGCTGACATCTGTGCTGTGATGTCAGCCGTTTAACCCCTTCCATGCCGCGGAAGGGGTTAACAGGGAGGGAGCTCCGTCCCTCTCTTATTGGGGGCTGCTGTGCCCTTGCAGCCCCCGAGTCTTGATGGGATCACCCGCTGCTCTGTTCTGGCAGCGGGTGATGGTTACCATAGAAACAGGACACTTTCACAGACTTTCAAAAGTAAAAAATACAGTACAATACACTATATAGTGTACTGTACTGTATTATACAGACATCAGAGCCACTGGATCTTCAAGAACCAAGTGGGTCTGGGTCAATAAAATGTTAAAAAAGGGAAAAAAATGTAAAAATAAAAACACACCTTTATCAATATATAAAAATTAAAAAAATTAAATACACTACACATATTAGGTAACGCCGCATCTGTAAAATGCTGCTTACATCACAAGAAGTGTAATACCAAGTGATCAAAAAGGCGTTTGCCTCCCAAAATAGTACCAATCAAACCGCCATCTCATCCCGCAAAAAATGAGCCCCTACATAGCACAATCGCCCAAAAAAATAAAAAAAAAGTATGGCTCTCAGACTATGGAGACACTAAAAAATATTATTTTTTTTCTAAAATGCTGTTATTGTGTTAAAGTAAAGTAAAATAAATTTAAAAAAGTATACATATTAGGTATCGCCGTGTCCGAAAAAAACTGCTCTATAAAAATATCACATGATCTAACCCCTCAGGTAAATACTGTAAAAAATAAAAAGAAAAACAGTGTAAAAAAATCATTTTTGGCACCTTGCATCACAAAAAGTGTAATAGCAAGCGATCAAAAAGTTATTTGCCTTCCAAAATAGTCCCAGTCAAACCGTCATTTCATCCCGCAAAAAATGATACCCTACATAGGACAATCTCCCAAAAAAATAAAAAAAAATAGGGCTCTCAGACTATGGAGACATTAAAACATGATTTTCTTTGGTTTCAAAAATGATATTATTGTGTAAAACTTAAATAAATAAATAAAAAGTATACATATTATGTATCGCCGCGTCCGTAACAACCTTCTCTATAAAAATAACCCATGACCTAACCCCTCAGGTGAACACAGCAAAAATAAAATATATAAATACGGTGTCAAAAGCCATTTTTGTCACCTTACATCACAAAAACCAAAATAACATATGCACCCCAAGATAGTGCCAAATAGGACATGGTGTCTAAAAACCAGTCCAGCAAAATCTGCCTTCCAAAAACCACACGGCGCTCCTTTCCTTCTATGCCCTGCCGTTTGGCCATACAGCAGTTTACAACCACGTATGGGGTGTTTCTGCAAACGAGAGAATCAGGGCAATAAATATTGAGTTTTGTTTGGCTGTTAACCCTTGTTTAGTTACCGGAAAAATTTATTAAAATGGAAAATTTGCCAAAAAATTGCAATAATTAAATTTCATCTCTATTTGCCAATAACTCTTGTAAAACACCTTAAAGGGTTAACGACGTTTGTAAATTCAGTTTTGAATATCTTGAGCAGTGTAGTTTCTAGAATGGGGTCATTTTTGGGTGGTTTTTATTATGTAAGCCTCACAAAGTGACTTCAGATCTGAACTGGTCCCTAAAAAGTGGGTTTTTGAAAATTTTCAAGATTTGCTTCTAAACTTCTAAGCCTTGTAACGTCCCCAAAAAATTAAATGGCATTTCCAAAATGATCCAAACATGAAGTAGACATATGGGGAATGTAAACTAATAACTTTTTTTGGTGGCATTACTATGTATTATAGAAGTAGACAAATTGAAACTTGGAGAAATTCCAAATTTTTCCAAATTTTTGGTAAATTTGGTATTTTTTTATAAATAAAAATTAAAAAATTTTTTACTCCATTTTACCAGTGACATGAAGTACAATATGTGACGAAAAAACTATCTCAGAATGGCCTGGATAAGTAAAAGCGTTTTAAAGTTATTCACACATAAAGTGACACTGGTCAGATTTGCAAAAAATGGCCTGGTCCTTAAGGTGAAAATGAGCCCGGTCCATAGGGGTTAAAGAATCCATTTTGTGTAGTAGAGGATAACACGGCACTCACCCGGGAGTAAAAATCTTCTTGCTTTATTGCTTTCAGCAGGTTACATAAACATAAACATGGACATGAACATTTAGGCTCCGGCCGTTTCGTGCATACCTGCACTTCATCTGGCCTTCCCACACAAACTGTGGCACGCCCCTTAAAGGCATCTAATGAACCAGGTTATACAGAACATGATACAAATCATAGCACTAAAAACAAGGATAAAAATGTGTACCTGAGAGACCGGGAATTTCACCCTAACCTTACAGTATTGCGCTCCCTTGGGAGATATTTCATAAAAACACACTAAGGTCATTCCTATAGTTTAACCCTAGAGGGCCCAATGCCCCAGTTTTTATGATAATTTCTGGCTCCTTTTGCAATAACACTTTTTCTCTATCTTCTCTCTTTGTTACCTGTTGTAAACGGAACAAACCACAGAACCGCATTTAGGCAATATATTCTCCATGTTGCTTGCACATGTGGCCGATCAATCTCGGTGGTCCCACCTTAGTTCTAAGTGAGCGCCCACTTTCGCTAACCTGTTCCTGGCGGAATTTGAAGATGACAAGATTTATAATATAAGGAATCCATATGTCCAATATATCAAGTTATATTTGAGATACATTGATGACATGTTTGTGGTTTGGTCAGGTTTGGAGGAGGAATTCACCAGGTTTATGACATACTTAAATGATAACAATTGTAATATGTCTTTTACATCACAGTTTGGAGGTAATATCCTACAGTTCCTAGATGTTGAAATAGAGATAAAAGAAGGAGTGATTCATACTGGAGAATTTAGGAAGAGCACAGCCACTAACCCCTTATTGATATATGGTAGTTACCATCCTGCATACATTAAACAATCCCTACCGTATGGTCAATTCTTACGACTCCAAAGGATTAACAGTAGCAGTGAACAATTTGATTTACAAGCACAGCAACTGAGCTTTAGTCTAAGGCTACTTTCACTTTAGCATTTTTGCTGGATCTGGCAGGGTTCAGCAAAAATACTTCCGTTACTGATAATACAACCGGCTGCATCTGTTATGAACGGATCCGGTTGTATTATCTTTAACATAGCCAAGACGGATCCGCCATGAACTCCATTGAAAGTCAATGGAGGACGGATCCCTTTACTATTGTGGCAGAGAAAACGGATCCATCCCCATTGACTTGCATTGTGGGTCATGCCGGATCCGTCTTGCTCCGCATCCCAGGATGGAAAGCAAACTACGACGTGTTGCGGTTTGCTCTTCGGTATGGGAACGCAACTAAACTGAACGGAATGCATTTTGGAGCACTCTGTTCTGTTCAGTTCAGTTTTGTCCCCATCGACAATGAATAGGAACAAAACTGGAGCGTTTTTTTCCGGTATTGAGCCCCTATGACGGATCTCAATACCGGAAAACTAAAACTGTAGTGTGAAAGTAGCCTAAGACAGAGAGGATATTCCCCTAATGTCATACGGGAGTCCTATAAAGGGGCTCGGGGTCAGGATCAATATATGTTACTACAAACTAATAAAAACAAAAGGAAAGAAAAAGAAAAACGATTAACTTTTTCTTTCTAGTTTAGTCCGATGGCGGATGCAATCAAGGCCTCTGTAAAGAAGAATTGGCAAATAATAGCAAGTGATCCCCAGCTAAAAGAGGTAGCTAATCAGTCTCCACTGGTTAGTTTTAGACACACTAAGAACCTGCGAGATTTGCTAGTAAAGGGTAGGTTTGAGAGACAGTCTGAACAGGCACCTAACTGGCTAAGACGTAACATACCGGAGGGCAATCATCGTTGTGGCCAGTGTCGTTTTTGCAGCAATTTATTAAAGGGAGTTTTTTTTACCTGTAAGACTAACTATGTAGTGTATGCTATTATATGCACATGTGGTTTATACTATATAGGGAATAAACAATCAATGCATTGGCTAGCATGCACGCTCACTTAGAACTAAGGTGGGAGCACCGAAATTGATCGACCACATGTGCGAGCAACATGGAGGCGATATTGGCCAAATGCGGTTCTGTGGTTTGTATTGTGTACAACAGGTAACAAAAAGAGGAGATAAAAAAAAAATGTTATTGCAAAAGGAGGCAGAAATTATCATAAAAACCGGGGCATTGGGCCCTCTAGGGTTAAACGATAGGAATGACCTTAGTGTGTTTTTATGAAATATCTCTTAACCCCTTAAGGACCGGAGGTTTTTTACTTTTTGAGTTTTCGTTTTGCGCTCCCTGCCTTCCCAGAGCCATAACTTTTTTATTTTTCGGTTCACATAGACATATGAGGGCTTGTTTTTTGCGGGACAAGTTGTACTTTCCAATGCCACCATTTAATATTGCATATGATGTAGTGGGAAGCAGGGAAAAAATTCCAAATAGGGTGAAATTGCAAAAAAAAGCAATTCCACTACAGTTTTACGGCTTTTTAAATTCCGACGTTCGATGTGCGATAAAACTGACAGGTCAGTACGAATCCGGCGATACCCTATATGTATAGGTTTTCTTGCGTTTTGATAGTGAAAAAAAAATTCAAAAGTGGGAAAAAATCAGTTTTACTTTTTTGTCACCATGTTTTGACCCCTATAACTTTTTTGTAATCATATGTACAGAGCTGTATGGGGGCTCATTTTATGCGTCATAATCTTATCTTTTTATTGATACCATTTTGGGGTGTGTATGACTTTTTGATCACCTTTTATGTAATTTTTTGTGGAAAATGAAGCGACCAAAAATGGCGAATCCGCCATTTGGATGCTTTTTTCCGTTTTGCTGTTTGACGTATGGGGAATATTTTTTTATATTTTTATACTATGGGCGTTTTTGCACATTGCGACACCCATGATGTGTATTTTTAAAAGATTTTTAGTTTTTTAATTTTTATTTTAGCAAAAGGGGGGTGATTTGAACTTTTATGTTTTTTATTTTTATTTTTTAACTTTTCATTTTTTTTTTTTTACACTTTTATATAGTTCCCATAGGGAACTATAACTTACAATCATCTGATTGTGATTTTCATACATTCCAATGCAATAGCATTGGAATATATGAAAAAATCGCATATTTCCTATGAAGCCTATTACAGGCAAGGCTCCATAGGAAATACTACAGAGTAGCCTGGGTTTCATTCATAGAGACCCAAGCTACTACAGGCACGCTCCGGCTCCTCCGATCGCCACACGTAAAACTTTTCGGTTTGTGCGCACTCAGATGCCGTGGTCAGGATTGACCACGGCATCTGAGGGGTTAAATGTCCGCGATCGGCATCGCTGCCGGTCGCGGACATTAGCCGCGGGTGTCTGCTACAGGAACCATGCGGACACCCGTGGCTAAGGCGCCCGCATGGAGCAGGAGCGGGCTCCATCTTTAAAGACCGGACACAGGACGTACATGTACGCCCTGTGTCCTTAAGAGGTTAAGGGAATGCAATACTGTAAGGTTAGGGTGAAATTCCTGGTCTCTCAGGTACACATTTTTATCTTTGTTTTTAGTGCTATGATTTGTATCATGTGCTGTATAATGTGGTTCATTAAGTGCCTTTAAGGGGCGTGCCACAGTTTGTGTGGGAAGGCCAGCCGAAGTGCAGGTATGCACGAAACGGCCGTCGCCTAGATGTTCATGTCCATATTTATGTAACCCGCAGAAAGCAATAAAGCAAGAACATTTTTACTCCCGGGTAAGTGTGATTGCCGTGTTATCCTCTACTACACATTGTATAGACTTTTATTGAGCTTCAATACAAGTCAATGGGGATGACTAAGCAGTTTCCAGACATAACCAACAGTACTCTAGACAGAGCTTAACCAGACAGTAAAAAGGTCAATGTGTTTATTGTTTTCCCTCCAAAACTTAGCTCTGCATATTCTCCACAGTAACTGTGGAAAATTACTAGCTTTTCAGTGCATAGGTAAAAAGTCACAGTTTTAGGGTACTTTCACACTAGCGTTTTTACTTTCCGGTGTAGAGATCCGTCGTCGGGTCTCTAATCCGGCAAGGAACTGATCAGGATTATCCCCATGTATTCTAAATGGAGAAAAATCCGTTCAGAATGCATCAGGATGCCTTCCGTTCAGTATGTGAACGTTTTTAGGATGTTGACAAAACCGCAGCATGCTGCGGTTTTGTCTCCGTCCTGAAAAGCCGGAACACATGCCTGAACGCCGGATCCGGCCTCAAGTCCCATTGACTTACATTGGGGCCGGATCCGGAATTAAAAAAAGACTGAAGGACGGACCCGTCCTTCCGGTCTGCGCATGCGCAGACTTTTAAAACTGTACAAAAATGCAAGACGGATCCGTCTATCCGCATGGCAAACGGAGAGACGGATCCGCACTTGCAATGCATTTGTAGACGGATCCGCAAGCCGGATCCGTCTACAAATGCTTTCAGTTGTCAGGCATTGTCACGGATCCGGCGGGACGGAACTGTCCGCCGGATCCAAAGAACGCAAGTGTGAAAGCACCCTCAGCTGGCTGTGCATTAACCCTTTCCACAGTGCAGTGCAGCTATAGTGTAATAACACTGCAAAATAACAGGATTTAATACAATAAACATATATAATACAGTTCAACTATATGAAACAGTATAACTGTAAACAATGGCATAAATCATAGTGAAAGTTAACCCTTCAGAGTGCAATAAAGTAGGGAGTTGATGGATTTGCATAGTAGCAAAAGGGCAAATGTCCACAAACATCCATACTTCAAAGTACCATTGCTCTAGGACACTACATATGACCACAATATTGTCAAGAACTTCTATAGTAAAGTGGAGTGCTCGTCTACGAAGTAACCCCAAGAGACACATGGATCGGCATATGACACTCACCTGAAAACATACACAACTCACATAAAGTTAGGGATATTTGGCTTTCGGGTGAAATTTATGGAAAACGTAAAAAGTTCACGCCACAGTGATATTATATCATGAAAGGCATTTAAGTAGAAGCATGGAATGGTGATTTCCTCAGCTTAAGCAATTTATTGAAACAAAAGCCAACAACAGTGGTGGGTATGCCCCACAAAAAATGTCAATGTCTCAAAAACTTGTCACGTGGCCCTAAGCATCAATTACAGCTTGACAACAACGTCTCATGCCGTTCACAAGTCAACTTATTGTCTGCTGAGGCATGCATCCCACTCTTCTTGAAGGGCTGCCCTCAGGTCATTGAGGTCCTGGAGTACAGAGTTACGAGCCTCTCCACGGCGACTTAGCTAATCCCATAGGTTTTCAATGGGATTCAAGTCTAGAGAAAGAGCAGGCCTCTCCTAGAGATGAGCTAAATTCTCAGAAATTTGATTCAGACGGTTCTCCGAATTTCTCAAAAAGATTCCATTTGATCCAAATTTATTTGTGACAAATCAAGTTAAAAAACAGCTATATCCTGGCTACAGAGAGCCTGTATATTGATGTAGAACACTGCATTGCAGAAACGTGCATAGGGAGTCCACTGTGGTAGTAAAACAGTACTGTGAGTCAGTATGACACGCAAATGACAGGCATCGCTCTTAGAATCACTTCACACTTTATTTATTTGGTCAGTTATGGGGCCAAAACTGACCAAATAACTCAAGTGTGAACTAAGACTTACAGGTCAATGTTAGTGTCAGGTATAAAGAACCATGCAGTGGCCCAAGATTCTACTATAGAGTGAAAGAGCGCACTCCTTTTACACCATCATCAACTGATTCCACAGTTTTCTACAGAACCTGTTCTGTTACATGATGATACAAGTAGTGATTGTGTGTGAATGTCCTCCTCCTCCAGTTCAGCCCCCACAGGGCTCACGTATGTAGGCACCACGTCTCCTGTCCCCTGGCCAGCCAGATTTAGCAGCATCTGTTCCAGGACATGAAGCAGTGGAATGACCTTGTTCATCCCATAGTCCTAGCAACCGACAAATAAAGTGGCCTCCTCAAAGAGCCTACGCAAACAGCAGGTGTCACGCATGAGCTGCCACTGGCTTACGTCAAAGTTAAACAGGGAAGTGCTTCTGACCGCCTGCATCATCAAAAAATCGTTTATAGCCATCCTCTGCTCATATAGTCGATCCAACATGTGGACGGTGGAGTTCTAAAGGGTGGAAACGTCGCATATCAGCCGATGTTGGGGAACGCCATTCTGCCTTTGCAGCTCAAGAAGGGTGTGCTTTGCAGTGTAAGAATGGCTGAAGTGCACGCACAGTTTCCTGGCCATTTTCAGGATGTTTTGCAGATGGTGGAAGACTTCAGAAACAGCTTTACAACCAGATTAAACACGTGCACCATGTAGGGCGCATGGCTCAGCCCTCCTTGACGCAGCGCCTACACATTGTTCTTCCCGTTATCAAGGACCATGGTTCCAATTTCAGTTGGTGAGGAGTTAGCCAGGATTTCTTGATAGACGAGGAGCAGTTCCTCCTTCCTTCCCTGTGGGACTCAGTTTGCCCAGGCAAATTGGTGCAGAACAGCATGACATCGCCGCACCCTGCACATGTGGTATGCTGGAGGAACACTCCAAATTATGACTGCAGTGGAGGCTGAGGAGGCAGAGGAGGACATTGGCCAGCACCCACAGCTTGAGAATGTGGAGTCTGCAGTGCCGTCACCTGGCCAAGTTGCTGGTGTGGCTGGGCAGGAACCACATTTAACCAGTGGGCCGAAAAGGACATATATTGTCCTTGAAAGTAGTTACAGCTCCACACGTCGGCGCTGCTGTGAACTTTAGCAGACACGACAGGCTCAAGGACTGGCCCACCTTCTGTTCAACATATGTGTGCAGGGCTGGTACTGCCTTTTTGGAGAAGTAATGACGGATTGGAACTCTCCACTTTGGCTCGGTACAAGCCATTAGTTCTCTGAAAGGTGCACAGTCCACCACATGGAAAGGGAGGAACTGTAGTACCAGCAACTTGGCCAGGAGCAGGTTCAACTTCTGCGCTGTTGGATGAGTGCACGCATACTGTTGTCTCTTTGCGATCGCTGTGGTGATCGATTGCTGGTGAAAGGCGTGACGAGGAGTATGAGCATAAGGACCAGTAGACGATGGGAAGGAAACACAACTCCCTTCTGCTGAGGTGGTGGAGCCCTGACTGCTGGAGAAGGGGTGGGGTCTGCTGGGGGATGCATCAGGCTGTACCACTCTATTACTGCCATGGTTTTTCCAGGCCACTTAATGGTGATGCTCCATGTGTTAACGCAGGGTTGTGGTGCCAACATTGGCAACCTGGCTGCGCTTCACCTTCTGCCCACAGATTCTACATACGGCCCCTCTGACGTCCTCCGGCACTAGATAAAAAATTCTCAAACCAGCAAAAATGCCATTTTACCCCATCACTGCGTGATCACTACCTGTCTCTGCCTCTATGAAACCGTGCACCGCTAGTTGTTTCCATACAGGTAGGCTTCTGAGTAGCAGGCGGTCTACCCCGAGTATGTTTGGCTTCAGATCTCACACTACTGCCACCCTGTTGGCTTAGCGGAACGCTGCCACCATGCTGCTGTCTCACGGGCAAGCTGCCACCCTCGCCGCCTGATGATGAAAGTTCCTCTTCACCTGGCTCCCACGTGCGATCGGCTACATCATCATCTGTAATACCCCAGAGTGGCATTACCACCACCCCCACTATCTGTGATGGTTGATCCTGTGTCATCTCGTGCACATATTACCATGTCCTACATAGTGTATCTCTCTATTCCCTTACAAATTACTGTTCAAGTGTAATGTGCCTGGTTTACCAGCAGATGGCGGCACTTCTGCCAGAGCTGTGTTAGATAGAATGGAACCCTTCTTCTATTCTATTCCCCTCTCTAGAGAGGGAGGAGTTTAGCTAGGAAAGTCAGTCTGGCCTTCCCCATCCTGGGGAGAGGTTGTGTGTTAGCCAGCAGAGCACTGTCTGTTCTCCTGGGCCCAGAGGCTTTACCTCTGAAGTCTACATGGTTGTTTGTCCCCTCCTGGGTTTGCATTGCCTAAAAGCCAAGCCAAGTAAATTTGAAGCCAGGAAGAAGTTCCTAGGATTACAGAAGAGACAGACTACAGACAGCTAAGTTACAAGTTACTGCAGAAGAGGAAAAGTTTCTTTAATTCAGCCAACATAGCAGAGCTGAGAGAGTACAGATGTAGCAGAGCCAAGTATGTTTGCCTACCAAAACTTCATGCCAAAACCTGTTGATAACCAAGATAAAGTTGGAAGATTGTTCCTTGATGAAAGTTTTGACAAGTAAAGCTGTGTTCAACGTTAATACAAGTCTGGACTCAATTATTCCTTCATCATCCAAGTTATTCACCCTTTTTGCACTGCTTCGTCCAACCTCGTCTGGGATCCACAGATATCCAGGTAGAAGCACCATGACAAGTGCAAAAGCCACACCTAAGGGACACTTTAGGCAATCCTTACACCACTTTGGCAATCCTATACCTGGGTACCAACACCACTATACTTAAAGGGGACTTCTTGTCCTTGTTGCTTCCATGCAACTGACATCACGATAACTTGCTCTAACAGAGGGACATATATTGTAAAAAAAAACACTTAAAGGGTAAGGTCTCATGACACATTGTACTTTATGTTAATGGTAAATTTGAGTCAATATGTTTTACCTTTATTTTTAAAAAAAAATCCAAACATTAGCGAAAATTTGAAAAAATTCACTTTTTCTACATTTGAATCTCTCTGCTTTTAAGACAGATGGTGATGCCTCATAAAATATTCATTAATTAACATTCCCCCATTTAGTTACTTTATGTGAGCATCATTTTGGTAATGCAATATTATTTTTTTAGGACGTTAGAAGGTTTAGAATTTTTTAAGCAATTTTTAAGAAAATTTCTAAAGTCAACTTTTTTAAAGGACCAGTTTAGTCCTGAAGTCACTTTGTGGGGCTTAAATAGTGGAAACCCTCTATATATGACCCCATTGTAGAACCTACACCCCTCAAGTTACTCAAAACGAATTTTACAAACTTTTAACCCTTTAGGTGTTCCACAAGAATTTAAGGAAAATGGAGATTACATTTCTAAATTTCACTTTCTTGGCAGATTTTCCATTTTAATCTATTTTTTTTCTTTAACATATCGAGGGTTAACAGCCAAACAAAACTTAATATTTCTTACCCTGATTCAGCAGTTTACATAAACACCCCACATGTGGTTGTAAGGCCACACGGAAGGGCGCAAAAGAAAAGGAGCACCATATGTTTTTTGGAAGGCAGATTTTGCTGAACTAGTTTTTAGATGCCATGTCCCATTTGAAGCACCCCTGATGCACCCTTACAGTAAAAAAACTCCCAAAAAGTGACCCCATTTTCGAAACTAGGGGAAAATGTGCCAGTCTTTTTAGTATTATTTTGGGGTACATATGATTTTTAATTGCTCTATATTATGTTTTTTGTGAGGCAAGCTAACCAAAAAAAAAATCGCTGTTTTGGCAATGTTTTAATTTTTTTAATTTTTACTTCATTCATCTGACAGGGTAGATCATGTGCTATTTTTATAGAGCAGGTTGTTACAGATGCAATGATATCAAATATGTCTACTTTTTTTGTTTGTTTCAGGTTTACATAATAAAGCATTTTTTAAAATAAAATTATTTTTGTGTCTACATTTTCTGAACGTCATATTTTTTTTATTTTTCTGCCAATCATCTTGTGCATGGACTCATTTTTTGCAGGAAGAGTTGATGTTTTTATTGGTACCATTTTTGGGTACATATGAGTTTTTGATCATTAATTATTACACTTTATGGGGCAAGGTGACAAAAAATTGGTTGTTTTAGCACAGTTTTTATTTATTTATTTTTACAGCATTCACCTGAGGGGGTGGGTCATGTGAAATTTTTATAGAGCAGATCGTTAAGGACGTGGCAATACCTAATATGTAGGCTTTTTCTTATTTATTTAAGTTTTACACAATAAAAGCATTTTTGAAACCTAAAAAATTGTTTTAGTGTCTCCATAGTCTGAGAGCCATAGTTTTTTTTATTTTTTGACCGATTGTCTTAGTTAGGATCTAATTTTTTGCGGGATGAGGTGACGGTTTTATTGGTACTATTTTGGGGGGCATACGCCTTGTTAATTGCTTGGTGTTGCACTTTATGTGATGTTAGGTGGCACTGTTTTAATTTTTCTTTTTTTACGGTGTTCACCTGAGGGGTTAGGTGTGATATTTGTGTGATATTTTTATAGAGCTAGTTGTTACGGATGCGGCGATACCTAATATGTATACTTTTTTTATTTATTTCATTTTAGCACAATAATAGCATTTTTGAAACAAAAAAATTATGTTTTAATGTCTCCATGTTCTGAGAGCTATATTTTTTTTAATTTTTTGAGCGATTTTCTTTTGTAGGGGCTCATTTTTTGCGGAATTAGGTGACAGTTTTATTGGTACCATTTTGTGGGACATATGCCTTTTTGATCACTTGGTGTTGCCCCTTTTGTGATGTAAGGTGTATTTATTTTATGGTGTTTATCAGACGGGGTGGATCATGTGATATATCTATAGAGCCGGCTGTCACAGACGCGGCAATACCAAATATATCTATTTTATTTATTTTTTTCTATTATTGATTTCTCCTGTAACAGGGGCTGGCATAGTAGTCCCAGTTACAGGGGAAATACACCCCCCAGAGAGACTGTACAGCAGCATACAGCACTGTACAGCCTCAGTGTAAGGCTGATTGAGGTCTGCAGAACTCCTGCACTCTCCCGGCCCCAGCGGTCACATGACCACCAGGCCGGGACAGGAGACGCATAGCACTTTCTGATCTGTGAGCGCTGTGTATACAGCGATCTAGAAGGCAGGGACACCGAGAAACAGTCCCTGCCTTCTCTCTGGGTTGCTTTGCTATCACTGACAGCGGGCCACCCGATCAGCAGCTGCACGATTAGCGTGCAGCTGTCATCTCTGAATGGACGTTTCAGAACGTGTCCTATGGATCCCTTCAGCTTACACAGCCTGCACTGTGCTGCAGTCTCCCTATGCTCTCCCTATGCCCTGCCTACAGTGTCTGAAAACTCTCCATACAATCTCTCTACTGTCCTTATCCAAGATTATACTATTAAAAGCTTTATAAAACGCTTTTCCTAGCACTTGTCACATCTATCCCTATGCTCAGTTCACTGTAAAATGGCAAAGACTGAACACGTTCATCAGCATTCGTATCAAATTTTTTCTGAAATTCGGATTGAATTCCATTTTGTTAACTTCAATTCGCTCAACACTAATATGGACGTATCGGAGACATCGTTCTTCTTTTAGCTATTTTATAGAGCAGCGTCTGAGGGCTCAGTACCAAAGGTGTAGCTATAGCGGGTGCAGAGGTAGCCTATCGGGCTCAGGAGCCTGACCGGGCCCAAATACCCTGGTGCCACATAAGAAGACACTGGTATTATAGAAAGTGCATGCAGGTCAAGTTACACCTCTGGCAGGAGGGAAGGGGCAAGGTCAAGAATTTGGCATGGGGGGGTGCCGTTTCAATTTTTGCCTCAGGCAGCATGAAGGCTATGTGCTTCCTTGCCCCTGGTGACAAAGCACTGAGGGAAGGGGGGCCCAAGCTGAACTCTTGCAGCCTTTAGCTAGGCCCCTGCTCAGTACCATCCACTTTCTGTAGTTCTTCCAGTTTCATATCTACCTGATCGCTTTCAGACATGCCATAGATATGTTTGGGCAATGAAAATAGGTTAGGGTACGGCTACACGGCGACATGTGTCACTCGACTCCAAGTTGCAGAAAAAGAAGGTGTCTGTGAAATGGACTGTTGTATGACCTTCATCTACCTACTCATTGATTGTTGCTCAATGGGGTCTATATTCCTGAGACTTGTAGTGAGCTGTAGGGTACACTCAAGATATCACAAAAGCTTAGCTTGACCATTTTTAGTACAATAGCTCCATCTGCTTTGTATAGTGTTACAGTGGAGGTTTGGACAGTTTAGATCCCCATTCATCTGTTGCCACCTTCTGCAGCTCTATAGGTCCGAAAATGCAGAAGTGGTATTTAATTGTATGTATGTAAAGAAAATGAAAAAGTCTGCAACAACTGAGATCATCACACATGATGTATGAGCAAAGTGAGTTTGGGGTATCCTGGAGAGTCAGTTGGGTTAGAAATGATTACTGTATGCCACTTGTCATAAAAGAATTGTAGAGAAAATTGTTTATTACTAAAACATGCTTCTACTTAAAGGACACTTTAAAAAAGAAATCAGCTTAGAACGGTGAAAAATAACAATATCATTTGTACTCACTTTTCCAATCCCAAACTGCTTTGTTCTGACGCTTCCCAATCTCTACTTCTACGTCTACTTCCCGGTCTCTCTCAACGCACAGGAAATAAACATTCAACCTATCACTGACTTAGGCAGTGTCTGACATTGTGGCCAGTGATTGGGCGAGCAATCATTTCCTATGTCTTGAGAATAACCAAGAACTAGAGACCAGGGAATGTCAGAACAGGAGCGGCAAGGGATTGCCAAGTATGACTTACTTCATTATTTTCCACAATTTAGAGCCTGTTTGAAAAAGTTTAATTGACCAAATAACGCCTTGAATTGAATATTCATAAAGATGTCTGAAGTGCTTATTGAAGGTTTTAATGATACCGTTCGCTGCAGTTTTCATATCTCCAGTTTTTCGACATGAAATGACATGAAACATTTCTAAATATAAAGTGGACCCTTTAAAACGGCGTGAATTTCTTTAAGTTGGTGTTGTGCCGTTTTATATTAAAAATTGCATTTTAGGTAGTAGTAGTAAAGTATGTAATGACCTAGAAAATCTGCCAAACCAGCATCATAATGGTCATGAATGTTGGGTCATTATAATTTTTAATCTCTTGGATTTTGTTAGTTAGGACCACAACTTAATTAACATGGACTATATTGTAGATGTAAAATGCCCAGGATTACATCTGTATACATTACCCATATATCATGCATTTCCATATCCTTTTTTTGGTCTTGGTTATAAATTTACACATGACAATTACAGAATTATACAAGATGAACGGATTTAATATATTTATAGACAAGGAGATAATAAGACTTCTTTATTTAGAATTATGTAGATATAAAACCAATACAGAAAAGATTTCAGATTTCATTTGTTATAGTATGTGCTAGAGATTGACAAAATTTGAAAATACCTAAATTAATATGGTAATATTGTAATGTGGCAGTTCAGTCTCATTGATGCATTCATTGAATAGACATCTGAACAGTTCAATAAACATGTTCATTTCATCATCTAAACCTAGCTATTGCCAAAAGCAATACATGCAATGGGGACTGTGGTGCTAAAGGGCTTTTCTAAGACCTTTATACTGATAACCTCTGGCTAGGTCTTCAGTATCTGATCGATGTGTGTGTCCATCTGTGACCCCTACGATCATCTGTTTGTGAGAGCACCAGCACTCACAGAAGCACCACGGCCTTCTCACAGCTTAGCCTAGTCCATGCGATGCCATATTCATCGGTCACATGGCCTAGAAGTAGCTCAGCACTATTGAAGTGAATGGGGCTGAGCTGTGATACCAAGCAGAGCCTCTGTACAATCTACGGTCCTGTGCTTGGTGAGCAGAGAAAAGGCTGCGGCATGCCTTCTCATACAGCTGATCGGTGGGGCGCCCGGGTGTCGGACCAGAGGATAGGTCATCAGCATAAATTCTCAGAAAATCTCTTTAAAAGGGAGTTTTTCAGCATGTTTGACCATGCTGACAGTACTAAGTAAAGGCTGGAAAGAGCAGGACAAATATACTGTGCCTTCTGTGGAGCTTTTATCCCCAGGAGTAGTGTGAGTATGAATATTTATTCTGCCAGGAGGCGGAGCTTCAATGAGAAGTGCTCTCTGAATGAAGCTGCTGCACAGCCACCCCCCTCTGTCAAGATACCAGCGCAGCCACTGGCGTAGCTATGGGGGGTGCAGAGGTAGCAGTCGCTACCGGGCCCAGGAACCTGAGGGGGCCCAAAGACCCTTGTGCCGCATAAGAAGACACACAAAGCATTGAGTGAAGGGGGGCCCAAGCTGAACTCTTGCACCAGGGCTCATGAGCCGTTAGCTATGCCCCTGCGCGCAGCTGTCACTCAGAGCAGAAGGGAGAGGCTGTGAAGCAGCCCAATGTAGAGAGCACTTCATAGTGAACGTCCACCTCCATGGCACTTTCAGGAGCAGAATCTGGCAGAAAAAAAATGTTCATATTCCCACTAGAGTTGATAATGAAAGCTCCAAAAAATGGATGTCTGTCCTGCTTTCCTCAGGCCCTATATAATGGGATATCTAATGGGATATCTAGCGCCATCAGCAGTTTAGGATGGTCAAAACTGCTGACAGACACTTGTAAATAGGTATGCTCAGATTGAGCTGACCACCTTTCTCAGTCAGGGGGAAGCAGCCAAAAGGATGTGCTAGAAACAGACCTCCATTTAATCTATTCTGTGATAATCTCTTTTCTATATTTTCTATAACATTGGCTACTGGTTAATGCACATTTAAACCTTTGTTTTTCAGCAAGGTCTCACCTTTGTGTAAATGGAACTATATAGGATATAGCCAGTGAAATATTATGTTATGTTCAATATGGTAGCTGGATATAATGGGATATAGCATAATTTACATAATTCCACTATATTTACACATCTACAGTATCTAGTATTCTGGTATAAAAACTGGTTACTTATGATAAGACATTAAATAGCTTTTCAGTGCTCGCCATGCCCCCTCGGTGCACTGAAGCCCTCATTTGCACAAACAGCAGGATCGACCATGGAACAACCTGTGCCTGGTTTATAGGGTTAATACTGTTGATAGGCACCCTTTAAAGAGTCTCTGTCACCAGGATCAACCCTATTAAACCATATATACTGCTTGGTAGGGCTCATCATGCTGATTAAAACTGTACCTTTCTTTTGTCTGTACAATAAACAGCTGCAGAGATATCGGCGTATTTATTCATGTGCAAATTAGAAGTTCGAGCACCAGGAGGCAGGGCTGAATCCTTTGAGCACTGCTTTCTAACACCCCCTGTGCTCTGCACACTCCGCTCCCCCCCCCCCCCCTTGATTGACAGGGCTAGACAGCAGGCTGAGGGCAGAGCTATGTCCTAGAGCTTTGTGTGACCATGGACATATCATATACACTATGTACTATAGCTTCACCACACTGAGATCTGCTCAGAAAGCTAATCTATATATTACTGCTTTATTCACAGGCAGAATATATGTGAAAGACACCAGTGATATGTGATAGCTTATAAGCATAGAAATGATTGGTTTTGCATGTAGAGATCCAAGGTTTGAATCTTGGGAGAAACATCAAAGTTTGTTTTCTTCAGATATTTTTTGTCTTCCGCATTTATCCCATAAGAAAATTCTATATCCTTATTGTATTGAGAATAATGTTTTTTTTTAAGAAAGCTAATAAATATCACTGGATTATTTTATATATATTTTATATTTTGTGTCTGTGAATAAACCAGTAACAGGGACCTGAACCAAAGATCTCTACATGCATGGTAGACCACTATACCAGCAAGCTATAATATTACCATATAAAAAAAAATGTTTTTTTTTATGATTATAAGATAACACATATCACTGGTGTCCCTATAATCATATATTTTGCCTGTGAATAAAGCAGTAATATGTATATTAGCTTTCTGAGCAGATCTCAGTGTGGTGAAGCTATAGTACATAGAGTATGGCCCCTTTCACACGAGCGAGTTTTCCGCACAGGTGAAATGCGTGATGTGAACGCTTTGCACCCGCACTGAATCCTGACCCATTAATTTCAAAGGGTCTGTGTACATGAGCGTTTTTTTTCACGCATCACTTGTGCGTTGCGTGAAAATCGCAGCATGTTCTATATTCTGCGTTTTTCACGCAGCCCTAGCCCCATAGAAGTGAATGGGGCTGCGTGAAAAACGCATTGCATCCGCCAGCAGGTGCAGGTGCGTTGCGTTTTTCACTGATGGTTGCCAGGAGATGTTGTTTGTAAACCTTCAGTTTTTTATCACGCGCGTGAAAAACGCATCAAAACGCATTGCACCCGCGCGGAAAAAACTGAACAACTGAACGCAATTGCAGGCAAAACTGAATGGCTTTGCCTGTGAAATCGCACAGTTTTCACTGAACGCATCCGCAACGCATCCGGATCTAATCCGGACACGCTCGTGTGAAAGAGGCCTATATGATATGTACATGCCAGTACACAGCTCTGCCCTCAGGATGTCTAGCCCTGTCAATCCAGGGGAGGGGGAGTGTGCTGAGCACAGGGCACGTTACAAAGCAGTGCTCAAATGATTAAGCCCCGCCTCTTGGTGCTCCAACTTATGAATAAAAATGCTGATATCTCTGTAGCTGTTTATCGTACAGAAAAAAGAAAGGTATAGTTTTAATCAGCATGATAAGCCCTACCAGGCAGTATGTCTGGTTTAGTAGATCCTGGTGACAAAGCCTCTTTAAACTAGACAGTTTAAAAGTACACCAAATTTATCATCCAGCATCACCCACTGTGATAAATCTAGCACATTTTTAGATTGCCTGGAATGTGCCTGCCTGGTCTAAGTTCACACAGTCTACAAATCAGACAGTATTAGTAAATTTCCAGAGTATCTTAGAAACTTAAATGTGAGCTGCAATACAAAATAGAAGATGCTACTTTTTTTTAATGACTGTTACCGGTGTTTCCGCTTTGTACTGTACTATGTGGACACAAAAGACCGCCTTCACCTTGTCTACCTTACCTGGTATCAGAAAAAAAAGTTGAAAACCATTTCTCTTATCTTAGGCACCTGCTTTAAACTCTTGGCCCTGTAAACAATTTTCATGTTTCGCTTTTGTTTTTATCTCTCTGTCTTCCAAGAGTCATAACTTTTTTACTTTTCCATTCAAATGAGGACTTTTGGGGCAATTTGTACTTTCTGATGGCGCCATTTAAAATTCCATACAATGTATTAGGGAGCTGGAGAAAATATAAATAGGGTGGGAATGGAAACATTTTTTTTTATTTACAGCATTTACGAGGTGGTAAAAATCACGTTACCTTTATTCTACAGGTAGATATGATTACAGGTAGGAGTGAGCAAATTGCGTTTCGGAGCCAAGATCCAAAGTCGATTCGTTCCTAAACTTCGTTTTAATGCTGTACAGAGATTTGTCTCTTTACAACATTAAAATGTATGTGCTGTGGCGAGGCAAAATTCCGAAGTCGCGCAAGAATTCGGTGAATAACTTCAGGCCTCGATTCTACAATTTTAAATGCATTTTAAAACAGGAATCCGAAGTCGACTTCGGTACCGAGGTACCAGACGGTAACGAAGCCGACTTCAGATTCCTGCTTTAAAATGTTTTTAAAGTTGTAGAATCAAAGCCCAAAGTTATTCACCGAAGTCTCTCATGACTTCGGACTTAACTAATTTTTTCCTCGCCGCAGTACATTCATGTCCCCTAATTACAGGGATACCTGTGTTTTAATACTTTAAAAAATAAAATATAATTTCAAATTAAATTGTTTGGATCGCCTTATTCTGATACCCATAACTTTTTTTATATTTCCATCTATGCAGTTATGGGGTGAGCTATACATTTTAACAATACCATTTTGAGATATGTATGATTTTTGGATAACTTTTATTAAATGTTTTTGGGTGGAGGCGAAGGCAAAACACAGCGATTTGGGCATTTTTTTCTGCTTTGACATTCACTATACAAAATAAATACGTTTTTATTTAATAGTTTGGGAATATTCAGATGCAGCAATACCAAAGAGGTTTTGGGAAATTTTTGTTTATTTTTTAAATGGCGAAAGGGGGGGAGGGGGGTGGGTTGAATTTTATTTTATTTTTTTTTTAATTTTTTTAAAATATTTTTACTTTTTTTGTAGCCCCCGTCCCTTAGATGACTTAATGGGGTATTCTGGTCGTACAGTAGCAAGTTATCTCCTATCCAAAGCGCTGTACTCGGCTATCACCGGAATGGTAAAAGTGTTAGTTTTCATGCCTGGCCTGCCACTCCATTCATTTTGGGGGGCCCCCGAGTAGTACAGGATCCCAGTTTTCATGTTATCCTCCACAACATGGATAGGAAATAACTTTTTACAACTGGAATACCCCTTTAAACATGTGATGCTTAGATTACTTGTAATCAAATAGCATTGCATTCTATGGTAAAATCATTGGCAGGGCTTAGTATAAACTTCACTATGGCAAGCCTAGAACCTTTAAAAGGCCCCAGGCTGCCACAGAACAAAAGAGCTCCCATGGATCTCAAGACAGGGATTCCGTCATCTCCTTCCAAAAACCATTCAGATGCCATGGTTGCGATTTACCAAAGCATCTCAAGGGTGAAATGCATATCTCCCAAACATCCTGAATCCAGTGGGACTCAGAGGTATGTCCCAATTTCAACTGTATCTGCAACTAGAGGATGCAGCTCCACCATTCAGAGGTACGTGCTCTCCCTAGGAGCAGGTGTTATGTGGTGATGTCATCATGCTTGAGCTGGAGATTAGAGAGCACACAGGCCGAGGATCATTCCCCCGATGGAAAAGTGCCCTATACCCTGTCCAGCTCAGCTTAGCAAGTACGATGATGTCACTGCATTGCACCTGCTGCTAAAGAGATCAGGAAGTTCTCCGTTCATCGGGGATATGGGGCTAGGTAATTATTATTATTTATTTTTTTTAATGTTAAGGGGGCAATATTTTTTTAAGAAGGGCACTAAGGGGTCAGCACTACTATGTGTGGGCACAAAGAAGGGGGTTTATTGTGTTAAGGCACTATCGGAGCATTTTACTGTATGGGGCACTAAGAGGGCACAACTACTGTTTAGGGGCACTAAGGGGGCATAACCCCCTCTCATTTCCATCTCCACTGTCTAGAGAGACATAAAACTATATAATTCTACAAATTTAGAAATAGAGATGAATGATTGAAAGGTGTATGTGAGTCTTGATCTGCTTCTCTATGAGATCACTACGCCAGCACTTAGGGGAAGGAAGCAAGGAAGCTATTGAGCATGTCAGTCCACCACTGAATGTAGAAAGTGGACCACAATTTCTTTCCACAGTAGAAAAAGCAGGGGGAGCTACCAAAGAGGAAAATGCAATGTACATAAAAATGTATTATTGCTATAATACTTCATTTTTAAATGCCCTATTCATTGCAATGTAATACTTTCCATGGAATGACCTATTTAAAGAGGTTTTCCATCTGAATTACTGTATCTGTCTAATACTGTAACCTGAGATGGGGAATGCCCAGTCATCTTAGAGCTGAGAGGCTGGTAACTATGAATAAGCCACTTACCAACCACAGTCTTTTCAACAGTGTATTAGACAGCATGTCCCTAGCAACCAGCCTGGCTCACGTCTTCAGCTCAGGGCAGAATTGCCCCTTAAAGGGGTTATGTTATGAAACATATTATACATCTTTCAATCCAGCACCTGGATCTAAATACTTTTTTAATTGCATGTAATTAAAAATGTTGTATAGCCAGTGAACTATTCAAGAAAATGTATCTGTATAGCTCCACCTGCTGTTTGTTTTTTTCTAGATTTTTTGGTCCGTCTCACTGAGCTGGTCGAACATGCTGCCACCAGCCATATGTTTTGTTAGAAGCTGTGGCAGTTACAAGGGGAGAGCTGCAGCAGAAAGGATACATCCCCTGAGCTGCCAGGCTAAAGATAATTTAGCAGATCAATTAGAGCAGTGAATGTGGAAATCTATGAACCCATGTGAGGTACAGGGCTGGTTCTAGCTTTGTTAGAAAGGTATTGTCATGTAATAGATTATGTAATATTTAAATTTTTTACATCAATCATGGCATAAGGATAGGACATTGAAGAGCAAAGTTTCAAACCCTATCTTTCTCCATCCCTTCCTGCTGCATTAAAGGGACTCCATCACCTTGGACAAGCCCTATTTACTAGACTAAGGCATGAACATTACAACTAATGCTGACTTCAGATCAGTGATTTTATCTTTATACTTCCCCCACTGTCCTGTTGTGGACTCAAAAACCATCCATGTACATAATGGTGAGGACTCCAGGAGTAGTCCTTGGAGCTACATGGCCAGTTTCTGGGCACACTGTGGGGGAACAGGGGTAAGTATAGAGGTAAAAATGACTGAGCTGAACTCAGCATCAGGTTTACTATTCATGAATTAGTGTAGTTAATGGGGCTGCTCTGAGTTGACAAAGTCCCTTTAATCATAAATTTATGTATTTAGCTTGAGAACTTCTTGAATTGATATAGGAAAAAAAATTACACATGTTCTTTGTCAAACTCACAAATAAAATACATTGTTATAAGACAGGAGACATCATTCCATCCTCCCGAGGACACAATTTCGGCACAGTCCTCCTCATCGTAGGCATTATTAGGTTCTCCTTGCCGCCACTTGTTGAAGGTCTGCATTGGCGACCGGTCAGAATACATATAGTGACCTTCTTTTTCCAGGTCATTTATCCCAATGAACACTCTGCTGAGGCCAGCCTGGTTGATGTAAGAGGCAAGCAGACTATTTGTTGTCTCGTCTTTGGGCATGCTGAGTGTTCCTCCTCTTCCTTGGCAATAGGATTGGGCTTCGATATATTTCTTCTCTTCTTTCACCAGCAGGTAAATCTTAGAATCTGTCTCTCGCACTCCAGCAACAACTGCAGGGGAGGGCAGTGCTGAAAAGTGAGCACTCGTATTTCTATAACAGTCTTAATGTACAACACAGCAGTTCAGGTAGATAGAAAACCAGAAAAACTTGTATGGTTGGCATCCCTACAACTCTATTAGCTGCTGCCTTGACAAATTATGTGCAAGCTGTGCAATAATTTTCTACACCAACATTAGAAAATTGTAAAGAAACTATTTTCAAATACCCTATTAGATAATTATGAGTTAATAGGGGGTACCCTCTCAGGAACCCTCCTCTATAAGCCATAATGGATAATGGCTATGGATGGCATCTTTTGCTCTGGAGGTCTTAGCTAGAGATAAGTGAAGTTTTAAAAAATTCAATCCGGCATCTTCGCCGAACTATGCCAAGAAATTCGATTTGTTACTAATTACTTTCTCACAAATCACTTTTCATTGTATGGAGCGGGCGCAATGACGGGGAACGGCGATTGCACCACTCAACTTATCCACTTGTTCATGGAGAGGACATTCACTTCTGTCTTGATTGAAGAAAACCGGCCAAAGGACCTGGGGTGAGCATGATGACGTCACGGTGCGCGGCCAGTGTGATCACGTGGTGACGTCTTCACGCTCGCTGCAGGTCCTTTGGCCGGTTTTCTTCAATCAAGATGGGAACGGAGGCCTCTCTGTGATCAAGTGGTGAGTATAATTTTTTTAAATTTTTAGCCACCATTTTAGGAAAAATTGCTTTGTTACCACTAAGTGCGAGGAAATTCAGCTTCGCAGGGAATCGAGTTTTTCCTAAACTTTGGATTGAATTCCATTTCAGATACTTCGATTCGCTCAACATTAGTTTCAGCCTTTCATTGTTTTACATGGACAGTCCATTAATTTAAATGATAATTGTGTAATACTTTATTTCCCCTGTGGTGGCACTGCAGGGAAACTGATCACTGTCTGCCAGGTTGCTTCAGTTGACAGCTGATCGCTGAGGATCCCTGCTGCAGGACACAGAAAAATAGATTGTCTAAACAGACATTTATGATAGTGCCCAATCTGGGACAGTACGATGACAACTATACCACATATGTATAGGTTTTATATGTCTAAATACTAAAAAAATTAATAAAAAAACTTTGAAAAAACATTTTTTTACATCACCATATTCTGACCCCCATAACTTTTGTATGATTATGTCTACTGAGCTGTGTGGGGGCTCATTTTTTGCAGGATGATCTGTAGTTTTTTTCATACCATTTTGGACTGTTTTCAATTACATTTTATTTTGGGGGTAAGAGAAGCGAGGAAAAAATGCCGAATAGGCCATTTTGATATTTTTTTACGTTACGTCATTTGCCGTATTGGAAAATATTTTTATATTTTAATAGTATGGGCATTTTCGGACGCGATGATGACCATGATGTTTTTATTTTATATTATTTATGTATTTATTGTTGTATTCTATAGGAAGGTGGATTATTTCAATTTTTATATTTTTTTATATTATTTTACTTTATTTTTTAATTTTCTGTAGCCTCCTTAGGATGCCACTATCTCCAATACCTTGTTTTTTTTATAGAATATTTATATAATCCCACAGGGAATAGAGAAAACCTTAAATTGCTGATTTCCTATCTTGGCATGTCACCTGCTTGCCAACATAGGAATTGCAGCTCTAAGGCAGGGTTCACACCTGCGCGTCCCGCTTTGCGCGTACGACGCTCTATCTTTACTTTTATTTTCGCATCGTGAAAATGAAAGTAAAAATCGCGCGTCGTGCGCGCTATATATCCCTATGGGGGACGCGCGACAATACGCCCCAAAGAAGCTCCTGTACTTCTTTGGGCGTAGAGGGTTTTACAGCGCGTTCGTACGCACTGTTAAACGCTTAGGTGAGAACCATGCCCATAGGGAAACATGGGTTTTCGCCTGTTGAGCGTTTTACAGCGCGTAGGAACGCGCTGTAAAACGCTCAAGTCTGAACCCAGCCTAATATGCTGGGTCTCTTCAGAGAGACCCAGCCCATTAGAATTAATTACCGGCATCCCAGATCGCCGCATGCTTCCAGGTATTTCACCATTCAAATGTTGTGATCACGGCATCTAAAGACTGTAATGTCCGAGATCGGCATTAAAATTTGTGGTTGGGAGGAAATTATGATATGTTAGTCTAATGTGCATTCTCTGCCATAGGAACATATTAATGCCAGAGCATATGACACCCATGTAAAATGCATTTGTTTCAGTAGGATGTCTTCCACTGGTGTGCATGGTTACAGATCATTGTCTGCTCTTGCTAGCACTAATTATGTCATCTCCAGAGTCTCTAAATGTTGTATCATCCTTATCCATTTTTAGAAGAATTTGTAAATTTTTTAGACATTCATTAATTGAATAATATAACACATACCATTTTTGACAAACTTTAGCTCTGTGGTCAGCTGTGTCACCAGGATGTCCATCTCACCAACAGCTTTCCTCAAATGTCCACATTCACATGGAATACCTAGAAGGACATGTGAGGGTATTTCATACGTCAAGGAAAAAATAATGCTGGGGAAACACTGCACTGGTCTTATCATATATAAAGTATCTGGCAGGTTGATCAAAGTGGAATAGCACTATGTGTATGTGACCAGAGTTTTGGATGTTGAAATCTAGTATCCCAAGATGGAATTAAATGTGTTTACTTGGATGCTGTCACATTATTACTCGTCTAGGGATTGAATCGGTTTACCCAGGATGACCACTTTTTTCCTTATGTCTTCTAGGTGTCTTCTAGGCGTAACACAACTGTGATAGGACAACCACACATTACTGGTTCAGCTGATTGCCAAGGAGGCTTTCTTTTGAGGAAGGACTGTCATGCTGTTTGAAAATAACACCACAAGCTATGCAACATGTCATAAGATAGAAACATAAAGATACCTGGTTCTCCATTAGGACCTGGAAGACCCATATCGCCAACATCTCCCTTGTCACCTATCAAGAATAAAATGTAATACCCATTAATTTTGCACAATTTACAATGAATTCAGTAGACATTAGCATGCAACATAATATGAGAACCTATGACTTGTGATGAAAGGCATCATAAGTCATATCAGATGTACATATTACAGGCTTCAAAGGGTTTTCCAAGATTTTTTTACTGATGATCTCTCCTGTGAGCACTTTGGCCTTCTCTCTGCTTTTCCTAGGCCGAGTGACGACATGTTCATCGGTTATGTGGCCTAGGAGCAGCTCAACCCCATTCAAGTGAATAGGGCTAAGCTGCAATACCATGCACAGCCGCTATACAATGTTCTGTGCTTGGGAAGCAGGGAGAAGGCCGCAGTGCTCACAGGATCGCTGCTGCCTTCCCAAACAGCTGATCAGTGGGGATCACGGGTGTCAGACCCCCATCGATCAGATACTGATGGCCTATCTTGAAGATAGGTCATCAGTAAAAAAAAATCTTGGAAATCCCCTTTAAATAGATAAATACCTTTAGAACCAATAGGGCCAATCTTCCCATGACGTCCTATGCCTCCTTTTACTCCTTTATCACCTATTTCACCTGGAAAACGAAACCATAAGTGATAGATTTCTGTACATTTACATCCAAATTGTCAATGCATTGTGCAGCTAAGATATATATACAGTACTGCTCAAAAGTTTTAGGCAGGTGTGGAAAAGATGCTACAAAGTGGGAATGCCATCAAAAATAAAAGTGTTAATAGTTTAAATTTATTCTCTAGCAGAACAACCACCCCAAACATACAGCCAATGTTGTTAAGAACTATGCTCAGAGTAAAGAAGAACAAGGAGTCCTGGGAGTGATGATATGGCCCCCACAGAGCCCTGATCTCAAGATCATCAAGTCTGTCTGGGGATTACATGAAAAGACAGAAGGATTTGAACAAGCCTAGATCCACAGAATATCTGCGGTAAGTTCTCCAAGATGTTTGGAACAACCTCTCTGTCGAGTTCCTTCAAAAACTATGCAAGTGTACTTAGAACAACCGAAAGAGACTGGGTCAGCACTCTTATGGATCAGTGAGTGTGGACCTACTGTGCCTTTTCAAATAGCTGATCTGAGGGCATCCTGGGTGTCAGACCCCTACAGATGAGATCAGTTGAAAAAAATCTCTGAAAACCCCTTTAACCTCTGTACAGGTATATGGCCTTTGCTACAGGTAAGCAAGCGGACCACTACTTCCTGGGATAGTCCCAGTGTAGCTGAAAGCTGACCCAGAGGGGTCAGGGATTGCAGTGCAGGCACCAGAAGCTCAGGATAAAGAAAATGCAGGTATAGTCTAAACAATTACTAAGACTTGAATGCAGGTGTCTGAGATCCAGACAGCACACTTGAATCGTGGATGATAGAAGACACAGGATAAACAGACAGTGAAGATACAGATAAGGCAGGTAGACAGGGTTAGCTTAAACACAGACAGAACTGAAATGGAAACTGGAAGTTGCTGGAACACAAGGAAGGGCAGGTACAAGCTGAACCTCAGACAGGAACAAATGCTGGAAAATTGCAATAGCACAAGACTATAACACTCAGTTCACACTTTCGCGTAAAACGCCGCTTTTGAACGCACATAAAAACGCACAACAGTACAGGAACCATGCATTCCAATGAGGGTGGTTCACACTTGCGCGTTTTTATGCGCGTTCGTAGGCGCCTATAAACGTCCGACGCATAAGCAAGTATGTTCGCGTTAATTCGGGCTTTTTTCGAGCGTTTGGTGCTAATAGACTTCAATGGGAAACGCGATAGGCGTGTTGTTCGGGCGTTTGTGCAGCGTAAAACGCGCCTATGGACGCGCGTTTTTCAAAATTCACACCTCAGATTGGCCAAACTATATAGGGAGGGCTGTTTGGTCATTGGCCAACTATGCAGTCAATCACATAAACGCGCGTCAAACGCGCCTACACTATTTACCAAAACGCTTGAAAAAACGCGCCTATATGCAAGTCTTGAACGCACCAAAAACGCTAGGCTTCAAAACGCTCTGGTCTGAACCCAGTGTAAGAACACCTTTGTAGCTCACCAGGGTGCCTAAAGCTCAGGCATTCTCTTCCTGGAGACACTACCTTAACTATCCAGTGACCCCCAGCCATTGTGAAGGATTTGGAAATGTACGCACAACCCCATTAAGAGGCCGGAGGTGAGTGCACTCACTGTAAGGAGACAAAGGCTGCGGCATGACGTAGAAGCATGGAGCCAGCAGCATGATTAGTAGCACAGGTAGTGGCATAGCTAAAAGCTCATGGACCCTGCTGCACAAGCTTGGGCCCCCCTTCCCTCAGTGCCAGGGGCAGGAAAGTACAGTACCTTCATGCTGCCTCTAGGCCAAAATGTAAACAGCCCCCCACCATGCCAAATTCTTGACCTAACATAAAATCATACATAGTAACAAAAAAAGACATCTGTCCAGCCAGTTCAGCCTGTTATCCTGTGCAAGTTCATTGAGAAAAATTAAAAAAAAACACTGTGAGGTAGAAGCCAATTTTTCTCACTTTAGGGGGAAAATTCCTTCCCGACTCGAATCAGGAAATCAGAATAACTCCCTGGATCAACGACCCATCTCTAGTAGCTATAGCCTGTAATATTATTATACTCCAGAAATACATCCAGGCCCCTCTTGAATTCCTTTATTGTACTCACCATCACCACCTCCTCAGGCAGAGAGCTCCATAGTCTCACTGCTCTTACCGTAAATAATCCTCTTCTATGTTTGTGTACAAACCTTCTTTCCTCCAGACGCAGAGGATGTCCCCTCGTCACAGTCACAGTCCTGGGGATAAATAGATGATGGGAGATATCTCTGTACTGACCCCTGATATATTTATACATAGTAATTAGATCTCCCCTCAGTCGTCTTTTTTCTAAAGTGAATAACCCTAATTTTAATCATCTTTCAGGGTCCTGTAGTCCACTCATTCCAGTTATTACTTTAGTTGCCCCCCTCTGAACCCTCTCCAGCTCTGCTAAGTCTGCCTTGTTCACAGGAGCCCAGAACTGTACACAGTACTCCATGTGTGGTCTGACTAGTGATTTGTAAAGTGGTAGGACTATGTTCTCATCACGGGCATCTATGCCCCTTTTGATGCAACCCATTATCTTATTGGCCTTGGCAGTAGCTGCCTGACACTGGTTTATAAAGCTTAGTTTGTGGTTCACCAAAATTCCTAGATCCTTTTCCATGTCAGTGTTACCGAGTGTTTTACCATTTAATATGTACGGGTGACTTGCATTATTCCTTCCCATGTGCATAACCTTACATTTGTCAGTGTTAAACCTCATCTGCCACTTCTCTGCCCAAGCCTCCAATCTATCCAGATCCCTCTGTAGCAGTATATTGTCCTCCTTAGTGTTAATTACTTTACACAGTTTAGTGTCATCTGCAAAAATTGATAGTTTACTGTGCAAGCCTTCTACAAGATCATTAATAAATATATTGAAGAGAATAGGGCCCAATACTGACCCCTGAGGTACCCCACTAGTGACAGTGACCCAATCTGAGTGTGTACGATTAATAACCACCCTCCGTTTTCTATCACTGAGCCAGTTACTTACCCACATACAGACATTTTCCCCCAGTCCGAGCATTCTCATTTTATATACTAACCTTTTATGTGGTACAGTGTCAAATGCTTTGGAGAAGTCCAGATATACGACATCCATTGATTTGCCGCAGTCAAGTCTAGAACTTACCTCCTCATAGAAATTGCTTAAATTAGTTTGACATGACCGATCCCTCATTAAGCCATGCTGATATGCCGTTATTTGCGTATTTTCATTGAGATACTCCAAGATAGCACCTTCAAACAGTTTACCCACAACTGATGTTAAACTTACAGGCCTATAGTTTCCGGGCTCTCTTTTTGGACCCTTTTTGAATATTCACACCACATTTGCTATGCGCCAATCCTGTGGAACACTCCCTGTCTGCATAGAGTCCTTAAATATCAGAAATAAGGGTCTGGCTATGACATTACTTAATTCTCTTAGGATACGGGGGTGTATGTCATCTGGTCCCAGCTATTTCTCTACTTTAATCTTTTTAAGACGCCGCTGTGCTTCTTCCTGGGTCAGACAGGGCACTTTTAATGGGGGATTTATTTTTACATTCAGCATTTCATCTGACAGTTTATTTTCTTCAGTGAATACAAGGGAGAAAAAAATATTTAATAGCTTTGCTTTCTTCTCATCACTGTCTGCAACTCCCCCCTCATTACTCTGTAAAGGGCTGACACCTTCAGATTTATACTTTTTACCATTTATATAATTGAAGAACATTTTAGTGTTAGTTTTACTCTCTTTGGCAAGTAATCTCTAGGTCTCTAGTTTGGCTGCTTTTATTTGTCTTTTACATATTCTATTTTTTTCCTTATAGTTTATATTTTTTTAGTGCTTCCTCGCTCCCCTCCTGTTTTAGTGATTTAAATGCTTTCTTTTTGTAATTCACTTCTATTTATCCACATTGTTTTTTTCTTGTTCCTTAAACTTTTATTCCCATAAGGTATGTACCTCTCACAATTAGATTTTAGGATGGTTTTTAAAATATCCCATTTTGTGGCTGTATTTTTATTTTTGAGGACTTTGTCCCAGTTAGTCAGGCATATGGCCTCTCTTAGTTAGCTAAATTAGCTTTTTTGACCTAAACCCTTCCCTCCAGCCACGGGTGTAACTTGACTATCAAGCACGTTCTATAATACCAGTGTCTTTTTATGCGGCACAAGGGTCTTTGGGCCTCATTAGGCTCCTGGGCCCAGTAGCGACTGCTACCTCTGGACCCCCTATAGCTACGCCCCTGAGTACAGATATTATGCCCACAGAAGAGAGCAGGGCAGCGGCAGACACAGATAGCTGACCTAACAAGCACTTTGTCATTCCAGTCAAACTGAAGTGACACAGGGCAGATCTAGTCACCTGTCTGTCACAAAATGTTCCAAGCATAACACTTGAAGTAATCCAAATACCAGTCTCATGATACACAAGAATAAAGATTTCATGTCTTGTGTACTACAGCAATGATGTTACACAAAGTACACATATTTGGTGTAATTATAAATAGGAGAGTTAGAAGATTCTTTTTTTGTGAGAATGTATTTTGTCAAATATTTGGTTTCTGTACTTTCAGCACTTTCACGCAACTTTGCATAAACCTATAATACAGGTGATTATAAGGAACATTGTGATATATCTTATTAGAGAAAATGCCTTTTCTGGAGTTATCAGCTGCCCTTCTCCCTTTTCTAAACGAACTGTCTCTGAAATTTGTGAGAAATGCATCTGGTGAGACCAAGACAGGCTGTCTGCTCACTAAAGGATCACATTTCATCATCCCTTAGGCCCCTTTCACACGGGCGAGAATTCCGCGCGGGTGCAATGCGTGGGATGAACGCATTGCACCCGCACTGAATCCGGACCAATTCACTTCAATGGGCCTGTGTACATGAGCGGTGATTTTCACGCATCACTTTTACGTTGCATAAAAATCGCAGCAAGTCCAATATTCTGCGTTTTTCACACAACGCAGGCCCCATAGAAATGAATGGTGCTGTGTAAAAAAAATGCAAGCATTCGCAAGTAAGTGCGGATGCGGTGCGATTTTCACACTTGGTTGCTAAGGAGATGAGAGATGAGTTACCCGGGACCCTATTTACTTTATTATTTTCCATTATAACATGGTTATAATGTAAAATAATAGCATTCTTTAATTTAGAATGCTAAGTAAAAGATCCATTGGGTTAAAAAAAAATAAAAAATTTAACTCACCTCATCCACTTGATTGTGCAGCCGGGCTCGTCTTCTTTCTTCTTCTTCTTGCAGGACCTGGCTGGAGGTTCTTCTATCTTCATTCAGCAGGACCTGCGCTGACGTCATCGCGTTCACCACGTGGTGAGCGTGATGGCGTCACCGAATGTCCTTTTCCAGCCAGGTCCTGCAAGAAGAAGAAGAAGAAAGAAGACGAGTCAGGCTGCACGATCAAGTGGATGAGGTGAGTTAAATAAAATAAAAAATTTTAACCCCACAATGGATCTTTTACTTAGCATTCTGAATGAAAGAATGCTATTATTTTCCATTAAACCATGTTATAATGGAAAATAATAAAATATACAGAACACCGATCCCAAACCTGAACTTCAGTGAAGAAGTCCGGGTTCGGGTCTGGGTACAACATTCAGTTTTTTCTCACGCGCGTGCAAAATACTTTGCACTCGCGCGGAAAAAACTGAACAACGCAACGCAATCGTGAAATTGTGTGCACACTCGCACGATTTCCCAGCCACGCACCCGCATTCTATCCGGCCCTCACACGCGATGCCCGTGTGAAAGAGGCCTTAGAACTCTGTGCAGAGGGGAGGAAGGAGAACAGAAAGAAACAGAGAGACACAACACAGACATTTGAGTTTAATATTTTTATTCGGCAGCATGGTGTTCGGCCACAATGGGGTGGGGATCATTATTATATAATTGGAGAAAGCACTATGGGGATACTGCAGCTGTAGAAAGGAGCATGTTTGGTACTGGCACACATTATAGGGAGGCCACTATAGGGATTTTCATTGTACTGGGGCACTAAAAGGGAGCAGTTTTTCCTGGCACATAAAGGGGCATTTTTTGTACTTGGTGCACATTGTAAGGGAGCAGTTTTGTACTGGCACATAAAGGGGCATTTTTTGTACTTGGTGCACATTGTAAGGGAGCTGTTTTGTACTGGCACACATTTTAAGGTCCCCGCTATGAGGACATTTCTTCTACAGTACATGGGGAATTAAAAGTTGTTGTTTTTTTTTTTTTTTTTATGGTACACGTCATAAGGGAGAATTTTTTGTATTGGCACACATAAGAGGGAGTATTTTTGTACTGGCACACATTGCAAGGGAGAATTATTACTACTTGAGGCACTATGGGGGCATTATTACTTCTGGGGGCAAAATGAGGGACATTGTTACTATTGGGTGCACTGTTACCACATAGCAGAGAAGGTTTACAGCACTATAAGATTAAGGGACACTATTTGATGGGCAAAGGTTTTTTTTTATAACACTGTGTGCCAATAATTATTGAAGGGGCACTATCTGTGTGGTAATAGTATTTTCAGGAGGATTATCTGTTTTTGCAGTATAGTAATGGAAAGCACAGTGGGCACAGTATTAGAGGTGGCAGGATGGGGTGTTCAGAAGGTCGGGAGGAGGATGGAAAAGTAGTTGTCAAACTCTGCAGAGACAAGAGATGGCTGAAAGAAATCATCATGGTGGTCTGGTCTGAATGGAGAAGATAAAGAAAGAGAACATCTACATCAGAGGACACATCACTGGATGTAAGAGGTATGTTGCCCTATATTCTCCTGTATGTTTCAGTTTACGCCTCAGGCAGCAGAAAGGCAAGGTGCACCCCTGAATATGGGGGACATTATTACCGCTGGGGGACATTATGTATACTGCAGGGGTTGGAATTTAAAAAAAGCCAATGAAATTCATCCATTTTTAACAGCCATGAAAAAGGATGCAAAACAGCCATTAAATATGGGCAGACGGGCAGAAAATGGATGCACAAATAGGTGAAAAATGGCTATGAAATATTGACAGTGTGAATGTTTTTAACAGACTTTTTTTTACTGTCGTGTGTATGTAGCCTACAATTTGTGGTTGGGGGAAAATCATATGTGATTATCGTAATGTACATAGTGCAGTCCAGCTTCCTGTGTCAATGTGCAGACTCCCCTCCCCCTCGTTAGTGGCGACTGCAGAGCAGTATCTGCACTAACATTGCTGGAGAGGGATGAGAGACAGAATATTCTTGAAGCACACAGTACAGAGCCCTAGATGTACCAAGAATCAGCCAGGCAGCTCTATACATTGTCTTACATTGCTGGTGGGCGCCCACCAGAAGAGGAGTAGTGCAGTGAGTGTAGAAGGGGTGGGCCCCACCAGAAGAGGTGGGGCCAGTCTGACATTGCTCATGGCTGCTGAGGCCATTGATTGGCTGGTATAGATGCACCGCAAGAACCAGCACAACAAGAGCAGGTGTGTGACTTTTTTCATTTTCTTTACTCACAGACCATGCCCGGACCGACACAACTTTTTGGGCCCAGACAACTCCTTTAAAACATAGTTTAATTTACAAATTGGTAAATCTTCCTTAAAGACTGCCATGCACCTCTACAGAAAGACTAAAGATAATTCTCTGCAGATCCTTTTCTTATTATAACCTGTAAAGAATGGAGTCTGTTATCCCATAAAAAAAGCTGTGGCATAAAAAAAATATTCTCAGACACATTTCATGCCTTTTTTCAGACATCTTTCAAGTACTATAGGGAAGTCTATGAGAAAATGCCTGACAAACTCCATGCCTAGAGCATGCTGGATTTCTTGATCAATGCCACGGACTCATTGTTTGTAGTGTCATTTATATTTCATACTGCAAAAAACGCTATGTAATACACCTAGAAAAAGGGCCAAGATTGTTCCTCACCGGCAGGTGCAATTAAGTTATAAACATCGAAAAATAAATATTTCAGGGGAAATGAGGAAGCTGACGCTAAACACGTGTTGGGGTGTTTATGGAGGAGCACACTTCTTAGTCTGTATACTACTATCTATTATTTGCAGTGCCATATTTTGGTTTATACTTATATTCACTTCTGTTACATGCTTACATTACGGTATATTGTGGCTCCTCCATGTGGCTGATCTGTCGATATCATATTATATGTTTGTAAATGTTAACCTAGATTTAATAAATATTGATTTATTTTCATATAAATCTGTGTATGCAGTGTGCTTGATATTTATTTTTCGGTGTTGATCAAAAAATGCTGTGTGTAAAACCACCTTAAATCACGCTTTGGAAGTCATTTATGCAAAACAAATACTTTGATAGCATACACAAACCAGCAGCCGTTGCGAATACATATGAAACTGAATTACCTCTGTTATGAGCCCCATCACTCACTTTGGATCATATAAATCAAAATTTATGAGAGTACTTTATAAAGCACAATAATCAGAAACAGAGTATATAAATGCAAATAAATTATATAGACTCTAGCACCCTCTAGTGGTAACAATTACACTTATCCATTACATTGCACAAATCTTGAGTGTTTTGAGCATGTACTTTGTGTTCTTCCCAGGTAAAACTTTCTCGTGCATCGCTGACATAATCAAGGTAGCAGCCGATAAAGAAGCGATGTATAAGCAGGTGCAGCATTGATGTTTCCTGTTAATGTGATGTATGAAATCTCACAGTTTATAGATGTCAGAAACATAACACAGTGAGGGGAGCGGATCCTCGATAAAACCTCCTTGTCAGGTTTATGGTACTAATCTTACAGCACAAGTATGAAAAGATAAAGTAGTAAATGCGGTGTTCATATATTCCTTTGTATTTGCCGCACTGACTAACCTCTCTGATACTTTATGCGGGATCATTTCTTTCTGATTTTTTCGCGTGCGGTCTCTCTCTTTAAGCTCAACCAGATACTGGGACAGAAGGTTACTGTTTGACAGACAGCATTGTCAGCCATATTAACCCCTTAAAGACAAGGCCGTAAAAGATTTGTCTGCTTTTCACTACTGATTACCTACCCTCAGGATAGATCATCAATGCCATTCAGCTGAAGAGAAGGCAGTGCTCATATAAAAGCTGCCTTCTCTCTTCTGTTTACCTGATCGCCGCAGCAATTGCAGTGGTGAGCAGGTGTAATTGCAAGTATGGCATCCCTGTTCACTTCTATGGGATGGCTCTCAAATGAATACTACAGAGCCGTCCCATAGAAGTGAATGGGGACTCCATAATGTATATTATATGTATTTGTGGCACATAATATGCCCCCTAAGAGACACTGACACTTTTTTTTTCCACTGTAAATGGGGCATATGAAAGGCTAACACTGGGTTCAGACCTGAGCGTTTTTGAAGCCTAGCGTTTTTGGTGCGTTCAAGACTGGCGTTTAGGCGCGTTTTTTCAAGCGTTTTGGTAAATAGTGTAGGCGCGTTTGACGCGCGTTTATGTGATTGACTGCATAGTTGGCCAATGATCAATGATATAGTTTGGCCAATCTGAGTGCTTTAGAGGTGTGACATTCCATGGTGGCTGATTCAGCATGTTGCAAACTTTGTAAAACGCGCATCCATAGGCGCGTTTTACGCTGCATAACGCCGAACAACACGCCTATCGCGTTTCCCATTGAAGTCTATTGGAACCAACGCTGGATAAACGCCAGATGCTGAACATACTTGCCTATGCGTCGGACGTTTTAGGCGCCTCTGACGCGCATTAAAACGCGCAAGTGTGAACCACCTCCATTGGAATGCATGGTTCCTGTACTGTTGTGCGTTTTTGCGCGTTCAGCGGCGTTTACTGCAAAGTGTGAACTGAGTGTAACACTCAGTTCACACTTTCGCGTAAACGCCGCTTTCGAACGCGCAAAAACGCACAACAGTACAGGAACCATGCATTCCAATGGAGGTGGTTCACACTGCGCGCTTTAATGCGCGTTCGTAGGCGCCTATAAGCGTCCGACGCATAGGCAAGTATGTTCGCGTTAACTGGCGTTTATCCAGCGTTTGGTTCCAATAGACTTCAATGGCAAACACCATAGGCGTGTTGTTCGGGCGTTTGTGCAGCGTAAAACGCGCCTATGGATGCGCGTTTTACAAAGTTTGCAACATGCTGAATCAGCCACCATGGAATGTCACACCTCTAAAGCACTCAGATTGGCCAAACTATATCATTGGTCATTGGCCAACTATGCAGTCAATCACATAAACGCGCGTCAAACGCGCCTACACTATTTACTAAAACGCTTGAAAAAACGCGCCTACACGCCAGTCTTGAACGCACCAAAAACGCTAGGCTTCAAAACGCTCAGGTCTGAACCCAGTGTAAGGGTACTTTCATATTAGCGTCAGGGGAGTCCACCAGGCTGTTCTGGCGGGTGAACAGCCTGTTGGATCCGTCCTGCCGCTAGTTCACGTCTTCCCCCGGACTGCATCATGTCTGAAAAGACCTCTAACCATCTCTGAGTTAATTCATGTCTGCAAAGAAGCTCTTCTGGTATAAAAAGTATAAAGATCAGCTTACCCAGTACCATGAACTTTATATACTCAAAGCTGCAGGACTGGTTCCCAGGTACCGATTCATTCAAAATTTGGGGGAAATCGGCATTTCGCTAAAATTCTAAGTAAAATGCATAGGCAGTTGTATTTAAATTTTGTTGTGTGTCCTAAGTCTAAATAAAATTGGAATTTTAGCAAGATGCTAATTCCCTGAAGCTCCTCTGGTGCCCAAGGCAGGACATTGACAACTCAGATCCCATGAAGTTTAGCAGGATAGCTGTCAGGTGGACAATCACTGATTTAATTTGCCCTCTATCTGTAATTGGGTCCATTAGCTCCTGCATCTTTTGCCTTGACTCTCTTCCCTTAGCCCCTTGCCTCTGTAAGGAGGAATTGTCATGAAAGTATAATCCTGTGTAACGGTGCCTTCCGTGTGCTTTCTAATGACAATGAATGCCAGAAAGCATCATTCAGGGATGGACTTCTCGGGGTATATCAGTGATAGCATTGATACAGAAGGCCTCCCAGGATGATCCAGTCCCAGTGTTTAAAATGCTGAGTGGTATGTTGTGGTCCTAGTAGTTTCTGTCACGGTGCACCTACCTGGATATGGTCATTCGCCGGGGTTAGGCTCTGTAGCAACAAAGGAGTTGTAGTTGGTGGAATAAGTAGAGTCCAGACTTGGTAAAGTTTAACGGTTTTACTGGAATAAACTCGGGATAAACTTGTGTCATCCAAATAATGTTTGATCTTTCTCTTGGCTCCAGCAGGCTAAGGGTAAACTGGCAGGTGAGCTTAAATACTTTCATTTCTCTCTTTCTCTGCTGTGCTATTGTCCGGCCTCAGTCTGGCTACTGGACCCTCCCAAGGTTCCTGTACCGTTGAGTGGGGTGCCTTCGGCCATTGACCCCCTCGCCGTATTCAGTCTATGAACTGCAAGGAGTTGGGGTGGTTTGCAAGCTGCTTCCACTGCTGCAGGAGGGGAGAACGTCCCCTCACTGCACCATTTTGTCTGGTCTTCTTCCAACTCTCAACCAACTACAGCTTCCTGCAACCCTCTCCTTGGTGGTAAGCAGTACTATCCCACTTCTGTTCAAAAGGGGGGAGAATGGAATGGACAACCAGGCACATTATATTTATTAACAGTTTTTGCATATAACAAAATGGCTGGTAGTGGTATAGTTGGTGGTGCAAACCAATACAATGTAGGCAAACAGGCTAGCAATAGCTGTCAAGTGGCAGTGTACCTATGGGCCACTACAGCATCATTAATGGCCTGATTGTGTATTCAGTAGTGGCATCAGTGAGGGCCCGCTTGTATATTCAGTGGTGGCATCAGTGAGGAACTTATTTGTGTAAATCAGTGGTAGCATTGGTGAGGGCCCGCTTGTGTATATGAGCGGTAGTATTTGTGAGGACCTTCTTATGTATATCAGTGACTGCTTCAGTGAGCCTTCTTGTGTATATCAGTGGTAGTATTGGTGAGGACCTTATTTTGTATATCAGTATCTGCATCAGCGAGGGTCTTATTTTGTTTATCAGTTGTGGCATTCGTGAAGACCTTTCTAGGTATTTCAGTGGTGGCATCAGTGAGGGAATTCTTGTGTAGATCAGTGGTGGCATCGATGAGGAGTTTCTTGTGTTATTCAGTGGTAGTATCGGTGTGGGCCTTCTTGTGTTGATCAGTGGAGGCATCAGTGAGGGCCTGCTTGTGTACATCAGTGATGGCATCAATGAGGACCTACTTGTATAGATTAGTGATGGCATCGGTGAGGACCTTTTTATATAGTTCGGAGGCCTCGATGTTTGGATTTCAATGAGGATTGTAATCATTTAGTCCGTATCCCCTTTAAAATATTAATGAATATATGAATGCAAACTATTTTATGGACGCTTAATTATTAACTGAAAATCTATAACCAACATTCTCTTCACCGCAGGGCTTATCATTCATTTCCAACCAACACATTCAGTGAGGCACATACTGACATGATTAATTGCCAAATACATATACTATAAATATTGAGAATGTGCAGGAAGGCATGATTACCTTTTTCTCCTGGTGGACCAACTCTTCCCGGTCTCCCTGGTGCTCCTTTCTCTCCTTTTTCTCCAACATCACCTATAAATTTGGCATAGACGATATCATCACAATAAACGGTTCTTTTCTAGAGTGCAGTGGACATGCAAGTAACACTACTAGGAAAACAGTTACATCAATTACTTTATTATAAACGGTTTCAGATGAGTTAAGTTTCAATACCAGACACAAGAGTGGCACTGTGACTGACAAAAAAAAACACATTTTTTATTTATACAAGTCTTATTTAAATTTAGCTCTATTAGGCGTATTTCACTCCTGTGGTCACGTGTTCTGACCGACAGATGCAGCAGACAATGATGGTAATCGGCCGGACATGCACCGTTTTTTGTCCAACTGATTCTCTGCATATTTTTCGGGTAGCGGCTGGATCTCTGCCAAACCCCATTATAGTCAATGACGTCCGGCAGGAAGGCAGTAGTATCTGGCAATGCCCGATTCAGAGAACATCCTGCCGGAGTTCTCTGCCACAAGTGTGAAACTAGCCTTAATTAGTAAGTCTGTAGAGTAGAAATAAGGGGACAAATCTATGAAAACTTTCTAAAATAAAAACTGTCCCCGTTACCCATAGCAACCAATCACAGCACAGGTTTTCAATGTTTTATTTCAAAAATAAGAAATTAAAGTGGTGATGGGATTGGTTGCTATAGGCGACAAAGCATTTTCCCCAAAGTCATAAGATGTGTTTGTTCTGAATTTTTATTTTATTTTATTCTTTTAAATATGATTATTGTAATAAAAAAAAAACTAATTGTGTTGGACATATAGATATTACTAGCAGAAGAACTCTCTTTGGCACGGGTATATTTCATCTATTTCATTTAAAGGGGTTCTGCAGTTTGTTTAAACTGATGATCTATCCTCTGGATAGATTATCAGCATCTGATCGGCGGGAGTCCGACACCTGGGACCCCCGCCAATCAGCTGATCACTTGAATGGAGCTTAGCCCCGCCCAGGCCAGTTGATACAAGTCGTGACGTCACTGCGCCAGCGGTAAATAGTGAGAAGGCCGCAGCGCTCCAGGAGCGCCGCTGCCTTCTCAAACAGCTGAATGGCAGGGGTCCCAGGTGTCGGACTCCCGCTGATCAGATGCTGATGATCTATCCAGAGGATAGATCATCAGTTTAAACAAACTGCAGAACCCCTTTAATGTTTGCGTGTGTCGTTAAAAGATATCAACAGTATCCCCCATAACCGTGACCTCTACAGCACCCAGCAACTTTAACAGTGAACTCCACAGTCCCCACCCCTTAACACTGACCCCACACAGTGCCCCGCCACTTTAAAATGGGACCTCCACAGCAGCCCATCCCCTTAACTTTGACCTTCACAGCAGCCCGTCCCTTTAACAGTGAGTTTCACAGCACCCCACTCCCTTGACAGTGACCTCCTCAGTACCCCGCCCCCTTAACAGTGACCTCCACAGTACCCTGCTCCCTTAACAGTGACCTTACAGTACCCTGCTGCCTTAACAGTGACCTCCACAACAGTTGCCCCTTTAATAGTGGCCCCTGCCTCCTAAACAGTGACCTCCACAGTGTCCACCCCTTTAACAGTGACCTCCACAGCGGCTTGCCCCCTTAACAGTAACATCCACAGTGAACGCCTCTTGCGACGTCATGCGTCGCTCGTCATTTTGTCTGAACAATTTTTATTATGATAGGATATGGTGTCGCACTGCAACATGTGACATGCTGCGACTGCGACACGACAGTCACAAAAAATCCATCCAAGATGGATTTTCCTGCGACTATTGCGTCGCAGTCGCAGCATGTCCCATGTCGCAGTGCAACACCATAGACTATCAATATCAAATTTCGCGCGACATTGGTGCGACATAAATGTTGCGCGACACATGTAGCAGTGTAGTTGTGCCCTATGTGTCGTGCAACTTATTGACGCGTGACACATGTCGTCGTGTAGACCTAGCCTAAAGCTGATCTACAGCAGTTAAGAAAAATGGCTGACTTGTTATGGAAGCCTGGAGTAAAACTGTGTGTATGTGGAGACTAAGGGCCTGTGAGCTTCTATTGGCTGATAAGGGACATGTGACCATGTGTATGGCAGTTAGGATATGAAGAGAAAGAGTTGCAGGCTTGTATTGGCTAATGCAGGTCATTTTTTGGTAATATCTCAGGAACGGTACATCCTAGAGAGCTGGGACTCGGTCTAAAACCTTCCCGGACACCTGATGTACCTGTGTGCCAAATTTGGTGAAGACCAGTCCAGTCGTTTGGTCGCGCATAAAGAACAGACAGACGTCGGGACAAACAAAAACTCATTGTTTATCGGCATGTTACCTCCACAGTATTCTTTCCCAGATAGTAAGTGATATGTGCACCAAGTTTACTAGAAATTGATTGATGAGTTTTTTAGTTACAGAGCAATATGTGTGTAGCAAAAACAGCTGGAGCAAACAAACTCCATGTAGCTTTTGTGTAGGGGCGTATGACCACAAGATTTCTTTTCAGGTAGCAAGGAATGTGTATACCAAGTTTCGTTGAAATCTATTGTTGCGTTTTTGAGTGATCGCGGAACATACACACACACATATATACGTCCTTCTTTATATATATAGATTGTATTGTCTGTATAGACAGTATAGCAGGGCATGTGTGCTTTATGGCAGTTTAAGTGAATGCGAGTCAATTGACGGAGAAACGTTAATAAACTAATACAGTCTACAGGAAGTGAAAAGGTACAACCTCCTCCCCCAGGGACCAGTTATTGACAGCGGAGATGTATACTACACCTTTTCAGTGTGTATAGTGCTGCTATCCTAGGTCTACAAATGTACCACAGAGCTGTCATTGACATACACCCTCTAATGATAATCAGATGACTCTGATGACTCTGTCCCAAGCTATACCGCACAGCTGACACACGAGTTGGCAAAAACAGGAAGTGTCAGCCAACTGGGTTTTTCTGTAGTTGTAAGTGAAAACTAGAATGTTTCCAGATATTTTTTTAAATGTCCACAGTAACACAAATATAAAAAATAAAAAAAATAAAATATGTTTATCAAAAATGATTTTCTGATGATCCATACATCCTTTTAGGCTAATATTTATAATTTTGTGCATTACCCTAGACCCATGGGGGGCGCGAGGCTCCGTAAAGGGGGGCTCCAGGTGACAGGAGATGAACGCTTCCACTGTGGAAGCGTTCATCTCCATAGTGATCCGTATCGCCGTCCTCTGGCGTCTCCCTCCCCTGCTCCACTGATAGGCTGCGGGCCTTGTGCCAGCAGCCTATCAGAGCGGTTCAGGCGGTCGCGATGACGTCATCGCACCGCCTGAGCAGAGTGTAGAGCGGGACACAGGCCGGAAGAGGCCTGCATCCAGCGCTTCCAGGGAGGTAAGTATTGGGTGGGTGGTGGGACCCTGGACCCTATTGGGGGAAGGGGGAGAGCCTGCACATAATTTGGGGAGAGAGCCTGCACATAATTTGGGGGGGGGGGGGGAGAGAGCCTGCACATAATTTGGGGGAGAGAGCCTGCACATGATTTGGGGGAGGGGGAAGCCTGGACCCTGCACATGATTTGGGGGGAGGGGGTTAATGTAGCCTGCACATGATTGGGGAGGGGGGGGTTAATGGAGCCTGCACATGATTTGGGGGGGGGTAATGGCCCTCACCTGTGGGGAGATTGGTGTACTTATAACAATTTTATAGACAAATGATACTATTTACAGTCGCGCGAAATGTTTTCTTCTTCCTAGGGGGGGCATGACAGAAAATAATTGAGAAGCACTGCCCTAGACAGTCACTAAACGTTCCTGGAAATGTCTTCAATGCCTCTCCCAACATTCATTTAGAAACTTTCTCTGTAAAATCATGAAATGCTATTTAAACAAAGTAACTTTACAATACAGATAATAAGCTAATGAATGCGATGCCATACCTTTTAAACCAGGAACAAGGATCTGAACAGAACAAGACTCATCTGTAATGTGCTGACAATATCCAGATCCCGACAATATCAGGAGCAGGAGGTTAATCAGAGTTGCCACAGAAACCAGAAGTCTCTTCATAATGAGGCGTCGTAGGTCATTGACTCCTGAGCACAAGAATGCATAAACAGTACATTAGGCCTACCACATCGTTACCATAGCCTTTACCGGAAACTGAATTGTACGGACTGTGTCATGATCATTCAAACCTTTATCTGAGATTACCAGGTCAACCATATGACACAGAAGACACAAGACACACACAGAATCTAGCAGCAATGGATTTACTACACAAAAGTCAAAACATGGGGTGGTCATTTGGCAAACTGGTGTAAAGTAGAACTGGCCTACTTGCCCATAGCAACCAATCAGATTCAACCTTTCATTTTTGACAGCTCCTTTAGAAAATAAAAGGTGAAATCTGTTTGGTTGCTATGGGTAACTAGGCCAGTTCTACTTTACACCTGTTTGATAAATGACCCCAATGGTTTTCTGGCATCCCAACATCTTCTGCACACCACTGTCAAAAAGATATTTTAATTTTATTGGCTGTGTTATGGGATACCAAACATATCTGCAGCCTGCATGCATCCACATATATTGTTGGCTGCTCAGTCCCATTCTGTGTATTGCATCAGATGAGCTCTTTGATGGTTCACTCTGCAGCCCCTTTCCCTGGTCTACTGAACTCTGATAAAGCTGACTTCACTTTTAGGTTTATTTTATTGTAAAGATGTTAGCTTAGATTTATGTTCAGGAAACTGAGCCATCAGAGAGCTTGCCTGATGGATTTTACACTGACTGGACTGAGCAACCTGCCATGTATGAAAATATAAGCAGACTGCAGAAGACAAAGAGAGCAAAATTTGTTATAAAAAAAAAAATGCAAATATAATACAGCCAATGCAATAAAAATTCCTAAAAGGAGTCCATAGCCTTTAAAGGGTTTCTGTCACCAGGATTACACATTATAAGCTGTCTGACATTAGCTATGTGCTAATGTCAGATCAGCTTGATAATGTGCTTTATATGTATTTCTGATGTATATTTAGGCTAAAAAACGTCTTTTTATAATATGTAAATTAGTTTCTAGGAGCAGGGGGGGCGTTGCCCCTGCTCCTAGAGCCTCCGTGCGCCAACCTGCTGCCACGCCTCTTCTTTCTTTGATTGACAGTGCCGGGCAGCGATCCTCTCCTGCCTCCGGCACTGTCTCCCTGCTAAATCCTGCACCTGCGCCGCCGCTCTGTATTCGGCACAGGCGCGGAGAGCAGAGGACGCTGGTGCCTGCTCTCCTCAGCTCACCGCGCCTGCGCCGAATACAGAGCGGCGGCGCAGGCGTGGGATTTAGCAGGGAGACAGTGCCGGAGGCAGGAGAGGATCACTGCCCGGCACTGTCAATCAAAGAAAGAAGGGGCGTGGCAGCAGGTTGGCGCACGGAGCCTCTAGGAGCAGGGGCAACGCCCCCCCTGCTCCTAGAGGCTAATTTACATATTATAAAAAGACATTTTTTAGCCTAAATATACATCAGAAATACATATAAAGCACATTATCAAGCTGATCTGACATTAGCACATAGCTAATGTCAGACAGCTTATAATGTGTAATCCTGGTGACAGAAACCCTTTAAAAAGGACCTGTAAGCTCCTGACATGTCTGTTTTGTCTTCTAACTGTCTTGCATTCCCCATGTAATAACAATTCTGGAGTATCTGGTCTTATGACTCTATGTTGTCCCATTCCATTAGTATTGCTAATGAATTATTAGGTGCAATGAAGGTGCAATAAAGGTCCAGATGGGTGTTACCAGTTGAGGGTGTGTCCCTGCACAGTCTGTCACTATCCAATCAGAGCTGCCGGTGTCAGGCTGTGCAGGGACACACCTCCATCTGGTAACAACCATCTGAACCAGGGGTAGGCAAGCTCCGACACTCCAGCTGTTGTGCAACTACAACTCCCAGCATGCATACTTCCTCTGCTTTTCTCAGAACTCTCACAGAAATGAACGGAGCATGCTGGGAATTGTAGTTTCCCAACAGCTGGAGTGCCGAAGGTCACTGATCCCTGATCTGGACCTTCAATGCAGAGTCAAGTCAATAATAAAGGAACGGCACATCATGGAGTCGTAAGAATAGATGCTCCAGAATTGTTATTACATGGGGATGTAAGTAGTTACCTTACTCTATAAGGGTGTCCAGTTCACTGGTATAATGAAGATCTAGTGGTTTTTCTTTTGGGGTGTGTTCATTATAAGTTTTTAAACATTCTTCTGGCTGAGGGTCAGAGATAGAAGTAAATGGCTTTCAGGCAACACAAAAAATACTTCTTCAAATAAACCTACCACACATGTCATGAGGGTCAATATTTCACAAGTGTCTCTAAGGCCCCTTACAGACGAGCGTGTGTTACGTTGCGAGTCTGCAGCGCAGCTCCCGGCCTGACCTCCCAGCACTGACGGGGGATCACATAACATTATATTGATTTATGATGCTATGTAACCCTTACAGTTCTGGAATGTATTAGATGACACTAACATAATACTGTCAGTGTTATCTAATATATTCCAGAACTGTAAGGGTTACATAGCATCATAAATCAATATAATGCTATGTGACCCCCGTCAGTGCTGGGAGGTCAGGCCGGGAGCTGCGCGTGACACACGCTCGTCTGCAAGGGGCCTAAACGTTGCATCTATTATCCTCATCATACTGCTATGTATAGAACAGCATTATCCACCTATAAGCGTTGGCTACTTTGGGCCTTTTTTCGAAAAAAATTTGCAATGGCTAGTTTTAGTGATGTTTTTATTTCTATTTCTTTGTACTAGAGAGTCAACAAGTATTTATTTATGTTTTGCCTTCCTCTGCATCCACACAGTAAAAAAGGCAAAAAAAAAAAACTGCAGTGATCGCCAATTGCCCCAATATAGGAGCAGAAAAAAAATTCTGTCCCGACTCCAAATCTGCCAATCAAAACAAATTCCCGGATCAACAACTAGAATCTAGTGCAGGGATGCCCAACCCGCGGCCCTCCAGCTGTTGTAAAACTACAACTCCCACAATGCCCTGCTGTAGGCTGTCCAGGCATGCTGGGAGTTGTAGTTTTGTAACAGCTGGAGGGCCGCAGGTTGGGTATCCCTGATCTAGTGCATAGAGCTTGTGATATCACTTTCAAGTAATGTATCCAGGTCCCTCTTGAACTTGTACAATGAATCAACCATCACACCACCTTGTGGCAGAGAGTTCCATGATCTCACTGCTCTTACTGTAAAGAATCCCCATCTACAGTTGATGGTGAAACCTTCTTTCCTCTAGATCTAGAGGATGTTCTCTCGTCATTGTTACAGGCCTAGATGTAAAAAGATCATTGGAAAGAGCGATGGTTGATACTTTAATTTTCCCCAAAAATCAAAGTCCTGTGAAAAATGAAAGGAGAGAGATAATAGGGAGAGAAAATGGGGCAATTGCTTAGGGGCTGAAAACGAGGCTCCTGATCATTTTTTGCCCAAGTGCTCCACCAAGCTTAGTTTGACCTAGAGTAAGGATGACCTACAGGTAGGTGTGTACAGGATGTAAATGTCCAATTGCGTTTATACCATTAATTCCTTTCATTACTCAAAATATGTCATGGAGATGCCTTGTCCTTGAATAGCCATATAAAATATCCGTCCACAAGATAATAAAACCGGAAAGAAAGAGGCTTCAGAGACAGAACATGGCAAGTTATCTCAAGTATGTTCAGTTATGAAAAGTTTAGACATATTTGCGGTAATTTTATGTCTTTCAAGTTTATTTGTATTTTACGTAACGTTTGGGTTAAAGGGGTATTTCCATCTTATAAACTAACGGCACATCGCTAGGATGTTACTTTATGATCGGCGGAGGTCCAACTGCTACTCCCCCTTCCCCCCAAAGCCTTTATTGTTGTTCACTGCACCCTTGCCACCCACTGTGCAGGGAACTACAGTTCAGGTGGACAGGAGCGCCACTGGGCATGGACAACTTACAAGGGGAGACAGCATTACACCAGCATTATGGGCCTTTCATTTTCAGGACCAGTCGGGGTCCCAGAAGTCAGACCTACAATAAAGTGGGGACATACAGATGTAGCCGAGGTAACAGTCCCAGTCATAACGTGTTAGCTAGATGTGAGAACTCACCAAGTGTGTGTGCTAACTCTGCTACATCAACTATAAGATGGGAATACCCCTCTACGAATCGTCATTTAGTACGAGTACAGAGAAGTGTTACAGGAGGGCAGAAAGTCACAGGCGAGCTCAAAACTAAAATTTTATATAAGAAGGATTTAATATAAGAAGGATATAGAGCAGAGTCTTAAAGGGGTTGTCTCACCTACGCAAATGGCATCCATCATGTAGACAAAGGTAATACCAGGTACTTACTAATGTATTGTCCATATGAAGTGTCCCAGTAGGTGTTATCTGTAGACACTTTAAACTTTTGCTGCTAAATGTCATATTAATGTATTTCTGTGTAAGCTGTAATTCCTATTAAAGGGAGTCTGTCACCACATTTGGACATTATAGACCGCTTACATAGAGTCCTGGCTTAACTTTAGAAGACTCAAACAGTACCTTTGTTTCCTCCTTCTGTGGTTTCCCTGCAGCAAAAACGTAGTTTTATTAATATGTAAATGAGGGCTACTTATCCTCTTTTTGCCCAGGCTGCTCATCCTCTTTTCCTAATTTCCCTGCCCCAGCCTCTGCCCGCCCTTCTCTTCTGTTGCGTCCTTCTCCTCTCCCCGTGAAATTCCGCGGCTGCGCCTTGCCTCGCTTGGCCAGGGCATGCGCACTGCGATGCAAACTGTGGGCACGGGCATTGCTGATGCTACTGAGCATGCTCCAGCCAACGGCCTCCTTGCAGCTGGGTTCACACCGTTGGCCGGAGCATGCGCAGTAGCATCAGCAAGGCCCGCGCCGACAGTGGGCATCGCAGTGCGCTTGCCACCGCCAAGCTAAGCAGAGTGCAGCCACGGGAAAAGGAGGAGGACGCAACAGAAGAGAAGGGAGGGCACAGGCACAGGCTGGGGCGGGGAAATTAGGAAAAGAGGGTGAGCAGCCTGGGCTCTTGTGAGCCCTCATTTACATATTAATAAAACTACGCTTTTGCCACAGGGAAACCACAGAAGGAGGAAACAAAAGGTACTGTTTGAGTCTTCTAAAGTTAAGCCAGAACGCTATGTAAATAGTCTATAATGGCCAAATGTGGTGACAGACTCCCTTTAACAGGCTGTTTAGTGTCATTACATCTATTTGCCCCTAGGTGGTGCTGGCACCACATATATATATATATATATATATATATATATATATGTATAGCCTGGGGTTTCCTAATAAAGCTAATAAAGTTGGTTGAGAGTGTAGAGAACAGAGAAGGAACTTATAGGAGGAGTAGAACAGGCCTAGTCCACAATGTAGCTGCCACTTTTTCCCCTTGGCCCTGATCAAGCTAAGGGAGTATAGAGAACAGTATTACAGCAGCACACCACAGACCAGTGAGTCTACGTCTGGATATAGAGAAAGTCTAGTGGATGTTAGAGCTCACTTAGCCAATGGACTTCACAAGCACCAGTGTCCAGGAGGAATCTAAAAGTACCTGGATACAGCCGGATGATTAATGCGCAAATGTATCCTTTACCACATGCCTCTATGGACATAGTGGACCGTAATTCTTCAGTGAGCATCCTGTATAAAGAATGGAGCAGAAGACTAATGGCTGCCGTTAGGGAAACCGCCCTGTGGATTGCTACTGACCAGTAAGAGTTTATTATATTCAGTGCTAGAATGTGGAGGAAGTATAGAAAGATATAGAAAGGAAGGAAAACTCCTCAAATTACAATTGCCAAGCCTGTAACAAGGAATACAGCTGAACCAATATTTGGATTATCATTTTAATATATAAATGAACTGTACTGACTACCTAAAGATAAGTGATTTAAGTAAAAGTTCTGTTGTTTACTTCAATTGACTTCTTATCCTTTCTACCAACTTGATGTGAACCTTGTGGTGCTGGTGTCACGAATAACCGGGTTCCCAGCCTCCAAAGCACCCTAAACACCTATTACCATCAAGGGCACCTCAACTACCATCTGGCTGGTGATCCCTGTACTAGAGAGTGCCCCAGAGGATTTAGTGCTGTCTTCCCCATCACTGCATGCCGGCCCAGGGCAGCTCTGCTAACCATGAGTAAACCAACAACTACTATCCCCATCGGCCCACCGTATCCCACGTGTTGCCCCTGCGGTCCAGTTCGCTGCAATAAATTGGCATCACGAACAGGATGCAAACAGGATCAAAATCCTTCGTGCCTTATGAGAATAACCCCTAGATACTTTAAAAGAGACTTTGAATGTGCTGTAACGAATTAGTGACAGTGGAAAATACAAACGCTTTTATTGAGCCTAAAAAGTGTTTATTTGGCTTGAAACTGCAGGAGAATAGTATACTACAGAATCGCATTGTCAAAAGTTATAAACTCGAAAAATTTAGTGTCACTAAAACTGCTTGCTGTCAGTGAATGAACTTTCATATGAAACCTAAAATGGCTGCCTGAGCGCTTTCTTGTTGTTTTACTGCGTCATCATTGTGCCAACGCCCTGCTATCGGCGGGAAAAAGTTTGTGACACCCCCTCAATGGCAAGAAAAAGTTGTTGCAGCCCCTTTAAAAAAGCGGGAAGATAATTATTGCTGCGACATCATAGACTTTTCATTATGCCTCCTGGTGGTGCCGTCCCCCTAATGCAAGAGAACCTAGGGGGCGGGCCTGAAAGAGAGATGTTTGCCAGCTCCTTGGAGGAAGCAGAAGTGCTCTGTTGCATTGTTGTTGAAGAGAACTTGATCATGGCCATGGCGGATGGCAGCGTGACCCAGCAAGACAGATTGAGACAAGTTATTCACTGAAGTCCCGCGAGACTTTGGTAATAATGAATTTGCCTCGCTGGAGCCCATACATTTTAATGTTGTACAGAGACAGTTCTTCGTACAGCATTAAAACGAAGTTTTGAGAAAAGTGACTTCGGATCTAGGATCCAAAGCTCACTTTGCTCATTTCTAAGGGTTCATGCACACGAACGTATTTTCTTTCTGTGTCCGCTCCCTTTTTTTTTTTTGCGGACCATATGCGGAACCATTAATTTCGATGGGTCAGCAAAAAAAAACAAAGTTATTCCGTGTGCATTCCTTTTTCCGTATGTCCGTACCGCAAAAAAATAGAACATGTCCTATTATTGTCCGCATTAAGGACAAGGATAGTACTGTTCTATTAGGGGCCAGCTGTTCCACTCTGCAAAATACGGAAGGCACATTGACGCTATCCGTATTTTTTGGTGGGGGTTCTATCTTCGTTCAGCCATTTATTTTACAGTGGATTGGTCAATCATGTCACTTGACGTGCGGTCCTAGGCTGATTCTAGTTGGTCAGAGCCCTCACTGCTGTTCCAGCTTTCAGGGTAAGTCAGAGACAATCTAAACCTTCAGATTCATGAGGGTCATTTATCAAAGACAGCATTTTACGTCATTTTGACATGCCTCCCAAGTGTCCCTCTTTGATCCTTAAATGTCCCTCTTTTTGACCTGGGGAATTAGTGCATAAATGTGCATTAATAAATCGACTAAATTGCTTCTTACTAAACTATCTGTGTCGTTTCTACCTGTATATTAGGCCTTGATTATTGGGTGCAATTTCTACCTTAAAGGGAGTATTTGCCCTTACACCCTGCTTACATAGTGCTGTAGCATAACTATACATGAGTCAAATGGTACCTTTGTTGTGTTGTTCTAAAGCCCCCCATAGGTGTCTGTTCACATTTAGGTTACCACTTTCTGTTGGGAGGTTACCCATCCTCTTGCTTGGTCCGCCCTATAACCCTCTTGCATCATCCAGTGTACTGGACGAGATCCGCCGGCCGGCTTAGAACTGTGCACTCGTCGGATCTCGGCCAGTACACTGGATGATGCAAGGGGCTTACAGGGCAGACCAAGCAAGAGGCTGGGTGGAGTTATCTAAGAAGCACTTACAGCCCGAACGCCGTCCCTGTGCACTTACGAGCCCTCATTTACATATGAATAAAACAGCGATTTTGCCTCTGTTGAATTACAGAACCACACAACAAAGGTACCATTGGACTCATGTATAGGTATGCTACAGCACTATGTAAGCGGCCTATAATGCCAAATTGTGGTGACAGACTCACTTTAACATATCTATAATCTGATGATTATTTGCTAATATTTAAATGGATATTGAAGCACAAGAAAGAAAATTGTCTCGACATGTTGTAAAAATATAAAGGAACATACACTGACCTAACCGATCCCCAGCTGCTGCACTTCTGACGGGGGTCAGTAATTATGCTTTGGGCGGAGTTAGAGGCATAGCCTAGTATAAAAAAATTGCCCCACTCTGTTGTCCATGGATTCCCGCTAGATGGTGGTTGAGGTGGCCTTGGTGGAATGGGTTTTTAGGTGCCTTGGAGGCAGGGTTCCTGGTGTTCGTGGCGCCAGCACTGTTAGGTGCAAAGGAAGGTGGTAGAAAAGATGAGGAGTCAATGGTTGAAAACAATGGAACCTTTACTCAATCACTTGCCTCAGAGTCATCAGTACAGTTCATCCACAGGGCGGTCTCTCTAACGGCAGGCAAAAACCTTCTGCTCCATTATTTGTACAGGATGCTGTCATATACTCTGATCCACAATGTCCATAGAGGCATGTGATAATTATCAACTTTGCTCCTAGTCATCCGGCTGTGTCCAGGTGCTTTTTAGGCCTCTCCTGGTCACTGGTGCTGTGGAGTCCATAAGCTAATGCTGCTTCTACCTCCACTAGACTTGCTCTATATCCATACATTGACTCTCTGGTCTGTGCTAGGTAGCTGTAAGGATTTAGTCCACACTCCCTCAGCTTGATCAGGGCCAAGGAGCTAAAGAGGCAGCTACATATTTGCCTTGTGCTGTTCCACTCCTCCATGAACTTCCTTCTGTTCTCCCAGCTAACTTCCTTTCTTCTTTATCGGTATTGCTCAGCCCTGTATTAGCACACCCTCAGCTATATAACAAAAAAAGAGAGCAGACAGTCCTAAAAAGTCCGGAGTGCTGCCTGCTCTCTTTTTTTGTTATCTATGCCTGCTATGAGGAATTTCAGCTTGATACAGAAATACATTAATACACATATGCCCAAAGTTATACGGGGCCCACGACAATTACTGAGTGGGACACTGCACATGCCTTGTCATAGATTAGGTGCATCCTCTAGCAGTCCATGCCCCTAGATTGAAATCTAATCCAGTCCCTGCCAGTTCCCCGGTGTTTGGTATGGTTTAAAATTAGACGCACCAGCGTTTAAAAAGTTACAAAATGGGGCAGCACGTCTTTTTTACACCAAAAACGGGCATATGGAGTCATAATAAATGACCCTGACTGACTTGGTAGTAAAAGTAGCTGAAAAATAACAAAGAAACACTAAAAATGCAAGATATATGATTTACGTGGGAATATATTAAAAACTGATGCAGATTACACCTTATTAAATGAATGACACTTTAAAGCACCCCTGATAGTAAGTGAACCATTAGAGGTCAAGTATTTCTTTCCATTAAAAGGGATATCCCGCAAATGTAATAAAAATGTAAATATCTGTAGATATATTCCCCTATGAATTCTGAAGTAGGGATGAATGAAGGAAAGGTGACTGGGCCTGTTCGCCTCCTTCCCTATGATATCACCACAACAGTCGGCCAGAACAGGGGCATTCTGGGAACTTAAAGTGGCCCTGGAAAAGAAACCTAAAAGTGATCCCATGTTGTAGGTGGGTCCAAATTGACAAAAGGCAGGGCCAAGTAGGCGAGGTCAGCAATACGGTACCTTAGCACAAAATACTGCCCCAGCAGAACCAAATACACAGTGCAGTACAAAATACTTCTGTACTGGTGCAGATGTATGCAGTTCCACTCAACTTGAATGGGTCCGTGATCCGTCCGCACCGCAAAAAAATAAAACATGTTCTATTTTTTTCCGGTGCGGAGGCACAGGCCTGAATGCCACGGAAGCATTGCAAAGCGCTTCTGTGGGATTCAGTGCCGCACCTTCTGGATTGCAGACCCATTCAAGTAAACAGGTCCGCATTCATGATGCGTTGCACAAACGGCCGGTGCACGTATATTGTGGATCCGCTGTTTGCGGGCCGCAATACGGAAACTGGCTAACAACGGCCGTGTGCATGAGCCCTTAAGGAGATTGTTACCATAGAATGGACTGATATGCAAAGGGACACCATTTATCAACCCCTGTATGCCAGTAAATTAGAGTCAAAAAGTTGCAAAGTTTACCATACTCTTTACTAGAGTGAGTGGAGTGGGGCAGAGAGTAGGCGGTACAGGGCCAGCTTTGGTCGGTCTGGAACATTTAATATAATCTACGCAATTAAACTGACACCAAAAAACACACTGGCTCCTAATACCCTGAGGAAGCAACAGCGAAACGCGCGTCGGGGTCTGGACTACACTGGTCGGTATTACATAAATGCAGTACTATTAGATGTATTATTTACTTGTATGCACTTTACTAATATTCTGGCATATGGACATACTTCACATTAGATAGATAGATATACAGATAGATTCACATTGACTCTAGGAAGGAGTAAGTACTTTACGGTTTGGGGTCTTTATGACGCCTCACTCCTCCAGCGTCTTAGGTGTTAGAAAAGGAATTTAATCTGTTGTGCATTGGGTCCATTTAGGACAGACATGTCCAAACTGCGGCCCTCCAGCTGTTGCAAAACTACAACTCCCAGCATGCCCTAATAGCTGTAGGCTATCAAGGCATGCTGGGAGTTGTAGTTTTGCAACAGCTGGAGGGCCGCAGTTTGGACATGCCTGATCTAGGAGTTGCATGTACTGATTAATGACACAGAATGTGCGAATACTAGTTTTTCTTCCTTTTTCTGTGTATCTTAGCTGCTAATTTTGGATTTTAATCATTGTTGTATAGTTGAACAATAAAATTACCTATTTTGTACAATATATCTGGCTGTGTGTTCTTGTGTTGGGGCCATGAAACTGACGTAGATCATACCCGAAATCTACACCAGCTCCCCTGCTGGTGTAGATTTCAGTTCTGGCACACGGACCTGCACACACTTTTTAAAGGGGTGTTTAATAATAATGACCTATCCTCAGGATAGGTCATCAATATCAAAATGGTGGGGGTCCGATTCCGGTCACCCCACTGATCAGCTCTTTGGAGAGACCGTGGCATTCCGTGAGCTCTGCGGCCTCTTCCTAGGTCAGTGACTTGACGTTCATCAACATAGATGCAGCTCAGTCCCATTCAAGTGAATGGGACTAAGCTATAATACCAAGTACAGCCGCTATACAATGGATGCTGCTTTGATTGGTGAGCTGCGAGGAGGCCACAGCTTCATCAAACAACTGATCGCTGGGGGGCCCAGGTGTCAGATCGATCTGATATTTATGACCTATCCTAAGGATAAATCATCAATATTAAACACCCGGAAAATTCCTTTAATTTTACAAAAAGCTAAAAAAAAAATTAGCATTAGTCACAGCAAACCTACAGCTACATACCTATCCGACTTTAAAATTCAAATTACGAAGTTATTCACCGAAGTCTTGCGAGACTTCGCTTTATCAGAGGCCGTACATTTTAATGCTGTACGGAGACAGACCTCCGTACAGCATTAAAGGGGTTATCCAACAATGCACCCCCAAAATGCCCGGGCCCCTCATACTGGTTATACTTACCTCGCTCCCCGGCACCCACATCGCTCCTGATGCCTGCACGGCCGCCACTGCATCTCCTTGTCGCAAGGATCAAAACCTCCAGCGACGGAGGGGGGACTGCCAATAGTAGGCCACAACAGGAAGGAACCTCCCTAGTATCGTGGGTGACGCTAGGGTGGCTCGTCCCTGTCACTGCCTGCTACCGGCTGCCTTCCCCCTCCCTGTCGCCGGATCTTTTGATCCGCGCGACAGGGAGATGCAGCGACATTCTTGCGGGCATCAGGAGCGACGCAGGTGCCGAGGAGCGGAGCAAGTATAACCAGTATGAGGTTCCCAGGCATTTTGGGAGGCATTATAGAGATTGGATAACCCCTTTAATCCGAAGTTTTGAGCGAAGCGACTTCGGATCTAGGATTGGAAGCTCGCTTTGCTCATCACTAATACCTATTATTTTTACATCCTAATTACACATGGGGTCAGACCCATTTTTTCTTCTGTACCTCCCCAGCTACAGAAGATGGAGTCACATCCATTAACTGTGACCCCAACTGATCCCTATACAAGGGGGCTTCAGTAAGCTACACTCAGATATGTCTACCATTGAAATCAATAGGGAAGTAATGTGACATGTATCCCAGGAAATCATGTCTAAGGCCTCATGCACACGACCGTTGTTTGTTTCTGCTTCCGTTCTGTCCTCAAATTTTGCGTCTGCCAAAAAAAACGGATGACGGACCGTTTTTTTTGGCGGATCCGTTTTTATGGCAGATCCACTGTAATAATGCCTATCCTTGTCCGCAAAAAATAGGACATACTCTATTTTTTTGACGGAATGTAAACACGGACCACAGATGCAGAACAAAAACGGTTGACCATCCGCATTTTTTGACGGACCCATTGAAATAAATTGGGAAGCATCCTATCCATGAAAAAAAACGGAACGGACACGGAAACAAACAACGGTCGTGTATATGAGGCCTAAACCTGACTGAGGTGAGGAATGTGCTGGTGGGGGTTTTAGTTCATCAACTGTGATTAGCAAGGTATCTGCAGCAAATGTCGCCTGTGTTAGGTCTCATGGACACATCCGTATCCGTTTTGGCGGTCTGCAGATTTCAGATCTGTAAGATACAGATGTAGTGGAGTCTGCACTTTTTTTTGCTGAGCCATTGACTTCAATGTGTCCCTGGTCCAGAGTTTGTGGACATATTGTATCTTTTTGCGGACCGGGTATATGAATGTGGAATGCACATGGGTGATCTTTCTGCTTTCCATATCCGCAAGATGGAACGTGTCCTATACTTGCCCGCAAAATGTGGAACACGGACCCATTGAAGTCAATGGGTCTGCCAAAAATACCGATGCAACATGGAAGATAACTAAGCAATGTGGCATGTAGGGCTCGCAGAGCTGATCAAATCACTACCTTTCTTTTTTAAATCCATTGCTGCGTTTATCAGAAAAAACACTTTTTTCAAATACGCAAATGAGATGTTCAGTGCATTTAAGGCGGGCCCTAGCTCCTTCGAGGCACCCAAGTTTCATACCCCTTTGCAGTAATGCCTTGATTTCACTACGTGACGCTGCTGTCGCCTGGGCCTGTAAGCTCGCGTCTGTGACAGTAATGAGATGCTGTAATTCTGGCATAGGTGCCAGATTACAGGGCCAGGCAAAAACTATATACGGACCCTAGGGACCGGAGGGGCTTATTATGAAGAGAGACCGAACTTCAGTGCACCGAGGCTAGCCGCCCCCCGCCCCCCCCTCAATGCAACAAACATCTCATTTACCTGTTTTAAAACAGTTTTTTACTGCTAAATGCAGCAACAGGAAGGAAAAGTAATGAGTTAATTAGTTCTGAAAGCCTCATGTGCCACTTTGCTTAATTTAAAAGGGGTTGTCTCACTTCAGTAAGTGGCATGTATCATGTAGAGGAAGTTAATAGAAGGCACTTACTAATGTATTGTGATTGTCTATATTGCTTCCTTTGCTGGCTGGATTCATTTTTCCAATCGCATTTTGCACTGCTTGTTTCCATGGTTACATCCACCCTGCAATCCGTCAGTGGTGGTCATGCACACGAACGCTGTATGGTTTCACATCCGATCCGCATTTTTTGTGGCTCGGATGCGGACCCACTCAGTTCAATGTAGGTCCGTTCTGTGGGGCCACAAAAAAAAAAAAAATAGAACATGTCATATTCTTGTCTATTTTGCAGACAAGAATAGGCATTTCTATTATGGGGGACCTGTTCTGTTCCGCAAATTGTGCAGCGAACACAGGCGGCATCAGTCTTTTGCAGATCCGCAATTTGCAGACTGCAAAACATGACGTGGTCGTGGGCATGAGCCCTAACAAAAAGCACTAGCCTATTTGGTCTCCCATGGTCCCGGCCACTAAATAGGCTGATATCTTCCTATAGTGCGCAAGCACGACCACCACTGATGGATTGCAGGGTGGCCGTAACCATGGAAACGAGCAGTGTATAATGAGATGGAAAAATGAATCCAGCCAGCAAAGGAGGCAACATGGACAATCACAGTACATTAGTAAGTGCCTTGTATTAACTTTCTCTACAAGATAAATGGCATTTGCTTAACTGAGACATCCCCTTTAATATGCCATAAAAAAGAGGACAGACTCCCTTTAACACACAAATCCAGCTCTGCTACCTCTGTAAAACCTTACTTAATAGCAGATATCCTCACCTTTATAAACAACAGCGCCCAGTAAAGACGTCCGGGTCCTTCTTATCTGTCCAGTTTCTTCTCATCTGCATTTAACCAAATCCAATGAAGACAGAAAATCTTCTTGTCGTTCCGCTATTACTACTACTGTCAGTGCAGGTTAGACCCCGGCCCGGTGTATGGTCATCATCGCCATCAGTGTCCCCAGCATCTCCCTCTAGCTCGAATCTCCATGTAATGCCATTTATCTTCTCTCCCCTTCTCCTCTAGTGAAATTTGCTTTTAAGGTACAGAAAAGAAATGAGATGTTTGGAAAAGTTCTTCTGAGAACTGTGGCCGGAGTGACGTCCAAGCACAACACAGGGATGGAACCGGACAAGCTCCTCTCCAAACACTGAAGGCTGCTGACTGCAGGAACTGGAGCAACATCAGAAAGGAAGATTAAAGCCGAGCTTCCCAAAAATGTTTTTCAAATAAGGGAAAGCTTAAGTGACCGTGCCCAGGCAGGAAATTTCACAAGAGTACAGATACCCAGAACTGAATGTCAAATAGGTGTAACTATTAATTCAGCCCTTAAGGGAGCCCCCTGCTGAGCCTAAGACCAGCAGAACGGACGGATGTGTTTTTCCACCCTTTTGCTGCAAAACTTTTACATCCCTGTTTTTATTATATTCCTATAAATATTATAGATTCTGACATTTTAATCTGATTTGCGCGTGACCGGCGAGGTCCTGGATTACCGGAAATGTCAAAATATTGGACATTTGTATTGATAAGGTGCTGATGCTTCTGTTCTGGTAATAAAAGGTGTGTGTCAGGAGCTTTAACCCCCTCAAAACTGCTGACAGCTCTCTATACAGTAGGTGACGAGGGAGCAGCGCAGACATAGCTGGGGTGATGGTCATGCAGGTTGAAGACAGAGAAATCTAATTTTTAATCCCCATGATTTTTATTGCCTTCATGCTGAGGAGTCAAAACTCCCTTTAATTTGGAAACCAATCAACACTTTTGCGGCCGTGATGCAGAATCACAGTTTTGGTGACCTCCAACTGGGCGAGGGTGTCAACTTCTAGACCATCTGGTAAATTTCTGGTAAGTTCCGGAAATTTCCGTGACTGAAAATCAGTTCTAGTCATATGAATGGGGTCGTTTTGACTGCAAGAACATGTATTTTTGCAGGCCTCGGTCAGAATGAAGGCACTAGCAAAATTTTCTGCCACACGTAAATAGGGCTGGATGATTTTAAACTTGTCTGTGAGACCCTTTCACTAAGGTTTGTTTGAGTGTTCTCTGAAAATCTGTTTTTGCAGTTTTTCCGTGCAGTGGATATCATCAGTTTTCATAAATTTTTCAGGCATGTGGGAAAAAAAAAAAAAAACTCCTATGAAGACTGTCCTTCAGTGTGGTTCAGTTTTCTTTCACTGATGCAGTGAAGGACTCGAATCGCCATGCCCTGCATGAAAAATGCAAAATATAGAACATGCTGCTTTTTTTCCATTGCAAGACTAGGATCTCGTACACATTTCCGTTTTTTCACTGATGTGTGCTGTCCGCATTTTCCGGATCTCTGCCGGTCCACATTTTAGTTAGTAGGGCCACCGGGCATTCAGGTACCATCCGGCAATGCCGGATCCAGAGAGAACTCAATACTCCTAGTGCGAAACTAGCCTAACACTACACTTGGACACTGCTCTGGAAAATGTATAGCTTACAGAATCTTCCCTCTGAAAAATAAGCTGTTTACCAGGGGTGTGAAACATGGCAGACTGTTTCACCAGAAAGGGCATTGGGAGACGTTTATCATGCTATTTATGCCACTATTGTGCCATAAAAAAGGTTCACATTATGGTGCACGCCATATATGCACCATAATTTTCAGTTTTTCCAGCTTCTTAAAGCTTTTCTGAAATGGCGATAAAAGAGTAGGGCTTGGCGGCAGGGGGTACCGCCCGCTGGAATTGCTATCATTTAAACCAGTAACTGGTGCAGCAATAGGACTGTGACCACGGTGCCAGGAAATACTCATCGGCAGGTAGTTGGCTCCAAAGATTTCTTTATTTGGACTACACGTTACGGGGGCAGAATGCTCTCTTCATCAGGGTCAGTCAATATGATACCAGATCATCCTATTGCAATTTGAATGGGAGGCTCTTTTGAGGCAGAAACGCTCCAAAATCACTGTGGACTGGCCCTAAGGGCTCTTTCAGATCAGCATGTGCAGTGCGGGAATCATGCTCCGTTTGTGAGCGTGATCCTCCGTTCTAGACAGTGCTCGTCATGCAGGAGCGCAGGCATTATACTGATTTATAATGCTGTGTGCCTCTGCATGACCTTACGTCTACAGGATTATACTGACATAAAGCTGCACACAGCATTATAAATAACTACAGGGGTGGACTGGGAACTTAAATGACCCTGGAAAAAACCTAAAAGAGGCCCCATGTTGTAAGGGGGCAACAAAAGTAGGGTAAAGTAGCGCAATATACCATCCCAGCAGAACCATATACCACAGAGCAGCACAATACACTGCCCCAAAAGCTGTCCCTCTGCCCCAAAATCTGTGTTGGTCATCAATAAATATATTTTTCTGCCCTTCTGCAGTTGTCTCTAATTAAGATATGGAGCAGGGGGTCTAAGAGGTGAGATGCGGTCACAGCAGTTGAATGCAGGAGGGCATGTGCGATCGCTGGCAGGGTACATGAGTACCTGATTCTCACAGCCTTAATTACCACTGATAGCTCATCATGTACTCTGCCAGCAGCAGAGAGGAGGGCTTGGGTGGCCCCCTGAGGCATCGCCCACCTGGAAATTTCTCTGAAATTTCTCTCAGGAGATAAGACCACCATGATACCTTCTTTCAGCCGCGTCTCGTCTCTGCAGAGTTTCACGGATTTTTTTTTTTAGATTACTCACTTTACTATAGTCCTCAGCCCTCCCCTCCCCCCATAGTGCCAATAAGTATAATGCCCCTCTGTATAATTATAATGGCCCCTCTGTATTATTATTATTAATATTATAATGGCCCCCTCTGTAGTATTATTGTAATAATAATGGCCCTCTCTGTAGTAGTATTATTGTAATAATTATGCCCCCCCTCTGTATTATAGTAATAATTATGGTCCTCCTCTGTATTATAGTATAATTATGGCCCCCCCTCTGTATTATAGTAATAATTATGGGCCCTTCTCTATTATAGTAGTAATAATGGCCCCCCTCTGTAGTATAGTAGTAATAATGGTGCCCCTCTGTAGTATAGTAGTAATAATGGCCTCCTTTGTACAATGCCCCTCCCCCATAGTGCCCCCAGTATGGCCTGCCTATTAAAAAAAAAAATACTTACCTCTCTTCTTTGCCTCTTTTAGCCTGTGTTCGGGCGTCCCGGCGCAGGCATTCACGAACACATCACTGTGCACTCTTGTGCCGCGTCATCTCGCGAGCCCCAGCGCAGGAGGAAGAACAGAATAGACGGGAGCCATAGGCCACTCCAGCAGCTAATCAAGACCACCCAGGCTCACCATACAACCCTCAATCCACTTAGTACTTAAGCCTTGTTAGTGCCCCCATACAGTAGTGGTTTCCCCTTTTGGTGCGCTCTTCACTGTAGTATGCCCCCTTAGTGCACCTACACAATAGTGATGCCTCTTAGTGTCCCCACGCAGTAGTGATGACCCTTAGTGTCCCCACACAAAAGTGGTGTCCCATTAGTAGGGTAATCAACGGCTAGTGAAGACTTCCCACATTCACCATACATCCCCCCACCCCCTCAGTACTTATGCCTCCTTTGTTTTAGTACTCACACACACTAGTGATGTCCTTTTCATGCCCCTTCACAGAAGCATGCCCCCTTAATGCTCCCACACACAGTAGTAATGATGTCCCTCTAGTGTCCCGTTCACAGTAACATGCCCCCTTAGTGCTCCCACACAGTAGTGATACCCGTTTAGTGCCCTTTCACAGTACCTATGCCCCATTTGTGCTCCACCTTTGTGCCCACCTAGATTAGTGAAGCCCTCGTAGTGTAAATAAAATAAAACATTAGAGGGATTATCCAGGAATGGATAATGATGACCTATGCTCAGGATAGGTCACCATTATCACATTGGCAGGGTCCGAGTCCCGACTGTGCTTGTTATTGCAGCTCAGCCCCATTCTCTTCTATACAACAGCTGCAACTAGGTCATGTGACCGATGTTCTGTGACGTCACATGGCTTAGGAAGGGGCCACAGCACTCATGGAGTGCCTGCCTCTTCTAAAAGCTGATCAGACCGCCCCAATCTGATACTGTTGATCTATCCAGAGGGTAGGTCATCAATATAAATTACTGGATAACCCCTTTAATACTCACCTAGCCCAGTTCCCCCCGATGAACGAAGCATATCCCGCTCTCCCCAGCAGTAGGCACGGTGCACTGATGTTGTCTGTTCGGCTGAGAGAACTCACCGGCCAAGCACTGATCTTGCAGATGAACGCTCTTCTACTTAGCCGAGCAGATATTCACCCTAAAGTGGGGAAAATTGGCTTCTACCTCACAGGTTTTTTTTTTTGCCTTCCTCTGGATCAACTTGCAGGATGACAGGCCGAACTGAATGGACAGATGTCTTTTTCGGCCTTATGTACTATGTTACATCGCACCAGGTGTGGAGAGCACAGGCTGGAGAATAATGTGCAGGCTGTATTGGAAGGTAGATATCCATTATGGCCCCAAGCCATCCTGCCACAGCTGCTATGGCGGTACCTCCGCCCTTAGGAACAGGCTCACCAAAAATAGGTAGCTGAAGGGGAACATGACAAGTTCAGAAAACGGCAATTACCTGCACAGTCACCACATTTTCTCCCCTTTGCCTACAGGACCATGAAGTGGCTCCACAGGTTCCACATATGGAATGCCCAAGCCTGTGGCGAAATGGTAGATTCAGAGCATCATACCAGCGCGGAAGAGGAAGAAATGTTTTAAACATCTTATTAATTTGATGCCATCCAAAAATGTGGGCATTTCTGAGTGGAAAGGATGGTCCTACCCAGAACACAATATTCCACAAATACACTGGTGTGCTATTTGGAGCTCATTTTGCACGCTTTTGCTGTCACAATACATGTGTGCAAAAATTACGTAAAAATTCTAGTAAACCTCTGTATTCCAGAAGCAGATTTCTCTTGAAAAAGATGATGATGATAGACACAATCAGCTTAGATTCATTCATTAAATAATTGTTTTTGCTCTGTTTTTTTGCTCCAATTTCTGTAAAAACTCCAGTGGTTTCACATAAACTCCCACATCCTCATAGGTACCACATGAAGTCTCCTGTTAACACTTTGGCACGTACACACTGTGGAGCCCTGCAGCTCCCATGCCTCTATGGAACACTCAGGTAGGTTCATATGTAGCATTTATACTACATTTTCTTGTTTTTTTCACAAGATAAAATATTTGCCTGTTGTTAAAACGAAAATACGTAAAAATGGCAAATGTGAACATACCCTAAAGCTGACCATAGATTTTTTTTTAGCAACAAAGAAGAGTTAGAAACAACTGACCCCATAAATAAAGCAAAGTTAGATGTACTGATAACCTGCAATCAGTAAACATGTCCGAATAGTCAATTACCCTTCCCCACTGACCAACAGATACATCCCTGGGGGTCCTCTCACGTCAGCAAATGGCCTTAATCAGGTAGAGAAAGTTAATACAAGGCACTTCCTAATGTACTGTGATTGTGCATATTACTTCCTTTGCTGGCTGGATTCATTTTTCCATCACATTATACACTGCTCGTTTCCATGGTTACAGACCACCCTGCAATCCAGTAACAGTGGTCGTGCTTGTACTCTATAGCAAAAAATGCCAGCTTCCCTGGTGGCCGGGACCGTGGGAGTGTGCACAGGACGGTGATTTTTCCTATAATGTGCAAGCACGACCACTTCTAGTTTTGCTTTCAAAAACTGCAGCAATGTAGCACATGTACCAAAACTACTGGAAATCCATCATGTTTTTATTACACCGGTCTTAGATTCCCCCCTACACTGCTGGCAAGACGCGTACTTTGTCATAAAGTAGGCGAGTTTACGGCAATCCTTGTGCCTGGCGTAAAAAACTACTCCACCTACTACCCCCTACCTATGTTAGTAAACTTGGCCCTTTCACAGCCCCCAAAACGCCTCCATCAACCCCACCCTCACCCATTCAGCCAAACTGCCATACGCAGCGTAAAACTGGCCTTGCGACTAAATATTATCACACGGCCGATAAAAAAAGGGACTTGCAGCTATTTTTATGACTAAAATAGTCACATGTCCCTTAATAAATGACCCCCAGCATGTTTTAAAGAAAACGCTATTTCAGTTCTTGATGCAGTTTTTTCAGCCAAAGCAAAAAAATGGAGAATGGAGAAGTGTAAGGCCCCTTTCACACGAGCGAGTTTTCCGCACGGGTGCAATGCGTGATGTGAACGCATTGCACCCGCACTGAATCCTGACCCATTCATTTCAATGGGTCTGTGTACATGAGCGTTTTTTTTCACGCATCACTTATGCGTTGCGTGAAAATCGCAGCATGTTCTATATTCTGCGTTTTTCACGCATCCCTAGCCCCATAGAAGTGAATGGGGCTGCGTTAAAAACGCATTGCATCCGCAAGCAAGTGCGGGTGCGTTGCGTTTTTCACTGATGGTTGCTAGGAGATGTTGTTTGTAAACCTTCAGTTTTTTATCACGCGCGTGAAAAACGCATCAAAACGCATTGCACCCGCGCGGAAAAAACTGAACAACTGAACGCAATCGCAGGCAAAACTGAATGGCTTTGTCTGTGAAATCGCACAGTTTTCACTGAACGCATCCGCAACGCATCCGGACCTAATCCGGACACGCTCATGTGAAAGGGGCCTAAGTCCTTCCGTTGTATTTCCCATTCCTTAGGAATTTAAAAAAAAAATGCTCTGTGTGAAACCGTCCTTATTTTTAAGACTGTCAACCTTTGCTCCCATCTTGAATATAAAATTGCAACATGGTGACTGTCACAAAACCTCTAACAGACCTTTGGCAGCGACAATCTTGATTCCCATTACAGCTGAGGTAATTTCAGAATTTTACCGCAATTTTTGTGGGACCAAAAAAAACAATAGCTTGCCTGCAGCCTAACAAAAACTTAAACCTGATCATATGACCCAATGGGGGAGATTTATCAAAACTGGTGTGCAAGAAAACTGGCTTAGTTGCCCATAGCAACCAATCAGATTCCAAAGGAGCTCTGAAAAATAAAAGGTGGAATCTGATTGGTTGCTATGGGCAACTAAGCCAGTTTTCCTTTACACCAGTTTAATAAATCTCCCCCAAAATGTTTTAGTGGATGGGATGTTGGTTACTAAAGATAGCTGCAATGATGAGAGTGATGTCCATTGCTACAAATGTTTTTTTTCTTACACAGAAGCTGATTAAAGTCAACTAGCAGAATTAATAAAAAAAAATTAAACAAGTCCTATAAGGGAACGGCCTCACAGTCAGGTTTTCTGATGCAGTTTTGGAAGCCAAAATCAGGAGTGGATCACATAAAAGTAGAGAAAGTATAAAGGACGGATATGACTTCTCTTTTTTTTAATTTACTCCTGGTTTTGGCTTCCAAAACTACATCTGGAAACCTGACTGTGTGGTCGTACCCTAAGGGGAGAAATTTATCAAAACTGGTGTAAATGCTTAGTTGCCCATAGCAACCAATCAGATTCCAGCTTTCATTTTCCAAAGGTACTATGACAAATGAAAGGTGGAATCTGATTGGCTGCTAGAGGCAACTAAGATAGTTCGACTTTACACCAGTTTTGATAAATCTACCTCTAAGTCTTTTGTGACCAAAGGGGCACATTTCCATCAGTCATAACCAAAGTCACTTCATCGATCAGTTAAAGTTACTCATAATTAAGATATACTACAAACCTCGCCTTTAGAAACGCAGAGAAATACAGGCAGAAGTGTGTTAAAAGGTTGAGCAAGTTCCCTACCTTATATTTCCCGTGAGGATTGTGGATGGAACTGTCCTCTGTCTTGCCAGGCGTATGAACCTCATTGCTACTGTTTACAAAAGGCTGACAGATCTTAATTGAAAAAGATGCCTTCAGCTCTCCAACTCAAGGAGTCACAAGTGTTATCTGCAAAGGGCTTCCTGTTTGAAAGGTTTCAGCTGCTCTGTTGGATAATTAGGCAAAAAGTGTGGGAAACATGAGAATGGCTCATGATGTAACCCACCCCAGCTCCACAGACTGGAGCAGCACGAGATGGGTCAATGGGTTGTAGGAGAAAAACAAGGCTGGATGAGATCAGCACTGACATCAATGAAAAGTGATAGTGAAGCCCATCTTCTTCCTTATTGCAGCTCATTAAATATCACATCCACTGGTGAATATGCGCTGAGATCGGTACATGTGTTTGATTTAAGACCCAGCGCATAAATAAACCAATATTAAAGTTCTAATTAATTCATATAAGGAGATTGATTTGTGAATCACAAGTTCTTTGTATTCAATGAAACTTTTCAAGACTTAAGAATACAAAACTTTAGCACTTTATCACAGAAAACAGTATTCTCTAATGATGTGTCCTAGACACAAGAGATGCACTCGCAGACCTTCCCCACCTCTTCAATAGGTATCTAGCTCAATGCCAGGCAGGTCCTGGTCGAGCTCACACTTCCCTCAGGACCAGCTGGTCTGCCCAATGATAAGGGTACTTTCCCACTTGCGGCAGGACGGATGTCTGACTTTTCAGTCCGGCGATCTTTGCCGTGCACAGCTGTAGCTCCGCCCCCCGCCCCATTATAGTCAATGGGGACGGAGCGGCAGCACGGCAGTGCACGGCCACTTGCGGCAGGACGGATCCGGCAGGCTTAATAGCCTGCCAGATCCGTCCTGCCGCAAGTGTGAAAGTACCCTAACATATTCAGACTTGGAAACATGTAACAAAGATGCAAGTCACCCATCGAAAGATAAAAATGAAAAAACATATAAAGATATACATCATGTGTCACGTAGGGTAGGGATCAGTGTACTGTACTGTACTCCACCAGCTTCACTGTCTCTACTTACTTAGTCAATTCATGCTATATAGCGACCCCCAACTTGACTAAGTGCAGGGGCCTAAACCTAGTAGTGGTAAAAGAGTAGTTAGTCAGAAAGAGGTCAGAACCAAAAAGGCAAAACCAGGACTAGATTAGAATCCAACAGTTAAGGGTACATTCAGACGATAGTATGTGTTTTTATCGACCGCAAATTGCGGATCCTCAAAACACGGGTACCTGCCATGTGCGTTCACATTTTGCAGAGGGTACATGGTCAGCCCTATGATAGAAATGCCTATTCTTGTCCGCTAAAACAGTTTTCCTGTTAGACAATTTTGATAAATGAGACCCAGTATATCCAGCACCCTGCTCCAAGGGCAAAGACACATGTACTGGAAACATGGATTAGGCTACTGTCACATCTGCGGTATTGTGATCTGGTTGCCAGTTCTGGCAGAGAATGCCGGAAATCAGTCAGACACAAACCGCAGTGTGCACTGGTTTCTGTCCGGCCAATTCTCTGCATATTTGCTGGAGATTTACATCCTGCTGTTCTCTGCCGCAGATGTGAAAGTAGCCTTAGGGCTCTTTCACACTTGCGTTTTTGGTTTCCGTCCTAGAGTTCCGTCCTCGGGTCTCTAGGACGGAAAGATACTCATCAGGATTATCCTAATGCATTCTGAATGGAAAGAAATCCGTTCAGGATGCATCAGGATGTCTTCCGTTCAGTATGTGAACGTTTTTTGGACGTTGACAAAACCACAGCATGCTGCAGATTTGTCTCCGTCCAAAAATCCGGAAGACATGCCGTAACCATTGAAGTGCATTAATCCGGATCCGGCATTAAGCTAAACGTCGTTTCGGCACATCGCCGGATCCGACGTTTAGCTCTGCGCATGCGCAGCAGCAGCAGTTCCCAATGTAAGCTGGGGCTACGATCGGTTACCATGGCAGCCAGGACGCTACTTAAGTCCTGGCTGCCATGGTAATTACTCCGCAGCAGTGTACTTACCTGCGCTGCGGCCTCCGGGCGCTAATTCATGACGTCACAGGTCCGGGCGGCGCATTGATCTATGCGCCGCGGGAACCTGTGACGTCATGAAGGAGTGCCCGGCGGCCGCAGCGCAGGTAAGTACACTGCTGTGGAGTACCATGGCAGCCAGGACTTCAGTAGCTTCCTGGCTGCCACGGTAACCTGAAAGCATTCCGAAGCTTCAATTGCTTTCAGGCGATTTGCGTTCTGACGGATCCGACGGGACGAAAGTGCCCGCCGAATCCTCAGAACGCAAGTGTGAAAGAGGCCTTATTCTGAATTGCATTACTGCTGTCCTTACTATATATTAAATTTAGAAGCTCTTTGCGCAGGTGGCTTTTACACATTTATAGACCATGCCCTATTCTGTTCCATATTGGGAACATGAATAGTAATTTCTATTGAAGGGAGTGAGAAAATACTGAATGTACATGGATGGTATCTGTATTTTGCAGACCAAAATACGGATACTATCGCATGCATGAAGCCTAACGCTGGAGTTGCACATTGCAGTTTTTGCTGCAGTCAAAAGGGAAACAAAAAAAAATGCTTTTTTACTGTAATTGTGTTTTTTACAGGTGAAACATTAACATATTTAGCAATGCACCCGTAAAAAACACATGGTTAAAGACCACATTGCAATACCAAGGCAACCACAATAAAGCTAGGGCTACACGACGACATGTGTCGCACGACAATAAGTCGCACGACACATAGGGCAGAAATACACTGCAACATGTGTCACGTGACTTTGATTTCATGCGACAATTTTTATAATGATAGTCTATGGTGTCGCACTGCGACATGCTGCGACTGCGACGAGACAGTCGCATAAAAATCCATTTTGGATGTTTTTTTGTGACTGTCGCGTCACAGTCGCATGTCGCAGTGCCACACCATAGACTATAATTATAACAATTGTCGCGCGACATTGGTGCGACAAAATGTTGCACGACAGATGTCGTCGTGTAGCCCTAGCCTAAAACACGTGGTTTAATCTTTTTTTTTTTTTCCAGAAATGTCAGAAAGAGGCCAAACCCTTTTAACCTGTATAACTAATATCTAATATAACTAAGGTACCAAGGTTTTGGAGTAATTATAATATTGTGGTCCTCTTTCCAAATGCACTGCTTGCCACTAGATGGCGGTGTTGGCTTACATGCAGTATACCTTACCTTTGGTGGGTGTTGACCGAAGAAAGAAACATAGGGTATGTTCACACGTGGTAGTTTCTTTTCTGTGGAACTGCGGGCAGAAAATCAGCGGGGTATTACAGTAGAGGCAAAGTGAAGGAGATTTTTTCACAAATTTAAATTGACCTGCGGTGCAGATTTTATAGATTCATGGCATGTCAATTTAGGCTCTGGAGGGTCTTCTGAAATAAAAGTTGTGCAGGAGGTGGGTGATAACCAATATGACCGCCATTACATCTCCCACAGGGGTTGTCAGTGAGATTTGCTAGAGTCCTGGATGAATAGGGAAGGGGATGAATCACTAATAATGAAGCAGATCTGACAGTCTGGGAAAGCTGTCTGAGAACTGCTACAGGAACTGCAGGAATAACATACGATTTGTCACCCACCTTGGTGCAAATAGGGGCCCCTGGGATAAATCTGGTGCAAGTCTAGACAGCCTGTCTTTACTCGATCTACATGACTAGTAAATGTTGGCTAGTGTTTTTTTGAGTATTGGCTTTTTTTTTTAACCCCTTAAGGACCGGGGCTTTTGGGATTTTTGCGTTTTTTGTTTTGCGCTCCCTGCCTTCCAAAAGCCATAACATTTTTATATTTCCGCTCACATAGCCATATGACGGCTTGTTTTTTGCGGGACAAGTTGTACTTTTTAACGGTACCATTTATTTTTGCATGTGATGTAGTGGGAAACGGGAAAAAAATTCCAAATGGGGTGAAATTGCAAAAAAAAAGCAATTTCACCACAGTTTTACGGGTTTTTAAATTACAACATTCGATTTGCGATAAAACTGACTGGTTAATGTTATTCATCAGGTCAGTACGAATCCGGCAATACCTAATATGTATAGTTTTTCTTGCGTTTTGATAGTGAAAAAAAAATTAAAAGTGGGAATTTATTTTATTTTATTTTTTTGTCGCCATGTTTTGACCCCTATAACTTTTTTGTAATTATGCATACGGAGCAGTGTAGGGGCTCATTTTTTGCGGGGCAATCTGAACTTTTAATTGATACCATTATGGGGTGCGTATGATGTTTTGATCACTTTTTATTAATTTTTTTTTAGGAAATGAAGCGTCCAAAAATGGCGAATTAGCCATTTGGACGCTTTCTTTCCGTTTTTATGTTTACCGTATGGTGAATATTTTTTAATATTATTATAGTATGGGTGTTTTCGCACATTGCGACACCCATTATGTGTAATTTTTTTATTTTTTTATTTATTTTATTTTCATTTTGGGGAAAGGGGGGTGATTTGAATTTTTATATTTTTTTATTTTTAAACTTTTTTTTTTTTTTTTTTACCACTTTCTTATAGTTCCCATAGGGAACTATAAGATGCAATCATCAGATTGTTATTCTCATATATTCCAATGCAATAGCATTGGAATATATGAGAAAATCGCATATTTCCTATGGAGCCTATTACAGTCATAGAATCCATAGGAATACTATGTAGTAACCTAGGTTTCATTCACAGAGACCTAGGCTACTACATGCATGCTCGGCTCCCTTGTGGCCATCAGGGAGCCGGAGCACAAACCGAAAGTGAAACTTTCGGTTTTGCGCTGATCAGATGCCGTGGTCAGGATTGACCACGGCATCTGAGGGGTTAAATGTCCGCGATCGGCATCGCTGCCGGTCGCGGACATGAGCTGCGGGTGTCAGCTTGATGAATCAAGCGTTTACCCGCAGCTCATGCGCCCGCTCCGTGCGGGAGCGGGCGCCATCTTTAAAGTGCGAACGAAGGGCGTACATGTACGCCCTTCGTCCTTAAGAGGTTAAATGAACATAAAGAAAACACTATGGTCCAGATTTATCATTACACTTCCATCTTACTCCAATTTCACAATTTCACATAAGTCCAAAGTCACTTTTGGCTCAGTCAGATTTATTAATGGTCCTTTAAAACTGTGATAAATGTGGTTTGATGGCAGCAGTTCCTCCTTCAGTAAACCACTTTACATAAGTCGCACATATTTACAAAAAAGTCGCATGTTCTATTAAAAAGTCGCATAAGATAAGCATGGTCCTCACTGGAGTGAAATTGGGACTTTTTTGCGACTTTTTAAAAAAGTCCCAATGATAAATCTGGAGTGAAACTCATTAACATGGCTAACCACGCCCATTTTTACAAAACTGGAGTGAGTGGTGTACACATGTAAAAAAGTCGCAAAATTATGCGCAAATGAGTGTGAAAAGTCGAAAATGCCCTATTTTGGGACTTTTTGATGCCAGAATTCTGGAGGGAAGGTATGATAAATCATGGCCTATGGCTATATATAACCTATAAGCCTGTAGGCAAATATGAAATACACTACAGTTTTCATTTTTTGGTGGTATTTTTTCATTACTATTGGTGCATTTTTCTTGTCAGTTATTTACTTTTTATAAATGCAGCATTATGTCAGGCTTTTTCAGCCATTTTTTATAGGTTTCTGTACAGGGGAAAAAAACATGAAAAAAGTGTGAAAAAACCACCACCTAAAAAAACACTACAAAAAAGTCTATTCAGGAGGCCTGTCATTATTTAGCTGTATTGTCTTATTTTATAAGATGGCCAACGAGTCCCCTAGTATGCTGTGAAAGTTAGGCAGTGTTCACACTCCCATCATACATTTAATTTATATCAGAGCAATGATAGTTACAGATATCCTTCCTTACCTGTTCACTTGGCTCCTAGTACACTTCTATGGAGTCCATCTCGTGCAGTGAGGAGAGTATCATATACTGTATATATCATATACCAGTGGAGGTATCAGCGCTCAGAACTAGTGATGGCCTTGCGGTTCACCCGGCGGTCGTTTCGCGCAAACATGTGAACATACGGCAATGTCTGCCGGCGCCATATTCTTTTGCATTGCGCCGAACTTTGACCCATGACACACACATCAGGTGGGACAGGACAGCCAATTGAGACGTTTCAGCACATGGACACACCCCCGCCCCTATAACAGAACCCGATCTGGCAGCCATTTTACATTCTGTGTTTTGCCAGTATAGGGAGAGGTTGCTCTGTGGATGAGGGACAGACTGTTAGGGACACAAATCGCTAGCTAATAGGGCCACAAAAGTCCTTTTAAGGACTGGTATAGGTGTGATATACTGAGGGGTGTGATATACTTATAATATACTTTCTAACATAGAAAGTATATTATTGTGCATTTTTATTGTAGCAGTCGTGTGCGGATCTGCTGCAAAAACTGCAGCTATATAGAGGAACAAACACTATTGGAATAACTAATTGCAACTGGTGTAATATACCTGTTGCCCCCCAAAAACTGAATTAGGGGTGTGATATACCTATAATATACTTTCTAACATAGAAAGTATATAGTGCATTTGTATTGTGCAGCAGTTGTGTGCGGTTCTGCTGCAATACCGCAGGTATATAGAGGGACTAGGGTTGTTTCGATACCAAAATTTTGATTCGGTTTCGATACCATAAAAAGGTATTGCTATACTCCATACCTTTCGATACCACGCAAAAATAAAATAAAACACAAAAAAGCCTTTTGATAATTAAACGTAAAACAAGTGTGAAAGTAGCCTAAGTGGCCTGTATTCTGTAACTCGTTCACATTAACCCCACGTTGCCCATTATGTGAGATGGTACACTACTTTGGGGGTCATTTACTATTAAAGTGAGGCACATGGGGTCCAGTCCAAATGTGCCCAGCCTGACATTAAAAATAAGTGACCCCGATCGTGTTTAAAACATGGCAGTGGCAAGTTTGGGGTTAATGAGTCACATTAACCCCAATCTTGCTGGCAGCCTGATACAAATGTTTTGCCTGCCTTTATTTTGAGGCATGCTAATCACTCTAGGTGGGGGTACCTTCTATTCTGGCTGTTCAGGGCACTGACTCTGGGACTGGTGCTCAGGCTGACAGTGAGCTGTCCACTCAGGAAGAGGAGGAGGTTTCTGGCGCTGCTGACGTTCGCTGAGCTCACTAACTCAGCCGACACAGCGGTAACTTTATTACCTCCCTGCTTTCATTAATATCCAAACATTCATTGGCACACACTGGAAGTGGTGTGGGCAGCTTCAGAGCCTGCACACTTTATTGGTTTTACAGCGGCCGCGCCATAGGAGGGAGGGATTCTCTCTCCTTCTCCAGTGTCTGCCGAGCGTGGCACACGCTATATACGTCATATAAGAGGAGTGCAATCTAGTCACCAAAAAACAAACATCCCAGTACGAATCCGGCAATACCTAATATGTATAGTTTTTCTTGCGTTTTGATAGTGAAGAAAAAATTAAAAGTGGGAATTTATTTTATTTTATTTTTGTCGCCATGTTTTGACCCCTATAACTTTTTGTAATTATGCATACGGAGCAGTGTAGGGGCTCATTTTTGCAGGGCAATCTGAACTTTTAATTGATACCATTATAGGTGCGTATGATGTTTTGATCACTTTTTATTAATTTTTTAGAAATGAAGCGCCCAAAATGGCGAATTAGCCATTTGGACGCTTTTTCCATTTTATGTTTACCTGATGGTGAATATTTTTAATATTATTATAGTATGGGTGTTTCTGCATTGCGACAACCCATTATGTGTAATTTTTTTATTTTTATTTATTTTATTTTCATTTTGGGGAAAGGGGTGATTTGAATTTATATTTTTTATTTTTAAACTTTTTTTTTTTTACCACTTTCTTATAGTTCCCATAGGAACTATAAGATGCAATCATCAGATTGTTGTTCTCATATTCCAATGCAATAGCATTGGAATATATGAGAAAATCAGATATTTCTATGGAGCCTATTACAGTCATAGAATCATAGGAATACTCATGTAGTAACCTAGGTTTCATTCACAGAGACCTAGGCTACATGCAGATGCCCGGCTCCCCCTGTGGCCATCAGGGAGCCGGAGCACAAACCGAAAGTGAAACTGGTTTACGCTGACAGATGCCGTCGGTCAGGATTGACCACGGCATCTGAGGTTAAATCATCCGCGATCGCGCATCGCTGCCGGTCGCGATACGAGCTGCGGGTGTCAGCCGATGAATCAAGCGTTTACCCGCAAGCTCATGCGTCCGCCCGTGCGGGAGCGGGCGCCATCTTTAAAGGTGGAGCTGAACGGCGCGTACATGTACGCTCCTCGCCCTAGAGGTTAAATGAACATAAAGAAAACACTATGGTCCAGATTTATCATTACACTTCCATCTTACATTCCAATTTCACATAAGTCCAAAGTCACTTTTGGCTCAGTCAGATTTATTAATGGTCCTTTAATACTGTGATAAATGTGGTTTGATGGCAGCAGTTCATCCTTCAGTAAACGGCTTTACAAAAGTCGCACATATTTACAAAAAGTCGCATGTTCTATTAAAAGTCGCATAAGATAAGCATGGTCCTCACTGGAGTGAAATTGGGACTTTTTGCGACTTTTTAAAAAAGTCCCAATGATAAATCTGGAGTGAAACTCATTAACATGGCTAACCACGCCCATTTTTACAAAACTGGAGTGAGTGGTGTACACATGTAAAAAGTCGCAAAATTATGCGCAAATGAGTGTGAAAAGTCGCAAATGCCCTATTTTGGGACTTTTTGATGCCAGAATTCTGGAGTGAAGGTATGATAAATCATGGCCTATGGCTATATATAACCTATAAGCCTTGTAGGCAAATATGAAATACACTACAGTTTTCATTTTTGGTGGTATTTTTCATTACTATTGGTGCATTTTTCTTGTCAGTTATTTACTTTTTATAAATGCAGCATTATGTCAGGCTTTTTCAGCCATTTTTATAGGTTTCTGTACAGGGAAAAACATGAAAAAGTGTGAAAAACCACCACCTAAAAACACTACAAAAAGTCTATTCAGGAGGCCTGTCATTATTTAGCTGTATTGTCTTATTTTATAAGATGGCTAACGAGTCCCCCTAGTATGCTGTGAAAGTTAGGCAGTGTTCACACTCCCATCATACATTTAATTTATATCAGAGCAATGATAGTTACAGATATCCTTCCTTACCTGTTCACTTAGCTCCTAGTACACTTCTATGGAGTCCATCTCGTGCAGTGAGGAGAGTATCATATACTGTATATATCATATACCAGTGGAGGTATCAGCGCTCAGAACTAGTGATGGCCTTGCGGTTCACCCGGCGGTCGTTTCAGCGCAAACATGTGAACATACGGCAATGTCTGCCGGCGCCATATTCTTTTGCATTACGCGAACTCTGACCCATGACACACACATCAGGTGGGACAGGACAGCCAATTGAGACGTTTCAGCACATGGACACACCCCGCCCTATAACAGAACCCGATCTGGCAGCCATTTTACATTCTGTGTTTTGCCAGTATAGGAAGGTTGCTCTGTGGATGAGGACAGACTGTTAGGGACACAAATGCGCTAGCTAATAGGGGCCACAAAAGTCCTTTTAAGGACTGGTATAGGTGTGATATACTGAGGGGTGTGATATTTCTATAATATACTATCTAGACATGAGTATATTATTGTGCATTTTATTGTAGCAGTCAGGTAGTGCTCGGATCTGCTGCAAAAACTGCAGCTATATAGAGGAACAAACACTATTGGAATAACTAATTGCAACTGTGTAATATACCTGTTGCCCCAAAAACTGAATTAGGGGTGTGATATACCTCATAATATACTTTCTAACATAGAAAGTATATAGTGCATTGTATTGTGCAGCAGTTGTGTGCGGTTCTGCTGCAATACCGCAGGTATATAGAGGGACTAGGGTTGTTTCGATGCCAAAATTTTGATTCGGTTTCGATACCATAAAAAGGTATTGCTATACTCCATACCTTTCGATACCACGCAAAAATAAAATAAAACACAAAAAAGCCTTTTGATAATTAAACGTAAAACAAGTGTGAAAGTAGCCTAAGTGGCCTGTATTCTGTAACTCGTTCACATTAACCCCACGTTGCCCATTATGTGAGATGGTACACTACTTTGGGGGTCATTTACTATTAAAGTGAGGCACATGGGGTCCAGTCCAAATGTGCCCAGCCTGACATTAAAAATAAGTGACCCCGATCGTGTTTAAAACATGGCAGTGGCAAGTTTGGGGTTAATGAGTCACATTAACCCCAATCTTGCTGGCAGCCTGATACAAATGTTTTTTGCCTGCCTTTATTTTGAGGCATGCTAATCACTCTAGGTGGGGGGTACCTTCTATTCTGGCTGTTCAGGGCACTGACTCTGGGACTGGTGCTCAGGCTGACAGTGAGCTGTCCACTCAGGAAGAGGAGGAGGTTTCTGACGCTGCTGACGTTCGCTGAGCTCACTAACTCAGCCGACACAGCGGTAACTTTATTACCTCCCCCTGCTTTCATTAATATCCAAACATTCATTGGCACACACTGGAAGTGGTGTGGGCAGCTTCAGAGCCTGCACACTTTATTGGTTTTACAGCGGCCGCGTCATAGGAGGGAGGGATTCCCTCTCTCCTTCTCCAGTGTCTGCCGAGCGTGGCACACGCCATATCGTCATATAAGAGGAGTGCAATCTAGTACCGAAAAAACAAACATCCCAGTACCGAATCAATACTGGCATGAAAGTATCGATTGGTATCGAAAGTTCAATACCCGAAACAACCCTAAGAGGGACAAGCGTTATTGGAACAACTATTTGCAACGGGTGTGATATACCTGTTACCCCCCAAAAAACTGATTGAGGGGTGCGATATACCTGCTTCCACAAAATACTGATTAAGGGGTTTGATATAACTTTTTCCACAAAATACTGATTGAAGGGTGCGATATACCTGCTTCCACTAAATATTGATTCAGGGGTTCTATATACCTGCTTCCACAAAATACAGATTGGGCGGTGCGATATACCTGCTTCCACCAAATATTGATTTAGGGGTAGTGTTGAGCGAACAGTTCGAGCATAGTTCGTGGTCGTACCGAATTTTGGGGTGTTCGTGACACGGACCCGAACCCGAACATTTTCGTAATAGTTCGTTGTTCGGAGATTTCTATGGCGCATTTTGAAAGCCTGCAAAGCAGTCAATCAACATGCGTCATACTACGTGCCCCAAGAGGCCGTCACAGCCATGCCTACTATTGGCATGGCTGTAATTGGCCAAGTGCAGCATGTGACCCAGGCTAAATTTAAGCTGGAATCACGGAGCGCCGCACGTCACACTGCTCTGATTAGTGTAGGGAGAGGACGCAGCTGCTGCGTTAGGGCGAGTTAGGCAGGGATTAACTCATCAAAAACACTTAATGAAGTTAAAGATCTACAGCTGTGAATCATTCAACTACTGCTAGTGAATTGCTCACTGTTTTTAGGCTGGGCAGACCGTTTTTCTGTCACTTTTTTCTGGGGTGATCGGCGGCGGCCATTTCGTGGCTTGTGGTGCGCCAGCACAAGCTGCCACAAAGTCTATTAATCCCTCAATAGTAGGGTTTTTTTTTTTTTGCTATATCCTACATCAGGGGCTTGGCTGTGCTTATTTGTCACCCCTAGTAACTCAGGAAAGATTTTTCTATATATTATAGAGTGGTTAAACTGAAATTCACTTAAATTCACTTAAATAGCAATTTAATTGCCAAAAAGTAATCCCCTGAATCTGGAGTTCCAGATGTGGCTAGCCAAGTGTAAAACTGTCAGCCATAATATATATATATTTTTTCTGGGGTTGAAATTTAATTGCCAAAAAGCAATCCCCTGAATCTGGTGTTCCAGCTGTGTCTAGCCATGTGTAAAACTGTCAGCCAAAATATATATTTTTTTTTCTGGGGTTGAAATTTAATTGCCAAAAAGCAATCCCCTGAATATGGTGTTCCAGCTGTGGCTAGCCAAGTGTAATACTGTCTGCTGTCTGGCAAAGAATATATTTTTTTTTCTGGGGTGAAATTTAATTGCACAAATAGCAATTCCCAGAATCTGGTGTTCCAGCGGTGACTGGATAATTTCCCTAGTGTCCGTCAAAGGATAGATTTTGTTCTGTGGTGAAATACAGTTCCAAAAATAAAAATACAGTAAATCTGGTGTTCCAGTTGTTGCAGGCCTAGTTTAAATCTGTCCATAAAAGGGTATATTTCCTTCTGTGGTGAAATTTAATTGCTAAAATAGCAATTCCATAAATCTAGTGTTACAGTTGTTTCAGGCCTAGTTTACATCTGTCCGTAAAAGGGTATATTTCTTTCTGTGGTGAAATTTAATTGCTAAAATAGCAATTCCATAAATCTAGTGTTCCAGTAGTTGCAGGCCTAGTTTAAATCTGTCCGTAAAAGGGTATATTTCCTTCTGTGGTGAAATTTATTTGCTAAAATAGCAATTCCATAAATCTAGTGTTCCAGCAGTTGCAGGCCTATTTGAAATCTGTCCGTAAAAGGGTATATTTCTGTCTGTGGTGAAATTTAATTGCTAAAATAGCAATTCCATAAATCTAGTGTTACAGTTGTTTCAGGCCTAGTTTACATCTGTCCGTAAAAGGGTATATTTCTTTCTGTGGTGAAATTTAATTGCTAAAATAGCAATTCCATAAATCTAGTGTTCCAGTAGTTGCAGGCCTAGTTTAAATCAGTCCGTAAAAGGGTATATTTCTTTCTATGGTGAAATTTAATTGCTAAAATAGCAATTCCATAAATCTAGTGTTCCAGCAGTTGCAGGCCTATTTGAAATCTGTCCGTAAAAGGGTATATTTCTTTCTATGGTGAAATCTAATTGCTAAAATAGCAATTCCATAATTCTAGTGTTCCAGCAGTTGCAGGCCTATTTGAAATCTGTCCGTAAAAGGATATCTTTTATCCAGGGCCTAAATACTAGGCCTACAATTGAGATTCCCCAAAATCAGTGGTTACTGCTGTGCCTGGATTAGTCTAATACGGTACATAAATAACTAGGAAGATAGTGTTAGGTGAATTTGACATCTTCACATTGGGCCAAATATAATTTTTCTAATTGTGGTGCTTGGTGAACCACAACAATGAGGAAAACATCTAGTAAGGGACGTGGACGCGGTGGTGTCAGTGGACCCTCTGGAGCTGGGAGAGGACGTGGCCATTCTGCCACAGCCACACGTCCTAGTGAACCAACTACCTCAGGTTCCAGTACCCGCCAGAATTTACAGCAATATTTGGTGGGGCCCAATGCTGTTCTAAGGATGGTAAGACCTGAGCAGGTACAGGCGCTAGTCAATTGGGTGGCCGATCCAGCACCTTCACAACATTATCTCCCACCCAGTCTTCTGCAGAAAGCGCCCAGATTGCGCCTGAAAACCAAGCCCATCAGTCTGTCACATCACCCCCATGCATATCAGTGAAACTGTCTGAGCCTCAAGTTATGCAGCAGTCTCTGATGCTGTTTGAAGAGTCTGCTGGCAGGGTTTCCCAAGGGCATCCACCTAGCCCTTCCCCAGCGGTGGAAGACATAGCATGCACTGACGCACAACCACTCATGTTTCCTGATGATGAGGACATGGGAATACCACCTCCTCAGAGTCAGCAAGTCTCTGATGATGACGAAACACAGGTGCCAACTGCTGCGTCTTACTGCAGTGTGCAGACTGAACAGGAGGAGGTCAGGGAGGAAGACTGGGTGGAAGACGATGCAAAGGACGATGAGGTCATAGACCCCACATGGAATGAAGGTCGTGCCGCTGACTTTCATAGTTCAGAGGAAGAGGCAGTGGTGAGACCGAGTCAACAGCGAAGCAAAAGAGGGAGCAGGGGGCGAAAGCAGAACAGCCGCCGCCAAAAGAGTTTGCCTGCTACTGGCCAGCGCCACCAGGGACCCAGCACCCCAAAGCCAGCTTCAAGGAGTTCCCTGGCATGGCACTTCTTTAAACAATGTGCTGACGACAAGACCCGAGTGGTTTGCACGCTGTGCCATCAGAGCCTGAAGCGAGGCATTAACATTCTGAACCTTAGCACAACCTGCATGACCAGGCATCTACATGCAAAGCATGAACTGCAGTGGAGTAAACACCTTAAAAACAAGGAACTCACACAGGCTCCCCCTGCTCCCTCTTCTGCTGCTGCCTCGACCTCTTCATCCGCCTCGGGAGGAATGTTGCCACCTGCCGCCCACCAAATAGAGGATGTGCCACCGACACTACCACCTGTGTCACCAAGCATCTCCACCATGTCACACGGCAGCGTTCAGATGTCCATCTCACAAACCTTGGAGAGAAAGCGTAAATTCCCACCTAGCCACCCTCGAGCCCTGGGCCTGAATGCCAGCATTTCTAAACTACTGGCCTTTGAAATGCTGTCATTCAGGCTGGTGGACACAGACAGCTTCAAACAGCTGATGGCCATGGCTGTCCCACAGTATGTGGTTCCCAGCCGCCACTACTTCTCCAAGACAGCCGTGCCTTCCTGCACAACCAAGTATCCGATAAAATCAAGTGTGCACTGCGCAACGCCATCTGTGGCAAGGTCCACCTAACCACAGATACGTGGACCAGTAAGCACGGCCAGGGACGCTATATCTCTCTAACTGCACACTGGGTAAATGTAGTGGCGGCTGGGCCCCAGGCGGAGAGTTCCTTGGCGCACGTCCTTCCGCCGCCAAGGATCGCAGGGCATCATTCTTTGCCTCCTGTAGCCTCCTCCTCCTACTCGGCTTCCTCCTCCTCTGCTTCCACCAGCTCATCCAGTCAGCCACACACCTTCACCACCAACTTCAGCACAGCCCGGGGTAAACGTCAGCAGGCCATTCTGAAACTCATATGTTTGGGGGACAGGCCCCACACCGTGCAGGAGTTGTGGCGGGGTATTGAACAACAGACCAACGAGTGGTTTCTGCCGGTGGGCCTCAAGCCCGGCCTGGTGGTGTGCGATAATGGGCGAAATCTCGTCGCAGCTCTAGGACACGCACATCCCTTGCCTGGCGCATGTGCTGAATTTGGTGGTGCAGAAATTCATTCACAACTACCCTGACATGTCAGAGCTGCTGCATAAAGTGAGGGCTGTCCGGCGTTCACATCCTGCCGCTGCTCGCCTATCTGCGCTACAGCGGAACTTCGGCCTTCCCACTCACCGCCTCATATGCGACGTGCCCACCAGGTGGAACTCCACCTTGCACATGCTGGAGAGACTGTGCGAGCAGCAGCAGGCCATAGTGGAGTTTCAGCTGCAGCACGCACGCGTCAGTTGCACTGCGGAACAGCACCACTTCACCACCAATGATTGGGCCTCCATGCGAGACCTGTGTGCCCTGTTGCGCTGTTTCGAGTACTCCACCAACATGGCCAGTGGCGATGACACCGTTATCAGCGTTACAATACCACTTCTATGTCTCCTTGAGAAAACGCTTAGGGCGATGATGGAAGAGGAGTTGGCCCAGGAGGAGGATGAGGGGTCATTTTTAGCACTTTCAGGCCAGTCTGTTAGAAGTGTCTCAAAGAGAGGTTTGTTGCAACAGCAGAGGCCAGGTACAAATGTGGCCAGCCAGGGCCCACTACTGGAGGACGAGGAGAATGAGGAGGAGGTGGAGGAGGAGGAGGATGAAGCAGGTTCACAGCGGGGTGGCACCCGACACAGCTCAGGCCCATCACTGGTGCGTGGCTGGGGGGATACGGAGAACGATGACAATATGCCTCCCACAGAGGACAGCTTGTCCTTACCTCTGGGGAGCCTGGCACACATGAGCAACTACATGCTGAAGTGCCTGCGCATTGACAGCAGAGATGCCCACATTTTAGGTGTGCGGACTACTGGGTTGCCACCCTGCTGGATCCCCGATACAAAGACAATGCACCCACCTTACTTCCTGCACTGGAGCGTGATAGGAAGATGCGCGAGTACAAGCGCACGCTGGTAGATGCGCTCCTGAGAGCATTCCCAAATGTCATAGGGGAACAGGTGGAAGCCCAAGGCGAAGGCAGAGGAGGAGCAAGAGGTCGCCAATGCAGCTGTGTCACGGCCAGCTTCTCTGAGGGCAGGGTTAGCATGGCAGAAATGTGGAAAAGTTTTGTCTCCACGCCACAGCTAACTGCACCACCACCTGATACGGAACGTGTTAGCAGGAGGCAGCATTTCACTAACATGGTTGAACAGTACGTCTGCACACCCCTCCACGTACTGAGTGATGGTTCGGCCCCATTCAACTTCTGGGTCTCCAAATTGTCCAAGTGGCCAGAGTTAGCATTTTATGCCTTGGAGGTGCTGGCCTGCCCGGCGGCCAGCGTTTTGTCTGAATGTGTATTCAGCACGGCAGGGGGCGTCATTACTGACAAGCGCAGCCGCCTGTCCACAGCCAACGTGGACAAGCTGACGTTCATAAAAATGAACCAGGCATGGATCCCACAGGACCTGTCCCTCCCTTGTACAGGACCTGTCCCTCCCTTGTGCAGAATAGACATTTATAACTGCCTCCTCCTCAACCATGTATTCTTGTACTCCGGGGCACTTCTTTATTGAATCCTCTTTTTTTTAACTTTACCATGATCTTGCGGTGCAACCCAAAGTTGAATGAACCTCTCCTCAATCTGGGCGCCGGGCCTAAATAACTGAAAGTGGCCTGTTACAATGGTGGGTAACATGAAGCCTGAACCTCTGCCATGCGACCTCTCTCCTCTGTCTGGTTGCCGTAGGCTAAATATCTGGAAGTGGCCTTCTCCAGTGGTGGGTGATATAACGCCTTAATCCTTGCTGTGGGACATCATTCCTCTGTCTGGGTGCTGGGGCCTAAATAACTGAAAGTGGCCTTCTCCAGTGGTAGGTGATATGAAGCTTGATTCTGTGCTATGGGACCTCTCTCCTCTGTCTGGGTGCTGGGGCTTAAATAACTGAAAGTGGCTTCTCCAGTGGTGGGTGACATGACCGCTGATTCTCTGCTGTGGGACCTCTCTCCTCTGTCTGGGTGCTGGGGCCTAAATAACTCAAAGTGGCCTTCTCCAGTGGTGGGTGATATGAAGCTTTATTCTGTGCTATGGGACCTCTCTCTTCTGTCTGGGTGCTGTGGGCTAAATATCTGGAAGTGGCCTTCTTCAGTGGTGGGTGATATGACGCCTTATTCCTTGCTGTGGGACCTCTCTCCTCTGTCTGGGTGCTGGGGCCTAAATAACTCAAAGTGGCCTTCTCCAGTGGTGGGTGATATGAAGCTTGATTCTGTGCTATGGGACCTCTCTCCTTTGTCTGGGTGCTGGGGCCTAAATAACTGAAAGTGGCCTTCTCCAGTGGTGGGTGATATGACATCTGATTCTCTGCTGTGGGACCTCTCTCCTCTGTCTGAGTGCTGGGGACTAAATAACTGAAAGTGGCCTTCTCCAGTGGTGGGTGATATGACGCCTGATTCTCTGCTGTGGGACCTCTCTCCTCTGTCTGGGTGCTGGGGCCTAAATAACTCAAAGTGGCCTTCTCCAGTGGTGGGTGATATGAAGCTTGATTCTGTGCTATGGGACCTCTCTCCTTTGTCTGCGTGCTGGGGCCTAAATAACTGAAAGTGGCCTTCTCCAGTGGTGGGTGATATGAAGCCTGATTTTATGCTATGGGACCTCTCTCCTCTGTCTGGGTGCTGGGGCCGAAATAACAGAAAGTGACCTTCTCCATTGGTGGGTGACTTAAAGCCTGATTCTCTGCTATGCGACCTGTTTCCAATTGATATTGGTTAATTTTTTTTATTTTATTTTTTATTTTAGTACATTTCCCTATCCACATTTGTTTGCAGGGCATTTACCTACATTTTGCTGCCTATTGCAGCCCTCTAGCCCTGGACTATTTTACAGCCTTTTTAGTTCCCAAAAGTTCGGGTCCCCATTGACTTCAATGGGGTTCGGGTTCAGGATGAAGTTCGGATCCTGAACCCGAACATTTTCGGGAAGTTCGGCCGAACTTCTCGAACCCAAACATCCAGGTGTTCGCTCAAATCTATTCAGTGGTTCTTTATACCTGTTTCCACCAAATACTGATTGAGACCTGCGATATACCTGCTTCCACAAATACTGCTCTTCTCTAGGGAATTTGGCACAGGGTCATTTGAAAATGACAGGCAGAGGAAGAGGCAGGCCGTTCCGCAGGGGTAGTAGGGGTCAGGCAGGTGCACCAGGCCGAGCCTAAGTGGGAAGTTGGAGAAGTTGAGTGTGATTACGTCAAAGGACGCACCAGAGTTGGTTCAGTGGCTCACTCAGCCTTCCGCTTCTGCACCCTCCTCATGCTCTGTATCTACACCCTCTTCACTCTCTGCTTTGTGCACCCTCAAAGATACCACCACCACCATAGCCCCTCCACTCGAGTCAGAGGAATTATTTTCCCATCCATTCCCAGACCTTACCAATTCGCAGCCATTCTTGGCATCAGATGAGGAATAGGAGGTAGCAACGGCCGCCAGCCAGCGGTCTGACAACAGTGCCCAGATCAGCCTAATGAGGGAGGTTCCCACTGTTGCTGCTTATTCCGAGATCTCTAATGTCAGTGGTGGTGAAGGTGACGATGATGACGTGTCAATGAACGTCACGTGGGTGCCCACAAGCGAGGAAGAGGAGGGGAATTCAGAGGGGGAAACGAAGCAGCAGAGAGGGAGGAGAAGCAGGCAGAACTTGCAGTGCACAGGAGGGAAAAAGCAGACTGCAAATGTATCTGGAGCGAGCCATCCACCATGCCCGGTCCCCACTTGCGCTCCTAGGACGCCGGCACATGGCTCCACAGTGTGGGATTTTTTTAACATGTTAGCTGCTGACAATAGTGTTGCCATCTGCAGCCTGTGCTGTCAACGCATAAGTCGCAGTAAGCCCAACACTTACCTAGGGATGACCGCCTTAAGAAGGCACCTGGCCTCCCATCCCCGAGCCCAGTGGGAGCAACACTGTTAGAACCCACAAAGCCACACTCCCAGCGCTCCACGTCCTGCCTCTTCTCCTTCTCGTCCCATTTGTCCTCCACTCCACCTTCCACCGTCGTCAAGTTCATCTGGCAGAAGGCAGGATTCTGTGGCCCAAATGTTCGAGTGTAAAAAGTTGATGACGCCGGTTAACCCTCTTGCCCTAAGGCTGAACGCTGGTTTGTCGTAACTGCTAGCCCGCCAACTACTGCCATATAAACTGGTGGACTCGGAGGAGAAAATTTGTGGCCATTGGCACACTGCAATGCAAGGTCCCCGGAAGAAAATATTTCTCCCAGAAGGGCATCTCAGAACTATATGGCCACATTCAGTGGCAAGTGAATAAATCTCTGGCACACAGTGTCTGTGCCAAGATACATCTGACCACAGACATGTGGTCTAGCAATCACGGGCAGGAAAGGTACATAACTTTTACTACCCACTGGGTGAACTTGAGTCTGAAGAGGAGTCAGAGGAGGATGGTGGCTGGAGGGAGGAGGAGGAGGAGCAAGAAGAGCAGGCTTTGAGGGGGACCTTAGACTTTCCGGGGATCCCTAGTGTTATCCGTGGCTGGAGGGAGGAGACCAAGGACGACATTTTCCTGGGCGATGAGCAGGAACCAGGGCGCTCCACCGCTTCCAATTTAGTGCAAATGGGGGCCTTCATGCTCCAGTGTTTGAAGAGGGACCCCCGTATAAAAGCATAAAGGGCAAGGACCAGCAGTGGGTGGCAACGTACTTAGACCCCCGGTACAAACACAAAATGGCGGACATGTTACCAGCATCCCCCAGACGAAGGTAAGCCGAAACGCGCGTCGGGGTAACGCCATCCTGGTTGTTTGTCCACACCACTGTACTTAGGTAAGTCTTTCCCCTGCCTCGGCTGCTTGGGTTTTTATACCTTTGTATCACCTGATATGTACATCCAGCCCTGTGCATGTTTACCATTACTTACCATAGTGTGGTTGGATTATTTGGACTTTTCCTATTTTCCATGACTATTTATACATGTTATTGTGTATTATCTTTACTTTATTATCTCTGTTTGGTGTGTGACGCCAGGCTGGCATTTTTCTGTTACTCCTCCCCCTCTTTTAATGGCATAAATATGCTTTTATTATGATATAAATAAAGATTTACATTTTTTCATAAAGGTACAGTTTGAGCTCCAATTTTCTTTTCTCCTTTGTATCACTCGGGAGCTTGTACCGAGTCACCTTAGAACTGACCCTTTGTTTGTTTCAAAACCTTTTGTGCGTGGGGGGGCGTGGCCTGCACGCTGATGGCGCCGGCCGCATAGTGCTGTAGCTCCGTGCACCAGATCCCCGAAGCGGCTTACCCAGCTTACTAATCACCACTCCGGTCGGACTTACCCTCACTGCTGGACCCCTGGACCATGGGGAAGGTTAAGAGACGCCCGACTCCCGTGAAGCTCACTGAGTTTTTCAGCAAGGCGAGCCCTAGCCCTGCGGCCCTGAGGGCCTCCCAGCAGCCTTCGCACTCCCCATCCTCCGGCTCTGCCTCCCCTGCAGCACACCAACCTGACAGGCAGATCACGGTGTCTTGACCCTACTCTCCAGCAGGACGTGATCGCCAGGATCCATTTTTACACCACTAAGGAGGCGTTTCTCCGGGCCCTGAGGAACAACCCGGAACCCTCTGATTTGTTTGCTGGAGTCTCCGTGTATGCGGATCTGTCGGCGGCGACCCTGGCCAGAAGAAGGGAATTTGGGTCCATTACCAAGCTGCTGCGTCAACAGCAAGTGAGATACCGGTGGGGGTTCCCTGTGAAACTTCTGGTTCACCATGAAGGAGCTCTCCACCCCCTCCCCACGCCTAAAGTCGCGGCTATTAAGCTGGCGGAATGGGGCCTGGTCCCGGAGGGGCTGCATATGGATCCCTCTGCGCCTCGGAACAAGCCAAGAATTGACCCGGAATGGTCTGCTGCCTGACTGAGCCGGTCCGGAAATCGGTGATTTTCCTAATGTTGGCCTTAAGGGATCTGACACAGGAGGACTGTTCCTGGTTGCGTTTAATCGTCCCCTTCCGGTGTATATGTTCTGATCCCTTGGTACTTTACTCTCCCTCCTCTGAGGGTGGTTGTATGTTCTTCTTCGTTTTATTTTCCTGGTTTATGGCCCTATTCTATTACTTTCCTTACCTTCTTTTATTTTCTAGGTCCTTGGATTACGCTGACATACTGTTAGGTGACCTATTTTTACTGTGCTCGTTCTTTAACCTGTTGGCTCCTGCCATGGAGCCCCTGAACGGTGTGCTAACGCTCTTTTGTTTACCTGTATTATGGGTCTGCAGGTATTGTCTCTGAATGTGCGGGGTTTAAATTCCCGTTTAAAAGATCGACGCTCTGGTCTGAAGTGCTTAAGTCTAAATGTGATATTGTACTTGTGCAGGAGTCTCACTTGCTTGAGGTTGACTCCCACAGATGTGCCCACCCGCGCTTCCCTCACATATTTCACTCCCACGCGGTGAAGAGTAAGAGGGCGGGTGTGTTCATCGGTGTAAGGTCCACCGTTGCTTTCACATTGGATAACTATGTGTGTGATTCATTAAGCAGGTATGTTCTGGTTAATTGTACTATTAACGGATCTAAATTCACCTTGGTATCTGTATATGCCCCTAACAGCCACCAGCAAGCCTTTTGCAGAAAGGTTCTTAATAGAATTCAGAAGGAAGCGGTGGGTGATGTGGTTATAGGTGGTGACTTCAATGCTCCCGTCCAGAGCTCTCTGGACTTTCAATCGCCCCACTCCTCTCACCGCCCCGATCTCATTAATATTATTAGGGAATTGCCCTTTCATGATATTTGGCGCTATCTTCACGGGGGGGAACGTGATTATACTTATATCTCCCCGGCATCGCTATCTCAAGCCCGCCTAGATTTTTTCTTAATCTCCCGGAATTTAATTCATAAGGTGCGGGACGCGGGCATTGGAGTCCCCACCTGGTCGGATCACGCGCCGATTACCCTTGTAGTGGAGGATGGCCTCCCTCCCCTTCCTCCTTCGCAATGGAGGCTGAATCTGTATCTTTTGAAATGCCTAGATAGGGTTACTGCCTTTTCAGATACCCTAACTGAGTTTCTCTCTTTCAATGACACTTCTGAAGTGGACATATCCACCTTGTGGTTATCTCACAAGGCTTATGTGAGGGGTATTTTTCTGCAATCGGCAGCCAGATTGAAGAAATCTAGACTGGCCGAGCAGGACAAGGCGCTGCAGCGCTTGCGTATAGCCGAGCGCCACCATAAGGGCCGTCCCTCTCCTTCTTCCTTGGAGGAGCTCTAGGCCTCTAGAAATCATCTGCGATCTCTTTTGTTATACAGACAGGAGTGGTGTATGCGTAGGCTTAAGTCGGCTTTCTACCATGAGGGTGACCAAGGGAGAGCTGGTGCTCGACTGGCCAAAAGAGTCAATAGGAGACAGGCGGAATCCCGCATTGAGAAGCTCACCTATAGTGGCGCTACGGTTACTCACCCTCAGGGTATTGCAGATGCCTTCGCGTCCTACTACTCCTCTCTGTATAACCTGGACCAGGATGGTGATACCCCTCAGCCTACCCTTGAGGAAATAAAAGGCTTCCTGGATTCTTTGGATCTCCCAGCTTTGTCTGCCGCAGACCTGGCGGTTTTGAATGCTCCGGTTAGTCAGAGGGAAATTAAGAGTGTTATTCAGAGGACCCCTTCCTGCAAGTTCCCGGGTCCGGATGGATTACCGGCGGAATATTATAAGTCCTTTCACCAGTCACTAATGCCGATATTGGATAGGTTGTTTTCCTCTTTTCTTAATTCTGGCCATATCCCGTCTGAAATGCTATCCGCTACTATTGTCACCCTCCCAAAACCCGGTAAGCCCCCACGACTCCCGCAAACTTTCGGCCCATCTCCTTACTCAATTCGGACCTTAAACTTTTTGCCAAATTGTTAGCCTCCAGAATTAACCAGTTCCTGCCCTGCCTGGTCTCATCGGATCAAGTGGGGTTTGTTCCCGGCGTATGATTGATTTGCTGCAGGTGGCTCACTGGTCCAGGACCCCCAGTATCTTTGTCTCTTTGGATGCTGAAAAAGCTTTTGACAGAGTCCACTGGGGGTTCCTGGAACAGGTCTTGAGGAAATTTGACTTCGAGGGGGTGATCTTGCGAGCGGTTATGGGTTTATACTCGGATCCGTCAGCAAGAGTGCTTGCCTCCGGTTTCCTTTCAGCTCCATTTATGATCACAAATGGGACCAGGCAGGGCTGCCCACTTTCTCCCCTTATTTTTGCGTTGGTTATTGAGCCTTTAGCGGCTAAACTCCGTTCCTGCTCAAACATACACGGGATACGGGTGGGGAAAGACTCCCATGTCATCGGGCTTTATGCAGATGATGTGATTCTGACACTGTCCTCCCCCCTGAAGTCACTGGAAGCTGCTTCTCAGATCCTGTCCCAATATGCCGCAGTGTCATATTACAAACTAAACCCGAGTAAGACCCAAGTTCTCCCGGTTTTAGTTCCTGACTCAGTGAAACTTGAGATATCGTCCCGGCATACCTTCTCCTGGGTGGATCATTCCCTTCCACACTTAGGGGTGGATCTAACATTGTCCCCCACAGACATGGTTCATACGAACTTTACTAGGCTTAGGTCGGAGCTCCAGAAGGACTTTGCCAGACTCTCTATGATTGGCCTTTCCTGGATAGCTAGGATAAACCTAGTAAAGATGTTAATACTACCCAAAATTTTATATAAATTTAATTGTATTCCCCTGATTGTTCCGAAACGCCTCATTGAGACATTGCAGGGGGATATCTCTCGTTTTATTTGGCAGAATACCCATAGGCGAGTCTCGAGTGACACTCTTTATTTGCCTCTGAGGGATGGGGGCTTGGGGGTGCCCAATTTGTTTACCTACTACTACGCCTCTTTGTTGGATCAGGCTATGCTGGGGTGGTCCACTGAATCTGCTTTACGCTGGCTTAGGATTGAGGAGCACTTTGTCAGGAGGAGGTCCCTTAAAACATTATTAGTGGCCCATGCGATTAAACCCTTCACTTATCACCCTGTACTGGACACTATGAGAGCTACTTTGTGGGCTTGGGCAAAGTTGCTCAAACTCCGTCCACGATTGCCGATCGGCGCCCGGACCATCTCTTTACCTGTCGTGGAATACCATATCCCCACAATCTCAGTGACTTCTTGGCTGAACGCGGGAATAGGCACCTTGGGGGATGTGTACTCTGGCGGAACCCTGAGAGAATTCCGGTCCCTGCATTCTGAATATGACCTACCCAACTCTTTGTTCTATCAGTATCTGCAGATTCGGCACCTTCTCGCCACGGCCCCACTTTGCTGGGACCCAGGAGAGGAGGACCCGATATTTGTTCTACTGAAGGGCGAAGGATGGAAGAAATCTAACATTTCGGCCTGGTATACACTCCTTCTTGCTAATCACATCGGAGACAAAAGACCCTACATGTTGAAATGGGAGTCCAAGATGGGTCAGGCATTCTCTTTGCAGGACTGGAAATCTGCTATGTTGTGGTCTGTTAAATGCACGAAGTGCATTAATCATGTGGAGCAGGCGAGGAAGGTGCAACTGCGCTGGTATCTAACCCCTGATAGGCTCTCACACAGTGTTCCAGGGTATTCCCCCTATGTTGGAGGGGCTGTGGGGCTCAGGGTACTCCCCTTCATATGTGGTGGGACTGCCCACTTCTTTCTGTCTTTTGGTCCTCAATTGCTGGGGTTTTGTCCGAAGTCATGGGAACGCAATTCCAACTACTCCCCGGGATGGCTGTATTGGGCATTGGCCTAGCAAGTATACCAAGGGAGTTTAGATGGGTTGTGGCGCATATCCTCATCGGAGCACGGAAAGTGATTGCACGACAATGGAAATATGCTGAGTCCCCGTCTGTGCAGGAAGTGGTGGCACTGGTGAACTCTCATTTTCACCATGAATTAGTTTTTGCAGCGACCCTGCCTCTCAGAATAGCCACGCATAACAGGTGGCTTGCCTGGTTGTCGAGTAAATTCTCCCCACCTCTCCCCATGAGCATTCTATAGGTGCCTTTGGGTTATCCGCGCACAGTTCACCTAATTATTTGCTCGTGTGTACGTATGTATTGTCTGGATTAGGACCTTTTCTCTCTTCTTACCTTTCTCCTGCCCCCCCCCCCCCCCCCGCCCTGGTGTACGTTGTAAGAGTTTTTTATAACTTGTTTGACATTGTACTCAGTTGTTGTGGTTGCACCCACTCTGCTACTGTATTATTTTTTCTGTATAACCCTTAATAAAATTTATTGACACTAAAACCTTTTGTGCGTGGACATTACTTAATGTTTCTGCTACTGTGGGTCTTTTATGTTCCTTTTTTTGCTAATGTTACCAGCATCACAGAGGGCTGGCAGAATGCAGCATTTACAGGCCTTGCTGCGAGAGATGCTGCATTCTGCGGTTGCGGGCGCTGGCAGAGGAATTTCCACCCACAGCAAAACAGGTACAGGTACCAATCCTACTGCGCCTGCAAGAGGGCGGTTTGAAGATGTGTTGGTCACTTCAGTTATGAGATCATTCTTGCAGCCAGCCCATCGACTGCCGCCCCTCCGGATCCAGTCTCAGGGAATGCCTAGACCGACAGGTGTCCGACTACATCGGGTTACCGGCCGATGTGGACGCTATGAGAAGCGAGGAACCTCTTGACTACTGGGTAGGCAGGCTTGACCTGTGGCCAGAGCTGGCACAATTTGCCATGGAACTCTTGGCTTGCCCCTCGTCAAGTGTCCTGTCTGAAAGGACGTTCAGCACTGCAGGGGGGATCGTGAACGATAAGCGCAGTCGCCTAGCTCATGTGGACTACCTCACATTTCTAAAAATGAATGAGGCATGGATCTCTGAGGAATTCAACACCTGTGACAACCACGTGTAATTGAATTTCCTCATGCCAGCCCACACATATCCGCCACCACCCAGAACAAAGAATGGTCCTTGTCTTATGTATATACAGCGGCATAAATGGCCTTTTCTGTCAGGTAATTGCCTAATTTTTGGGGCCTGTACACCAGTGGCCTACAGTAAAAATTTTATCCAGTGACCGCCAAATCTACCTCCAGACACATAATCACTAGTTCTTTTCTGTCAGGTGAATGCCGCCTAATTTTTGGGGCCTGTACTGGCCTACAGTAAAATGTTTAGCCGGTGAACGCCTAATGTAACTCCAGCCACATCATCACTAGTGATGAGCGGCAGGTGCCATATTCGATTTCGACGAAATTCGCGAATATTCGAAAGAATATTCGTTTTATATTCGTCGAAATCGAATATTCGTGATTATTCTAGTTATCGCGATTAATATGCGATTTAAATAATCGCGCATTGCGATTTTAACTTAAGGCTACTTTCCTATTGGTTTCATATGTAGAATTATAGCGAAGATGACGGATATGACGAATGTATTCGTCATATTCCTCAAAACGAAGATAACAAAGTATTCTACATATTCGCATACAGTATTCGTCAACTTCGCTAATTCTAGCAATCAAATAGGAAGGTTGACTATAGAGACAACTGTGTTTAATTCGCTATGCGATTATATATATATATATTTTTTTTTCTAAATAGAATAATTATAATAATTATATCAAGTAATATAATTATTCTATTAAAAAAAAAAAATCGCATAGCGAATTTAACACAGCTGTCTCTATAGTCAACCTTGCTATTTGATTGCTAGAATTAGCGAAGTTGACGAATAGGTTGCTAAAACGAAGATGTAGAATACTTCGCTATCTTCGTTTTGAGGAATATGACGAATACATTCGTCATATTCGCTATTCGCTAATTCTACCAAGCCAACCATAAACTTCCTTGCTCATGGAGTGTCCCCATCACTATGAGAACGTCTCCATATACTAAAATGTACTGTCGGATTTGAGGAATTACGTTGAAATCGCAATGCGATTAATTCAAGTTATATTAATCGCATTGCGATTTCAACTTAGAGCTGGGTTTATAATGGGTCAGCTTGCTAGAATGAACGAAGTTAACGAATATGGAATATAGCAGCAGTGCTAAGTTGAATTCGCAATGCGATTAATTTAACTTGAAGTAATCGCATTGCGATTTCAACTTAGCACTGCTAGTGCATAGCTAATCTATATTCCATATTCGTTAATTCTAGCCTATGTAAGATAGCAGTGCTAAGTTGTAATCGCAATGCGATTAATATAACTTGAATTAATCGCATTGCGATTTTAACGTAATTCCTCAAATCCGACAGTACATTTTAGTATATGGAGACGTTCCATGAGCTCCATGAGCACGGAAGCCAGCAGAAGCGGCAACGGCACTGACTAGAGCAGCCAGGAAGCCAGGAATCCTCAGGACAGGTAAGAACTACTTTTGGGAAGTGGGAAAGAAAAAAATATAACTTAAAAAAAAAAAAAAAAAAAAAAAAAGAATATTCGAAATAGCGAATTTATAGCGCTATATTCGAAATATTCGCGAATTAGCAAAGTGCCGATATTCGCTAAAAAAAAATCGCTATTCGAATATTCGCGCTCAACACTAATCATTACAAGTTCTTTTCTGTCAGGTGAATGCCTACATTTTGGGGCCTGTACTCCCGTGGCCTATGATATAATTTTTCTAGGCTCCAGCAGGGCACATTTTTGAGAGATTTCCTTTAAGACGCATAAAAATGGCCCCTGATTAAAATACATATTTTTTGTGAGAATTTTTGCCAATAATTCTCCTCTGGCATGTCACTGTCTATGTTGTGGGACTATTTGTGCACGTCTAGTAAGTATTTGGTGGCTGCCAATATGACCTGAAGGTTTTTTAGGTTCGTCTGCCATTAAAGTCAATTTGATTGCGAACGCGCGTTCGCGAACTGTCCCGGCCGATGTTTGTCCATCACTACTCACAACCCCAACACATAGCATGTGTTGCTATGACATATTAAAAAAGTGTTTAATGTTTGACCCCTTCCCGACTGCTCACTGGGTATATATGTCCTATCTGCACATGCCCCGTGCAGATAGTATGTATATAAACGTGCAGGCAGTGCTTTAATCCCAACGCTAATCAGCGCTGGAATTAAGGTTCCGGCTCCTGCAATCTAGCAGGAGCAGGCCGGGTCCCGGGTGTGAGACACAGCAGGGACCCTGAGGAGAAGACGGAGCGGTTTATTACCACTTCTGCCTTCTCTTGTGCCAGCAGAGGATCGATGCAGGAGCGGTGCGTGGAGAGCAGGAAGCAGCAGAACCATTTCCTCTATTGGTGCGGCCAGTCACGTGACTGCCGGGAGTGTCTGGGGCAGAAGCAGAGCTGCAGGGTCTAAGGAGACCCTGATCAGCTCTGCCTGTAAGGGCTCTTTAACACTTGCATTCTGAGGATCCGGCAGGCACTTCTGTCCCGCTGGATCCGTCAGAACGCAAGTCGCCTGAAAGCATTTGAAGACTGATCAGGATCCTGATCAGGATCCTGATCAGTCATCGAAATGCTTTCAGGTTACCATGGCAGCCAGGACGCTACTGAAGTCCTGGCTGCCATGGTACTCCGCAGCAGTGTACTTACCTGCGCTGCGTCGCCGGGCACTCCTTCATGACGTCACAGGTCCCCGCGGCGCATAGATCAATGCGCCGCCCAGACCCGTGACGTCATGAAGGAGCACCCGGAGGCCGCAGCGCAGGTAAGTACACTGCTACGGAATACTTACCATGGCAGCCAGGACTTCAGTAGCATCCTGGCTGCCATGGTAACCGATCGGAGCCCCAGCTTACACCGGGGCCCCGATCAGAACTGCTGCTGCGCATGCGCAGAGCTAAACTTCGGATCCGGCGATGCGTCCAAAAAACATTCACATACTGAACGGAAGACATCCTGATGCATCCTGAACGGATTTCTTTCCATTCAGAATGCATTAGGATAATCCTGATGAGTATCTTTCTGTCCTAGAGCCCCGAGGACAGAACTCTAGGACGGAAACCAAAAACGCAAGTGTGAAAGAGCCCCCACAGGGAACCCATTGCAATGATAAATTTTTTGTGTCAGTTTTAATATTTAAGAGATAAAAAGCTATAATTAAAAAGAATTACGTTTTTAATAAGAATTAGTTGTTTTCATCCAAATTAAACCTAAAATAAGAAAAAAATCTTTTTTTACTGCTACTCTTATGAATTTTTGATGCTCAGCATGACGTGATGACGAGACACGTGTTGCGTCACGCTCCTTCCTCCTCCTCCAACCTAACCTCTCCCAGCCGCGCTCCCCACGCCGGATGTCAGATGCTGGAGCCTTGCTGTGGTATGGCTGGTCTTGACTGTGCTTCCTCGTTTGATGCTGGAGCCCTGCACTGCACGGTCGCAGCTGACTGACTGATGTTCTGGTGGTGATGAGCGGGTCGCTGGAAGAAGTCTCCCTTTTTGGTTTCTGCGCATCGGATTCAGGGAAGCGACGCTGCACAGTTCAACTTCCTAACCTGCCAAGATAGACTCTGCGAGACCGCATCTGACAGCTGCCGCCTACTACATTGTAGGGCCCAAACTCCACTGCATTATTGGGAACGGTGCGCCTGGGCTGATGGATTAAGTTTTTCAAGATAAGCGTTTCCCTGCCTCCCCGCTTCAAGATAAGTGTTTCCCTGCCTCCCTGCCTCAAGATAAGTGTTTCCTTGCTCCAATCTTCTACAGTTTGTCTTTTTGAACGTTGTTTTCAGGCTGCTCCTGCGCCCCCTGCGCAAAAAAATATATATAAATTAAAAAAATAAAAATAAAAAGTTCCAAAAAAAAGGGAGAACTTAAAACAAAAAAAACGAGGTATAAGGGGAAAAATGCACAGGATTTTCCTGTATGGGAGACTTTTTGGTAAACCATGTATTCTGGCTTTTGTTTATATTCCTCCCCGTTTTTCCTTTCATGTACCTAACAGCCTGTTGTCCTTTATGGAGAGATGGTCAGAATGTCTTATGTTGGTGTCAGGAGATTTCAATTGTGTTATGAATCTGAAAGTAGATAGGATCAGCATAGATGAAGACTCCCAGTCACCCGGGTCCTCCCAGGAGTCCCCGCTGGCGCACTTCTGTAATGAGTCAGGCTTTTTGGATGCCTGGGAGCTCCTAGGTAGAGGGAAGAGGGTCTTCTCTTGTATAAGTAATCAGAGAGATGCTTCTCCAGAATTGATCTAGCATTAATAAATGAGAAATATAAGAACCATGTTAAGTGGGTTAGATATGAAGCTAGAGCCCTTTCAGATCATGTGCCCCTAACACTGGTCTTATCAATGAACCCTCAAATGGAGGGAGTAAGAGCACCTTTTAGGCTGAATCCACACTGGCTTACAGTTTTAGATAATCATGGCTCAGTTAAAAGGGAGATGAGCCTTTTTATGATTTAAGGAAGGAATTTGTGAGGGAAGAAAAGATCTTAAAAGATACTGCCACAAGATGTGCTAGTAAATTTGCTGATCAAAAAACTGAAGAAAGCAAAAGGGCTATGCAGGAAGCAAGTAGGACTTATTCAGAATTTTTACTTGGCAAGGCCCAACAGAAGCGCTTCTTTATGGGGCAAAAATATTTCTAGCAAATTTAATAGCTAACCAAGGTCTATAAAAAGAAATATTAAAGATTAAATCACCACAAGGGGCAATTATAAAGTCAAGAACGAATAAAGGAAATCTTTATGAGATACTTCTCGGACATATACCGATCTGATAATAATGTTTCGGATGTGGGGATTGACTCCTATTTAGATGCTATCACTCTAAGAACCATTACAGAAGAATAGAGGGACAGAGAGAGAGAGAGAGACAGATCTCTTCAGGAATTAAAAGATGCCCTTAGGGCGTGTTCGGGAAACTCATCCCCTGGTTCCGATGGTTTCCCATATGAGTTTTATAGGAAATATGGGGAAGACATCTAGCTACGCCTGCGGAGAGACTCTGAGCTTCCCGAGTCAATGAGAGAAGCAGTAATTATATTAATCCCCAAAAAAGGAAAAGATCTGTTAGATATAGGGACTTACAGACCGATATTATTATCAAATACAGATGTAAAATTACTATCAAAGGCTTTGGCTATACGGCTTTCAAGAGTTATATCAATGACTATTTATTCTGATCAAAATGGGTTTATCCCAAATAAAGGTACTCATTATAATCTACATAGGTTGTTTGTTAATATGCAGGCGGGGGGGACAACTATTTATTAGTATGATTAAGCTTTAATATAAATTTCCAGTGGCAAAATTGAACACAAATGGAAATTTAACCTCTGCCTTTGAGTTGTCGAGAGGTAGTTGGCAGGGTTGCCCACTTTCTCCATTTCTTTTCGACATATATATATATATAGAGCCCTTAGCTAGTAGTGTGAGACTAAGGCTGGGTTCACACGAGCGTGTCCGGATTAGGTCCGGATGCGTTGCGGATGCGTTCAGTGAAAACTGTGCGATTTCACAGGCAAAGCCATTCAGTTTTGCCTGCGATTGCGTTAAGTTGTTCAGTTTTTCCTGCGGGTGCAGTGCGTTTTGATGCGTTTTCACGCGCGTGATAAAAACTGAAGGTTTACAAACAACATCTCCTAGCAACCATCAGTGAAAACGCAACGCACCCGCACTTGCTGCGGATGCAATGCGTTTTAACGCAGCCCCATTCACTTCTATGGGGCTAGGCTGCGTGAAAACGCAGAATATAGAACATGCCGCGATTTTCACGCAGCGCACAAGTGATGCGTGAAAAACGCTCATGTACACAGCCCCATAGAAATGAATGGGTCAGGATTCAGTGCGGGTGCAATGCGTTCACATCACGCATTGCACCCGCGGAAATCACGCTCGTGTGAATGCAGCCTAAATCCTATGATTCAAGGGTTTGGTGTGGCGGGACAATAAGATCGTATGTCTCTGTATGCAGATGATGTTTTATTTTTAGACCACACTAATATAACACTACCAGGAATCATTAGAATGGTTAACGCTTTTGGTGAGGTTTCTGGATTTGATGTAAATTGGTCAAAAACAAACCTCTTATTATTAGACAGATTTGAATTATGTAGTGATGGGTCACTTAGTCGGATTAATGTTACCGATTCACTTAAATACCTAGGAGTGACAATTTCTTCTAAAGTGGAAGATTATATACAGCTTAACCTGATACCAGTGATAAATAAAATAAGATCTAAGGTCACAATCTGGATCCAGCTTCCTATATCAAGAGCTGATAGATTCTCCCCAGTGAAGATGATAATTTTACCTCAGCTTCTGTATGTGATAAGAAACTCACGTATGTGGATTGAAGATACGTTTTTTAAACTAATTAAGAGAGTTATTAATGACCTACTCTGGGGAAGGAAGCGGATAAGACTAAAACTGGAATATATATATATAAGCCATTAGAGCTAGGAGGGTGATAATATATTTACTTTGTTGGAATCAGGACAATTGAGTGTTGGGGAACAAGCATATAAGACCATTAGATTATTATTTTCCAAATCTTGGACTGTTGTTAGATGTTGGTTAGGGATAAAAGGATCACTTTCTTGTACCCCTCTTTGGCACAATTTTTATTTGAAGTAACTTTTTGAATTATCCAAAGACCTTTTATGGAGAAAAAATAATGTTTTGCATGTTGCACAAGTGGTGGAGAAGGGAGAGATTTTTTCAGATGCGGTCAGCACTGGTCAACGTTAAAGAAAAATCACAGTTAGAAATTAATTGAAGATATGATGGAAGTACCACGTCGGGAAATGAAGATTTCACAATTTTATAAATTATTAGTTAGGACACTGTTTGAGCGGACGCCCGCTCCTGGCCAAAAGGCGTGGGAGACCAATTGCTCCGACTATTCCACAGTAGATTGGGAAAAAACACTAGTTAACTTAAAATATGTATCTCACAATTTCAATCATGTGGTGGTTCAGTTTAATATTACACATAGAATATATATCACCCCGATTTGGTTAAATAAATGTGGGTTAAGGGAAACTGCTAACTGTCCAAGATGCAATCTTCCTGATGCAAATTTTATACATATGATTTGGTCCTGTCCAGGGATAGGGAACTATTGGTGCTCAATTAGTAAATTTATACTTTAGAATTTGAATGTTGTGATTCCTCTTCACGCTGCTGGGTACTAAATGATCTCTCTAATGTCAACTGTTCCAAAGACATAAAGACCCTCCTTATTAGAATAATGTTTCTGGCCCGATTAATGGTTACAAGAGTCTGGTTTTCTAGAAACTACCCAAATCTAAGTGCATGGGTGAATCTTGTTAATAAAGTGAAAAGATATGAAAATATCCTTTATAGACACCTAAATACTTTGCAAAAATGGAAAAGAATTTGGCAAGAATGGAGGTTTTAGGATTCAGTACAAGTCTATTTGGATTATATTCCTTTATGTATATCCCCTCCCCGAACACATCGCAAAGGGTGGGATGGGAGGTATAGGTTTGGTGTAAGGGGTTAAAAATGAATTACATGACGGCACCTGTGCGAGATAAAATAGAAACTCTAATCTAGGGGGACTATCGCCTGAAGGACTTTTCTTCCAAAGGCCATGTCCGAATTTAGGTTCAATCTATAATGCTTTATGAAAGTGTGTGGAGAACTCCACGTGGCTGCAGTACAGATCTGAGAAAGAGAAGCCTCTGCCCTTTCTGCCCAGGAGGTGGCCATAGCTCTGTTTGAATGGGCTCCAAATCCCGTAGGGGAGGTAGATCTAAAGAAGTGTAAGCTAGGGAAATGGTATTCTTGACCCATCTAGCTAACACACTGGAGGATATCTTACAGCCCTTACGACTCCCTGAAATTGTACTAATAAATTCTCATCCTTCCTCCAGGAGGCCGTAGTCTCCAGATAGAGGAGTAAACATCTTCTAACATCCAGACAATGGTATTTCTTTTCCGAGGTAGAGGATGGATTAGCACAAAAAGAGGGAGGATAACATCCTGACTCAGATGAAAATTAGAAACAACCTTTGGTAAGAAAAAAGGCATGGGTCTAATAATGACTTTATCCTCTAGAACCTTGGTAAATGGGGAAAGGCGGAAAAGGCCTGAATTTCCGACACTCTCCTCGCAGTAGTTATGGCCAACAGAAAAGCTAGTTTGTACGACAGGATCTTTATCGGGACCTCACCTAACGGTTCAAAGGGTGCCTGGCATAAGGCAGAAAGGACCGTGTTCAGATCCCATGGGGAGACAAGGGCCGAGGGGAAGGATTGGCTCTAGCTACTGCCGAAATGAATCTTCTGATCCAGGGATGTTCGGCTAACCTGAAGTCAAAGAAAAGCTTAGGCGGCAATCTGCACTTTAAGGGTGGATGCTTTTAGATGTTTATCTAGGCCTGCCTGAAGGAAGTCTAAGATCTTAGGGATATCTGGTTGTTTTAAAGGATCAGGGACCTGACCTAAAAATTTTGAGAAGGTTGCCCAGACTTTGATATATTTCTTGGTAGTGACGTTTTTTTTACTCTTTATCAGAGTGGAGACTACCTTGTTTGATAGACCTCTACTTAACCATAGTCTCCTCTCAATGTCCATGCTGATAGATGAAGGGGCTTCAGACAGGGATGGAGAAGAGGGCCCTGGGTCAGAAGGTCCTCTGTTAGTGGGAGAGGAAAGGGAGGTTGACTCGCTAATTCCAGGAGCTTTGAATACCATGATCTTTTTGGCCAATCTGGTGCAATCAATATTATTGATGCCCCCTCCCTCTGTACCTTGTTTAATACTTGAGGTAATAGGCAGAAAGGAGGTAATGCGTAACCCAACTCTCCTCTCCAGTCCTGTGCTAATCCATCTATGGCAGAGGGGTTGTCTAAAGAATTTAGGGAGAAAAATCTTTCTACCTTTCTGTTTCTTCTGGAGGCTAAGAGATCTATAGTAGGCTGGCCGAACTTCTGGACTATTTGCTGAAAGACGTCCTCGTTTAAGGACCATTCCCCTTGCCTCACTCGTACTCGACTCAAAAAGTCCGCTACTGTATTCTCTTTTCCTCTGAGATGGACTGCCGCCAAGAATAGATTTCTTTCCTCTGCTAAAGAGAAGATTTCCTGACAAATAAGGAGAAGTGAAGGGACTCTGGTGCCCCCCTGGCGATTTATATACGACACAGCTGTTGAATTGTCTGTATAAAAAATTATAGAAACATACATAGAAACATAGAATGTGTCGGCAGATAAGAACCATTTGGCCCATCTAGTCTGCCCAATATACTGAATTCTATGAATAGCCCCAGGCCCTATCTTATATGAAGGATGGCCTTATGCCTATCCCATGCATGCTTAAACTCCTTCACTGTATTTGCAGCTACCACTTCTGCAGGAAGGCTATTCCATGCGTCCACTACTCTCTCAGTAAAGTAATTCTTCCTGATATTACTTTTAAACCTTTGCCCCTCTAATTTAAAATGATGTCCTCTTGTTGCAGTTTTTCTTCTTTTAAATATTCTCTCCTCTTTTACCGTGATGATTCCCTTTATGTATTTAAAAGTTTCTATCCTATCCCCTCTGTCTCTTCTTACTTCCAAGCTATACATGTTAAGGTCCTTTAACCTTTCCTAGTAAGTTTTGTTCTGCAATCCATGTACTAGTTTAGTAGCTCTTCTCTGAAAGTTTCAATATCCTTCTGCAGATATGGTCTCCAGTACTGCACACAATACTCCAAATGAGGTCTCCCTAGTGCTCTGTAGAGCGGCACGAGCACCTCCCTCTTTCTACTGTTAATGCCTCTCCCTATACACCCAAGCATTCTGCTGGCATTACCTGCTGCTCTATCACATTGTCTGCCCACCTTTAGGTCGTCTGATATAATGACCCCTAAATTCCTTTCCTCAGATACTGAGGTTAGTACTGTATCACTGATTTTATATTCTGCTCTTGGGTTTTTACGCCCCAGGTGCATTATCTTGCACTTATCGACATTAAATTTTAGTTGCCAGATTTTTGACCATTCCTCTAGTTTTCCTAAATCCTTTTCCATTTGGTGTATCCCTCCAGGAACATCAACCTTGTTACAAATCTTTGTGTCATCAGCAAAAAGACACACATTACCATTGAGGCCTTCTGCAATTTCGCCCATAAAGATATTAAACAATATGGGTCCCAGAACAGATCCCTGAGGTACCCCACTGGTAACAATACCATGGTCTGAATATACTCCATTGACTACAACCCTCTGTTTTCTGTCCTTCAGCCACTGCCTAATCCATTCAACAATATTTGAGCCCAAGCTCAAAGACTGCAGTTTATTGATAAGCCTTCTATGTGGGACAGTATCAAAAGCCTTACTAAAGTCCAGATAAGCGATGTCTACTGCACCTCCGCCATCTATTATTTTAGTCACCCAATCAAAAAAGTCAATAAGATTAGTTTGACATGATCTCCCTGAAGTAAACCCATGCTGTTTTTTATCAATCAACCCATGGGTTTTTAGATGTTCCACAATCCTCTCCTTGAGTATGGTTTCCATTAATTTCCCCACTATTGATGTCAGGCTTACTGGCCTATAGTTGCCCGATTCCTCTCTACTACCTTTCTTGTGAATTGGCACAACGTTTGCTAATTTCCAATCTTCTGGGATGACACCTGTTACCAGTGATTGGTTAAATAAATCTGTTAATGGTTTTGCTAGTACACCTCTAAGCTCTTTTAATAGCTTTGGGTGTATCCCATCAGGCCCCTGTGATTTATTTGTATTAATTTTAGACAGCTGACTTAGAACCTCTTCCTCTGTAAAGACACATGCATCAAAGGATTCATTAGTCTTCCTCCTAACTGAGGTCCTTCTCCTTCATTTTCCTTTGTAAAAACTGAACAGAAGTATTCATTGAGGCAGTCAGCTAGTTCTTTATCCTCTTCCATATACCTTCCTTCTTTTGTTTTTAATTTGGTAATTCCTTTTTTAATTTCCTTTTTTCATTTATGTATCTGAAGAATGTCTTATCACCTTTTTTCACTGACTGAGCTAATTTCTCTTCTGCCTGAGCTTTAGAAGCTCTTATAACTTGCTTGGCCTCTCTCTGCCTCATCTTATAGATTTCCCTGTCATCCTCATTTTGGGTGTTTTTATACTTGCTAAATGCCATCTTTTTGTTTTTAATGATTTTGGCCACTTCTGCTGAGTACCACAATGGTCTCTTCTTTTTTTGCCTTTACTGACAAGCCTAATGCACTTTTCTGTTGCCTTCAGTAGTGCCAATTTTAAGTAGTCCCATTTCTCTTGGACTCCATTGAAATTGTTCCAGTCTGATAGGGACTCGTATACCGCTGATCTCATTTTAGAAAAGTCTGTTTTCCAAAAATCTAAAACTTTTGTTTTTGTGTGGAGTGACTCAGTCACTGTACTTATAGTAAACCTCACTGACTGGTGATCACTGGATCCTAAGCTTTCCCCTACAGTAATATCAGATACCAAATTGCCATTTGTGAATACCAAATCTAAAATGGCCTCCTTCCGGGTTGGCTCCTCAACTACTTGCTGTAGAGATAATCCCAGTAGTGAATTTAGAATGTCTGTCCTCCTGGCAGAACTAGCAATTTTGGTTTTCCAGTTTATATCAGGAAGATTAAAGTCACCCATAATGACAACTTCCCCTTTCAATGTCATTTTAGCCATTTCCTCAACTAGTAGATCATCTAATTCTTTGACTTGGCTTGGTGGTCTGTATATGACACCTACACGAGTTACCTTATGATTACCAAGCTGCAACGTAACCCAAACTGACTCTAAATTGGTTTTGCTGGCTTGTATTAGATTAGATTTGATGCTATCTTTCACATATAGGGCCACTCCACCCCCTTTCTTGCCTTCTCTGTCTTTCCTATATAGAGAGAACCCAGGTATTGTTATATCCCAGTCATTACTCTCATTGAACCATGTCTCAGTAACAGCCACTAAATCTATATTCTCAGATGCCATTACAGACTCAAGTTCGTTGATCTTATTCCCTAAACTGCGAGCATTTGTAGACAAGACTCTCAGCTTGTCATTTCTTATCCTATCAGCTCCTGGCATCTTCTGGCATTGTTTTTTCGGGGGGCAGCCGAACTGATGGATTGTCTCTTTTGTGCCCCCCTTTCCTAGTTTAAATGTTCCTTAGCAAAAACTTTGAACTGTTCACTGAGGACATTCGTTCCCTTGAGAGAAAGATGCAAACCATCTTTCTTGTACAGTTCTTTTCCATTCCAGCTAGAGCCAACATGAGACACAAAGCCATCTTCCTGTTCCTTTGTTCTGTCAGGACTCTGGATAATGACATCTGGATTGCTTTTAGTTCCTTGAAGTTGGATGACATATTCACTGTCTCTAGGTCCCATTTGCCCTGCCATCCTGCTCCCTGGAAGTGGGCTCCCCATCCCCAAGGGCTGGCATCGGTTGTCACTGTAAGTGGATTTCTGAATATCCAGGGTATTCCTGCAGAAAGAGTTTGTGGATTCATCCACCACTTCAGAGATATTCTTGCTTTTGACGACAAGTGGATACTCAGATCTAGGGAGTCCTGAGAACCGCTCCAATTTCTCAAAATTTCTGCCTGTAACTCTCTGGAATAGACCTGAGCAAAAGGTACTGCCGGGATTGAGGAAGTAATCTGACCCAAGACTTTCATTGCTTGTCTTAATGTACATTCGTAGGAAATGAATGGAGACGAAGCCATCTGAATGATTGTGTCTTTCCTGATTTGAGGAAGGAAACATTTTGACTTCTGGGAATCCAGGAGAATTCCCAGAAAGACACATGATTGACCTGGAACTAGGTTGGATTTCTCCAGATTGATAATCCAACCTAAATCCGTTAGGACTGAACATACTAGGGAAATGTCCCTCTGTAGATTTTATTTTGTGTGAGATATTATTAGAAAATCGTCTAAGTAAGGAATTAAAGTGACCCCTTTTAACCTTAGGTGGGACCCCACTTCTGCTATTACTTTGGTAAATAGCCTGGGTGCTTGGGATATTCCAAAGGGGAGAGCTTTGTATTGGAGATGAAGATGTTCCCCCTGGACCAAAATGGTTGTTCTTAAGAATCTCTGAGATGCGGGATGAATTGGCAGATGGTAGTATGCATCCTTTAAATCTAACGTCGCCATCCAACAATCTGAGAACAATCTGGGAATATCGTCTCCATCTTGAATTTTTTGTAAAACAGGGATCTGTTTAACATTTTTTAGATTCAGAATGACCCTGAACTTGCCGTTTGGTTTCCCAACTAGAAACAAGGGGGAGTAGAAGCCTTTTTCTCTTTCTTCTGACGGTACCCGAAAAACTACTCCCTTTTCTATGAGAGAGGAAACTTCTGACTCCAATGTGACTCTCTTTTCCTCTGAACCTGGACAAGGGGTTTGTACAAAATAATCTGGAGGATAGGAAAGGAATTCTATCCCTAATCCTTTTTCTATACCGTTTAAAATTCACTGATTCTGGGTGATGGATTTCCAGGCTGGGAGAAACTGAGAGAGTCTTCCTCCCACCTGATCCCTGGCGTCATTGCAACTTGTCTTTGGGTCTTTCCTGGGATTTAAACAAAAAAAACCTTCCCCCTCTCTTAAAGGAGCTCTCCTTGTTAGATCTAGAGGACTGTCTAAACTTCTGGTTTCTAAAGGAACCCTTTTTACGAAGGAGGGGAGGTCTCTGTGGAACGGGGAACCTCTTTTTATGATCTGACGCTTTTTCTAATACTTCTTCCAGAGAGGATCCAAATAATCTAGACCCTTCACAAGGAAAGGAGCAGAGCCTGGCTTTTGACCCCTGATCTCCCTTCCAGGAACGAAGCCAGACTGCTCGTCTGGCGGCATTAGACATAGCTAAGGATTTTGCATTGAATTTTATTATGTCTGTGGAGGCGTCAGCTAAAAAATCCGCTGCCTTATGGCAGGTCGGGAGAGAGGCTAATAGATCTTATCTAGGGGCTTTATCTTTAATATGATTTTCCAGCTGGACCAACCATAGTCTTAATGATCTGGATACCCAGGAAGTGGCGATAGCTGGCCTAAAGCTAGTGGAGGCACACTCCCAGGATCTCTTTAAATATATGTCTGCTTTTCTGTCCAAGGGATCACTAAGGCAGCCCAAGTCTTCAAAGGGGAGGTCAGATCTTCTTGCTACTTTAGCTACTGAAGCGTCTACTGACGGTGCTTTATCCCATGTACATGACACAGATTCCTCAAAGGGGTATTTGCGCTTGACAGAGTTTGGGATAAAAACTTCCTGTCTGGATTCTTCCATTCTTTCTTAATTAATGTTTCTATGTTCTTATGGACGGAAAAGCTTCTATGCCTCTTAGGACCTAATCCCTCAAAGGCCTGGTCAGCAATGGACTTTGGCTGCTTTCCTACTTCTAATTGCATAGTCAATTTAACCGCCTTAAGTAATGGCTGGACATCTTCTGGTGGAAACAGGGCTCTCCCTGCGAGATCTTCATCAGAGGAAGAAACTACTGATGATACCTCTTCCCTGATTCCAGATCAGAATCCATCTCTGGGATCTCGGAGTCAGAGTCCAGATTAACCTCTCTCCTTTCAGGCTTAAATTTATAACGCTTAAGAGACCTTAAGGATGACTTTACTTCCGCCCGTACCATGGCTTTCATGGACTTAGAAAAGCTGCTAGATTCTTCCAATACTAATCTGTCAATGCAAGGCTGACACATGGGCCTGTTATAAGAAGAGGGTAAGGGCCCTTTACAGCCAGCACACTCCTTATGTTTGCTTTTCCCAGACGCCTTTTTAGGAAGTTTGGCCACCTAGGAAAAAGCAAATTACACCTCAATCAATAAGGCAAAAAGGCTTAATCTTACCAGGGTAGATCATGTTTCCCCACTCCTCAAGTTACCGGGCTTGAAGGCCTTGAGGGATCCACGGGGTCGGCGCGCCCGAATCTGTGCCTTCCATGCTTCCCAGAGCACACCGTGCCTCTGAATGTATGTGGCTGGCTACCCCTCCTGCCACCACATTTATAACGCGCCTGAGGCCCTCTCCCGCCGGCCAAAGCCACGCCTAACCCCACTTCGGTCTCGAGTGGCGCACTGATGACGACAGAGCGCCGGAAACTTGCGCATGCGCACTATGCGCATTTACCTCCGGGCGCCATCTTGGAACAGGGAGGAAGCACTACTAGGGCCGGGAGCCGCCTGAACACGGCCACAGCGACTCTCCACGAGGCCGGGAGAGGTGCAGGAAGGGAGCAGACTTAGTGCCGGCTGCTACAAGAGACTTGTGCCGCAGGGAACGGTCCCGTTAAGGTATGGAAGACCCGGACCTCCCCAGCCACTCCAGGTGTGTAGGAACTCCAGCAAGAGCTTCCCATCCGGAGGACAGGAAACCTAAACTGAGGTGTGTAGGGCGTGTAGCTTTTTTTTTTTTATATATCAGCAGGTTTCCTGTCCTGGATGGGAGGGTCCTACTTTGCACAGGTGCAGTCATGGGTGAGGGAAAAGATAGATTACACTTACTGGTAATCGTTTTCTTTGAGCCTATGACAGCACCCCTGGAGATGTACCGCCTCCTCCTGGACAGGAAACAGGAATCAGAATGCCTTTAAAAGAGGGACCTCCCTCTCATCCACCAGTCCTTTTCAAGAACTACGAGACAAAAACTTAACAGAATATCTGGATATATCTATAACCTCTTTTTTTCCTTTTTTTTTTTTTCTTTAGGGACGGGAATTAATCGGGTGCTGTCATAGGCTCCCAGGGAGGAGTTTTTAACCTAGATACCGGGGTTCGTTTTGAGATGGCCGTTATGAACCTTTTAACCCACGGATGTAGGGCCAATCTGGTTTCAAATAATGCACTAAGGGCCGAGATCTGAACCTTTAGGGTGCTAGGTCTTAAAGTTTTACAGGAGGGGTGGAAAAATAAGCTAAGTATCAGCGGGATATTTGGAGATTTTAAGACATCAACAGGCTCTTTTGTAAAATTAAAGAAGGCCTTCCATATTCTGAGGTAAATTCTAGAAGTGACCTCCTTACGACTAGCCAAAAGTGTATCTACTACCTGGGAAGAAAGACCCTTACGTACTAAGATCTCCCTCTCAAGAGCCAGGCAGTTAGATGTAAATTCCCTATCTCTGGGTGCAAAACTGGTCCCTGCGACAGCAGGTCTCCTGACTCCGGGAGTATCCAAGGAGTTGCTATAGACAATCTCCGGAGCCAGGAGAACCAGACTCTCCTTGGCCAGAAAGGAGCAATCACAATAACTCTGGCTTGTTCCCGCCTGATTTTCTGTAGGACTCTCGGAAGTATCTTTAGGGGGAGGCGTGAGAAGATCTTCTTCCCAAGGCTGAGACAGGGCATCCACCGCCGCCGGGTTTTCCCTTGGGGACAGGGAATAAAAGACTCCACCTGCCTGTTTGCCCTCGTGGCGAATAGGTCTATCTCTGGGATGCCCCACATTTCTGTAATCTTGTTGAAGATGGACTGGTTCAGGGAACACTCCCTTGTCTCAGATGATGACGGCTTAGAAAGTCGGCCTTCACATTCTCTGAACCTCTCAGGTGCACCGCAGAGATAGAGGCCAGAAAGGTTTCTGCTAGGGTGAAGATCTGGTGTGAGAGGAGCATTAAAGCAGGAGCCTCGTACCCCTTGTCTGTTGATGTATGCTACTGCAGTAGTGTTGTCTGAGTAAACCATGATGTTCTTGCCCTAGATGTTTGGAAGACTCTGTTCTAGGGCTAGTTTGACAGAAAGGAGTTCTTTGTAATTCTGGGATTGTTGCTTGGTCTGGAAATCCCATTGCCCCTGGAACAGAAGGGACCCCATGTGGGCTCCCCACCCCGTTCAACTTGCATCTGTTGTCAGAGAGGTCATAGAGTTTCTTTGCCAGGGGACCCCCTTTCTCAGATTGACCCGGTCTGTCCACCACCTTAGGGAGGTCAGGGTCTGAGGGGACAAAGTCATCTCCGAGTCTAGGGAAAAGGAGGTCTGTCCCACTCCTGCAGAATCTGAAGCTGAAGGACCCTGGAGTGGTACTGGGCCCATTCCACTGTCGGGATTGTGGAAGTCAGGAGGCCCAGGGCTGACATAGCCTTCCTTACTGACAGCACCGGATGGTTCATGAGGTGACGGATTCTGGTAACAACCTGGTCGACCTTCCTAGGGGGAAGTAGACATTTCTGTACTAGAGAGTCCAGAACTATACTCAGGAACTCGCATGTCTGACTTGGTTCTAGGTTGGATTTCTCCAGATTTATTTCATAACCTAATTTTCCCAGAATTTTTCTTACCCAGTAAATTTGATCTACAAGGGTCAGGTAGGAGCTTGAGGTTAGAAGGAAATCGTCTAGGTATGGGACTATGACAACATCTCTTTCCCTTATGTGGGCCATCATCTCTGAGACAATCTTGGTGAATATTCTTGGGGCTTGGGAAAGGCCAAAGGTGAGGGCCCGATATTGCAGATGAAAAATCTCCTGGCCCGAGTGCACTGCTACCCTCAATTTCTGATGAATCGGGACATGGTAATATGCATCCCTCAGGTCCACCGTGGCCATGTAACAGTCTCGAGACAGGTTGCACAACGTGGACCTGATGGATTCCATACGAAACCTCTCGTACACAAGAAATTGGTTCAAGCACTTCAGATTTATTATTGTACGAAAGAAGCCATTTGTTTTTGTTTTTTTACAAGAAACAGAGGGGAATAAAAGGAGATTTTTGTGAAACTCACCTGTAAAATCTTTTTCTCGTAGTTCCATTGGGGGACACAGACCATGGGTATAGCCTAGAGGTATTACTAGGAGGGACACTATGCAAATAGAAGAAGCTCCTCCTCCTTGGGCTATACCCCCAGGCTCCAGCAGGAGAACTTCAGGCGTTGCCAAAGCAGTAGGAGAAGGAGAACCATAAAAAAACAATGGAACCAAACGGCCGTAAACCAAGAGGCCCAAACAGGATATAGAAATCCTCCCATGCATACGCAAAAAGGGGTGGGAGCTGTGTCCCCCAATGGAACTACGAGAAAAAGATTTTACAGGTGAGTTTCACAAAAATCTCCTTTTCTCGGGCATTCCATTGGGGGACACAGACCATGGGACGTCCTAGAGCAGTCCATGGGGTGGGAGACACTCACGGCACCGCCAGGAGCCACGTCCAACGGTCAAGCGGAAACCGCTGCCTGCAACACCTTGCGCCCAAGGGCCGCGTCAGCGGACGCCAGCAAATGCACTTGATAAAACTTAGTGAAGGTGTGCAGGGACGACCAAGTGGCCGCCTTACACAGCTGGGACGCTGAGGCCCGGTGCGACAGGCCCAGGAGGATCCCACCGCCCTAGTGGAATGGGCAGTAATCCGGACCGGAGGAATCTTACCACGAGCACGGTAAGCCGCCGATATGGCACAACGTATCCAGCGCGCCAAGGTGGCCTTGGAGGCCGCCAAACCCCGCCGAGGACCGTCAGGTATCACAAACAAGGAGTCCGAGCAGGCGGAAATCAGCCGTGGTCCTGAGATACACTCGAAGAGCCCGGACCACGTCCAGGGAATGGAGAGCGCGCTCCTTGGAGTTAGCCGGAGAAGGACAAAAGGAAGGCAAAACCAGATCCTCATTAAGGTGGAAAGGAGACACCACCTTGGGTAGAAAGGACGGAACCGGACGAAGAACCACCTTATCTTGGTGAAAAACCAGGAAAGGTTCTCTGCAGGACAGCGCAGCCAGCTCCGACACCCGCCGAATAGAGGTTATGGCCACTAGGAAAACCACTTTCCAGGAAAGGAAGGAAAGGGCCACGTCCCTAAGGGGCTCGAAGGGGTTCCCCTGGAGACCAAGGAGGACCAGGTTAAGGTCCCAAGATGGCAGAGGATGGACGTGCGGGGGAACAGAATGTGCCACCCCCTGAAGAAAAGTTCGCACCGGACCCAGAAAGGCAAGGGACCTCTGGAAGAAGACAGCCAGAGCCGAGACCTGACTCTTCAACGAACCGAGAGAGAGACCCTTCTCAAGGCCCGACTGCAGAAAGGCAAGTACCACCGGAATGGAGAACCGTAGGGGAGGAACCCCTGATGACTCACAAAAAGACAGAAAGGCCTTCCATGTGCGGTAGTAAATCCTGGAGGAAGCCGGCTTCCGTGCCCTAATCATGGTGCGCACCACTGAATCGGAGAAACCCCGTTTCCTCAGGAGGAGGGCTTCAGCAGCCAGGCCGTTAAACGCAGAGACCGTAAGTTCCGGTGGAAGAGAGGCCCCTGAGACAGCAGGTCCTCTCTGTCCGGGAGGGGCCAAGGAGCGTCTGCGAGCATGCGCACGGCGTCCGCGAACCAGGAGCGGCGAGGCCAGTCTGGGGCGATGAGAATCGCCGGAATCCCTTCCAGCGCGATCCTGCGAAGAAGCTTGGGCAATAGAGGGATCGGAGGAAGACATAGAGAAGGCGGAAGTGTTGCCATGGAGCCACAAGCGCGTCCACTCCGCACGCCTTCGGGTCCCGTGCCCTCGCCAGGTACACAGGAACCTTGCAGTTCAACCTGGATGCCATCAGATCGACATCCGGACGGCCCCACCTGCGGCAGAGCTCCTGGAAGACTTCCGGGTGCAGCGACCACTCGCCGGGATCCACTATGGTCCGACTCAGAAAGTCCGCTGTCCAATTGTCGACACCCGGAATATACACTGCCGACAGCAGCGGAGCGTTGGACTCCGCCCACTGGAGAATCCGCTCCACCTCCTGCATTATGGCCCTGCTGCGGGTACCACCCTGATGATTGATATAGGCCACGGCCGTGGCATTGTCCGACTGGACCCGCATAGGAACCCGGATAGGATCCGGGTCCAATGAAGAGGGAGAGAAAGATTGCTCGCAGCTCCAGGATATTGATCGGAAGGCGAGATTCCTCCGCCGACCAGACCCCTTGAACCGTCTGGTCCTTGAGAACACCGCCCCAGCCCGAAAGGCTGGCATCCGTGGTGACAATTGTCCAGACAACGGGGAGAAAGGAGCGGCCGGACCCCAGATTCGGGGGAGACAGCCACCAGGATAGGGAGGCCCGAACCCGAGGGGGAGACGGACCCTGGAATCCAGACCCAATGGGGACTTGTCCCAGCGTGAGAGGATCAGCCGCTGAAGTGGGCGAGTATGGAACTGAGCATACGGAATGGCCTCTAAGGAGGCCACCATGAGGCCCAGAGTCCGCATGCACTGCCGGATGGACAGAGTCTGGGGAGACCGCAGGAGTCGAACCGCCTCTTGAATCTGTGAGGACTTGGAGTCCGGAAGGAACACCTTGGAGAGTGACGTATCCAGAATCATCCCCAGGAAGGCGAGCCTCTGGGATGGGAGGAGAGACGACTTTGGTCGGTTGATCAACCAGCCGAACTGTTCCAGAGTCTGGACAGTAATCTGGACGCTGTCCACAGCCTGAGGAAAGGACGGGGCCTTTATCAGAATGTCGTCCAAGTAAGGCAAGAGAGAAATGCCCCTTGAGCGAAGAAGGGCCATGATAGGTGCCAGGATCTTGGTAAAGACCCGAGGGCGGTAGCCAACCCGAAGGAAGGGCGACAAATTGATAATGGCGGTCTCCGATAGCAAACCGCAGGTAGCGCTGATGCGACTCTGCTATAGGGACGTGCAAATAGGCGTCCTGAATGTCCACCGAGGCAAGAAATTCCCCTGGAAGAAGTGACGCAATGACCGACCGGAGGGACTCCATGCGAAACTTCCTGACCCGCAGAAACTTGTTGAGCAGCTTTAGGTCCAGGATAGGGCGCACAGACCCCTCCTTTTTGGGCACTACAAACAGGTTGGAGTAAAAACCTGAGCCCTGGTCCTCCAGGGGACGGGGAGATGACCCCGGTCCAGCAGAGAGGAGACCGCCCCCAACAGGGCCGAAGCCCGGGCGGGGTCCCCGGAACCCGAGAGAGGAAAAAACGTTCCGGTGGTTTGGACTCGAAGTCTATCTTGTAACCGGACATTATAATCTCTAGAGCCCAGGCGTCCTGAATGTGAGCTCTCCAGGGTCTCAGAAAGGAGAGCAGACGACCCCCACCGTGAGAGGTGGGGCGCCCCTTCATGCAGAGGACTGTTTGGGGGCTGCAGGACGGGCAGACTGAGCCTTCGGGCGCCAGGAGGGCTGGGGCTTGAAGGAGGGCTTTCTACGGGAGTCCCGAGACCCTCCGGCCGATGAAGAGGAGGACGGCCGGGTGGAGGAGAAGCGGCGAAAGGAACGGTATCGGGAACCAGAAGAACCCGGACGAGCAGGGGGTCTGGACCGAGGCTGGGGCAGATGGGTACTCTTACCCCCAGTTGCAGCTGAAATAAACTCATCCAGCTGAGCCCCAAACAGACGGGATCCGTCAAAGGGAAGGTTTGCAAGGGAACGCTTGGAGGAAGCGTCCGCGTCCCAGACCTTCAACCAGATCTCTCTACGTTGAAGTATAGAGAGGGAGGAGATGCGGGCAAACAAGGCTCCAATGTCCATGGAGGCCTCGCAGAGGAATTTGGCAGCCTGAGACATTTGGAGGATAAGGTCCAAAGTGTCAGCAGGCGCATGTTGGTCCGTCAAATCCTGGAGATGACGTTGCAGCCACATAGAGAGGGCCCTAGCCACCCATGCAGATGCAAATGCCGGGCGCAGGGACGTGCCCGCTAGGGAAAAAATGGACTTTGACAAGGAATCCAACGCCTATCCACGGCATCTTGTAGGGAGGAGCCGTCCAGGACTGGTAGGGCAGTGTTTTTGGCCAGTCTGGCCACGGGCGGATCCACCTTAGGGAAGCCCACTTTTCCACGCTAGGCGCAGGAAATGGATACAGTACATCCATACGCCTGGCTGAGGTAAACTTTTAGTTAGGCCGATCCCAGGCCTTGGATACGACCGCGGTGAACTCACTATGTACGGGAAACACCGCGGTCTCAGGTTTTCAGGCGGAAAGAGGGCAAACTCCTGACTGGTGGGAGGAGTAGAGCCCTCCTGGAGGTTAAAGGTGTCACGGACCGCCGAAACCAATTCCAGAGACCACAGCGGACAGTCTTGGAGGGGGTCCCGCTCCATGATCTCGTCCAAATCTGACAATTCCCCCTCTGACATCTGCTCCCTGGGGAGAACCATCAGAGTGCGCCTCAAGGCGGGGAGGAAGCGGAGGCATCAGAGGAAGACTGCTGGCGCTCACGCGGTCTCTTAGCGCCCGGGCGGCCCCTGGGAGGGTCACCTGGGGAGCTAGGGTGGGGCGCCCCGGGTTAGCGGGCGGCATACGCTCCATAAAGGCCATGGCCGCTTTGGCTACTAGGGCCAAATCCGCTGCAGCACTAGTCATGGCGGACGCCCAGGCGGGTACCACCGAGTCCGCAGGGGTAGGTGGGGAACCAGGCTGGGATATCGCAGTAGGGCGACCTGATCCGGGCCAGGGGCAGGGCATGAGGCACAGACTCCCGTGACAGAGAGAGGCAAAAGACACGTCTTACAGGACCCCAGTGGAGCCTGAGAAGACGCCTTGGCAGATTTTGAGGGGGCCCCAGGCTTAGGCATGATTGGCACCTTGTAGAAATAAGTTCTCCTACCAGTTAGAAGCAAAAATCTGGCAAAACTGTCGCTCAGCAAGCACTGAAGTTCATCCAAATGCTGGGAGAGCCGAGCAGACACCACTCTGTAAGCTCAGGAGGAAGCAGGAGAATAGGCTCCGCCCCCTCCGTGACGTCAATGGTGGGAAAAAATAGGCTCCGCCCCCTTCGTGGCGTCAATGGAGACAAAGAAAAAAGGTGTCCCCCTCCTGCCATGGGGGACCCCATCTCAGAATGCCCCCAGTAATAGTGTCCCCCAAGAGGGGAGAACGCAGGGGGAGAGAGAGAGAGAGCCGCGGCAGGTGTCAGAGACCTGCCGGCTCTGCAGCCGCGACTGAACGGCCTCTTAAAGGGACCCCGACCTATTAATGGCGGCCCGGTCAAATGAGCCGGGCTCGCTCCATAAGGTCCCCGCAGAGGGAATCATGTCCCCCAAGATGTGCCAAGCCTCTGGGGGGAGTCCAAGAGGAGAGAACCCCCTTATTTAAGGTGGAACCGTCGCTTTAAGGCGGCATACCAATAAGGTGGCACCGACTATGGGTGCTGCTCTAGTGCCATGTCCTCTATGCCCCCAGCCCAGACGTGGTCATATTTCACCCAGGCAGCCAGAGGGACAGACGGAGAGAGGGAGAACACAGACTGCAGCCATACTTATCTGTTCCTGCAGTCTTCTCCCTCATACGTCCGGACCAGCAGGGAAGCACCTCTTCAGGCGTCTGACTCCGCAGTGTGGGAGATGCAGTGCTCTGGAATGAGGGTGGCGATAGGTGTCCCAATGGCTGGCGGGATGCGGTGCTACCAGGGAGCCCGGATCCTCTTTTCTTCTTTGGGGGACGGTGGAGGAGGCCAGGCAGCGTCATGGACGGCGGCAGTCACTCCACGGGGGGACCAGGAAAGCGCAATGCTGACCTGCGTCCCCATCTGTAAGAAAAATAATAAACAGGAGTAGCAGTGTCATCCTCCTTCTACAGACACTAAGCAAAGACTGAAGTTCTCCTGCTGGAGCCTGGGGGTATAGCCCAAGGAGGAGGAGCTTCTTCTATTTGCATAGTGTCCCTCCTAGTAATACCTCTAGGCTATACCCATGGTCTGTGTCCCCAATGGAATGCCCGAGAAAACCTTTTCCAATCTCCTGATCTGGGACTTTTATCAAAACTTTTTTCTCTATCAGAGATAGAACCTCTGAGATTAAGGCAGACATCTTTATTGGGTCTGAACGGTAATCCGTAACTACCATCCTTTCTGCTGGAATCTTTTTGAAATTTAGTTTTAAGCCTTCTCTTATTACTGATTTTATCCAGGCACTGCTGGAGATCTCCTGCCACCGGTCGAAAAAAGGGACAGACGACCCCCGACAGGAGGCCTGGCATCATTGGGACTGTTTTTGGAGGAGTCCCCACCGGAAAAAGAAACCCCTTATTTTTCTTTGCGGGATTATTAAATTGCCTTGACCCTTCCTTCCTCTTGAACCCCTGTTTGTTAAATCTAGGGCAAAAGGACCTTCTGGGGGGGATCACCTGCCGAGTGAAAGCCCTTTTTATCTGAGGCCTTCTCCAGGAGGTCATCAAGTACTGGGCCAAGAGAAATTCACCCCGACATGGGATTCCAGAGTTTGCCCTTGGAAGATGAATCCCTTTCCAATTCTTTAGCCGAATAGCCCGGCGGGCAGAGTTGGCTAAGGCAGAGAAACAGAGAGTATCGGCTGAGGCATCCGCCAACAAATTTAAGGCCCCATACATGGTCAGGAAGGCAGTTAATAACTGCTCTCTCAGAGTGCCTCCTTTAATCTGGGACTCTAGCTCACCCAGCCATATCTTAAAGGATCTCGCAACCGAAGTGGCCGCAATGGTTGGTTTAAAAGCTGTGGCGGATGCTTCCCAGTTTTTCTTGAGATACACTTCAGCTCTTCTATCCATAGGGTCCTTAAGGGACCCCATGTCCTCAAAACGGCAGAGAATTTTTTCTTGATATTTTGGCCACTGGGGCGTCTAGTTTAGGGGCTCTGTCCCAGGTGGCGGAAAACTTATCAAAGGGATACTTCCGCTTGACAGAAGAGGGTACAAAATTTTTTTTATCAGGCTTTTTCCACTCTCTGGAAATGAGCGCTTGAATGTTCTCATGTAAAAAAAAGACTTTTCTCTTTTCGGGACCCAGTCCTTCAAACAGAGTCACGTACGGAATGTTGAGCTTTATCCTCATCTAATCCCATAGTGTTTCTGACCAATTTAACCAGGGCGTTGGTATTTTCGGTCTGGAATAATGGTCTCCCAGCTGCCTCATTATCAGATGAAGAAGAATCGCACTCCCCTTCTTCCTCCAATCCTGATAGTACATCACTGTCGGTAGAGGGAGAAACTCTAGAAACCACCGCAGAGGTACTTGGATGATTCTGCATAAGGCCGCTAACGGATTCACGGACCTCTTTCTTGATCAGATCTTTTATACTGGTCATGAGAGAAGGGGCCTCTTCTTCCATCATCTTATTAACACAACCCTGGCACATGAGTTTAACCCAGCCTGAAGGCAGCCTTTTTCTACATCCTGGACAAGATTTCTCCTTTAGCCTGGAGGCCTTTCTGGAGGACTCTTTGACCACCTAGTAGAAAACACATACAGTAGCCCCCATAAGGATCATGCAAAATTAAATTCATCCATGGGGATTCACCCTCTTACCCCACCGCGTTACCGGAGTCTCATTGGTGGCCTCAGTGGTTTCAGCACGCTGTCCTTGCTCCATTCCTGCACAGTCAGCAGTCTGGGAAGGAAAACTGCCAGCTCTTCCACGATGGGCAGTGAGCTGGCTGGGTCTTTAAATTAGAGTGCGCTACTCCCTGGCTCAGCCCCCCTTCTGGCTCCTGCAGTCAGCACGCCGGACCCGGAAGTAATATAGGAGCCTGGAGTGCAGCGGTGCGCTTTCAGCTAGCCGCCGCACTGTCCAGGAATCCCGCAACGCCAGGTAAGAAGGCGGCGGGAGGGGACACCCTGCTGTGCCCAGACTAAGCAGCGGCTCCCTTCTGGAGACTTACACCACTTGGGTTAGCCCTCCCACCGCATAATAAGCCGGGGCTCCCGCAGCTCCTTCGATAAGGCATCTGACTCCTTTACCCCGTCTCCTAGGACAGGAAACAGAACTGGTGGATGAGAGGGAGGTCCCTCTTTAAAGGCATTCTGATTCCTGTTTCCTGTCCAGGAGGAGGCGGTACATCTCCAGGGAGTGCGGTCATAGGCGAGGAGAAATGTAAGTTTCTGGGAAACAAAGGATGTAGGATTAGGAGATATGTCTCCAGTGGTCAGAAGAAGAGAGGGATAGCATGTGAATGCCAAATAAGGCTGCTTTTACTCACACTCCCCACTCAGATGTGGTGGTGTTGGCCTCCTATCAGGAAGCTGCTCCTTCAAACCATCTCCACCCATTCACAACCTCCCGTCTTTCGAAGTCCACTGTATCCACATCCTCTCTCCCTTTAAATAGCTGTCATCTACTGTCCACTACTGCCTTTTTCAACCATTTTAAATCCTGGCTTCTACATTTCCCTCTGCCAACATCCTCACCATCATCATGGGGATTTTAACATACAACTCATCCAAACTCCTATATCTTACTGCCTCCTTTGGACTCACAATGGTCCGCCACAGCCACCCAGAGACAAACACACTAGATCTGGTCTTTACCTGCCTTTGCACCCGATTTAAATAACTCAATCTCTACTCTTAGACCACAATCTTCTTATGTTCAACCAATCTCCTCAACCGCCCCTCCAGTCTATAAACTAGAACACCCCGGTACAAACCTCAACTCAAAAATTCTGACTCACTGTCCACCATATCTTCCCTTCACGACACAGCTGCTGCTTTTTTACACCGCAATTACTTCAGCCCTTGGCTCAGTCTCCTCTCACACACACCAGAAAGCAGCAAATCAATTGACAATCCCTGGCACAGAGTTGCTCGTAGATGGGACAAACCCAGGCACTCAGCATATACAAAAATATATATCTTTATTGAAATCTATAAAACAAATAACTAGATGCATAAATTGGCAAACACAAGCACACGGAGAGTGCACAAAACACGGGACATCAAGTTATAGCATTGCAAGTAATGAAAAGGGTGGGATGAAAAAATAAGTATAAATAAATCTAAAGTCAAACCATCTGGCTGCCCCCACCTAGATAAGAAACCATGATTTACAACATACACACCATACAGATCCGGCTAGCGGCACCTCAAAGAGACCCCCAACAAGTGTTTCGCGACAGCTTCCTACTCCCCCCAGGAAGCTGATGCAAGACACGTGTCAGGGTCTTTGGAGGTGCCACTAGCCTGATCTGTGTATTGAGTATATGTTGTGAATCATGGTTTCTTATCTGGGTGGAGGAGCCACATGGTTTCATTTTTGTATTTATGTATGCTCGTTTCTCCATCCCTTTTCCCACTACTGTGCTTGTATTTGCCATTTTATGCATCCATTTGTTTTATCGATTTTAATCTATATATTTTTGTGGGTTTGTCCCATCTAGGAGATTCATATTTGACACTTGCATTTATTCGTGCTATACTACCATATTCCAGTATTGCTCATTGGTACTCCAAGCTTCCAGATGCTAGAAGAAAACACTAAGTCTAAGGGCTCATGCACACAGGTATTTTTGTCTGCATCTGATTTGCACAAATATAGAACATGTGCTATTCTTGTCAGCATTATGGACAATTACATATAAAGCAGACCGCACCCTGCCCCCTCCATACATCTGACACATCCTGTAATCTCTGATCCTCACAGGACTGCTCTTGTCTGTTCCTACCACAGTCGACTACAAGATCTCGTGCCTACTCTGGAACTCACTAACCCAGTACATCAGACGCTTCCCTCATAAGTCAAACCATCAAAAGTAACCTCAATACTCACCACTTCAGGGAAGCCTACCACCTGCAATGAGCATGCTGCCACCCACAGCCAGATAAACAGCTACTGTATTTCTGCCCCTTCGCTTGTAGATTGTAAGCTCTTGCAGGCAGGTTCCTCTCCCCCTCTGTACCAGTCTGTTAAGTGTTTATTTTTATATTATGTATGTGTAATACCCTCTTGATGTACAGCACCACGGCATCTAGATATGGCTGTCTAAATATGTAAAATTTTCATTACAAGTTTTACCCAACTTTGCATAACCCAATCAGTTTTGCCTTACATACTGCACAGCCATTAAAACAGGATTTTGCTGCCACTTGTCTGGATTTACCCCCATCTAGACATAAAACAGCAGATAAAATGGCATCTCACTCACATACTCCTTAGTATAAATTGTGTGGATACTAGGGTTGTGGTCACATGCTTGACCGGCACCTCTGGTAGACCGAGTTTGCCCTGGATCTGACTTAAACATAGCAACATCTTCAGGCTGGCTGGTCCGTGCCAGCTCTTCCAAAACTACCACCCATTCAACCGCAATGTATGCCACGACATCTGTGCCAGAACGGGGCCTGCTCCATACTTCCTCTCCCAGGGCATAACATTCTGACAACTCCAGATTGCAAGCACCACCTCTCATTCTTGGAACCAAGTGCTGCCCAGCGCCAAAAAAACCTGGAAAGCACAGATTCTAAGCCTGTGTGATGTACTGTACATGTAGATGTGATCTACAAGATAATACCTGTCTGAAGCTAGGGCTTCTAGAAAAACTACGACACAGAAACAAAAATAACAAGTACTTTTTATTAGATCATGTTGCACTTTACAGCTGGAATTCTGGGAATTCGAAAACCACATCTTTGCCTGTGAGTTTCTTGTAGACACCAGAAAATGTTTCAACCTTGAGGAAAAAAAAAAAAAAAAAAAAAAGTAAAGTTATAAAAGGCATTCAGGAGGGAACACAAAAAAAAATTTTTACACGATAATTCCCCACACCTCCTACAATCCCATAAGCAGAGGTAAACGTGCATTCACAGCATCGATCCAAGTGTGTGTATACATGTACCTTATTGAACCTTGCTGTCACTTTTCTGCACGTGCCAATCCTCCTTTGTATGCTGGTGGGTGAGGGAGCCCTATATAATCTTATGAAGATGAGCTTACCCCGGCCAGGGCGCTTCGTAATGTCACTAAACTGAGTTACGGGTATTTAAGTGTCAAAAAAGCTCCAGTGCGTTTCAGTTATCTGAGCGGCTCTGGTTTGAGCGCAAGCTCAACACTGAGCAGTGCCACCGGCCCGGGGCAAGCTCATCTTAAGATGTTATAGGGCTCCCTAACCCTCCCTGGAATACAAGTACCAGCATATAAAAGGATTGGCACGTGCAGAAGAGTGACAGCAAGGTTTAATAAGGTACATGTAAACACACACTTGGATCGATGCTGTGAATGCACGTTTACCTCTGCTTATGGTACTGTAGGAGGTGTGGGGGAATTGTCACACAGGACCATACTATGGATATTTGTTTTCCTGTTTTTGCAGTAGAGGCAGTAATACTGCGGTACTGCAGCGTCTGCTATAAGTTTACAGAAGATAAAAGCGCCAGTATAATAGTTTTTAAAAAACAAACTTTGCTAGAAAATATTTTTGTATCCTGCATGGTTTGTCTCCTCGGTCACAGCTTGAGAGCTCTGAGAAGTTGTAGGAATATACAGGACGCCGTCCACACCAGCCAGAAGACCGGGGACGGGCATGATCTCCAACGTCGTGGAACGGGACTGTACGTCACTGCGCTGCAAGGCGCTACGCTCCCATACGCCACAAGGACAGAGCCTGCAGGAGCGACCCCACAGGATATCCACGTTGGTTAAGACAACCCTCCCTCAAAAATCTATGAAATAAAGTATGCAAGTCAAATTCCAAGCACTAAGCAACACCTTCACCGGATAGGGTTGTGGGTAGATTGTGATAAGCTATCCAGAGTGTACATGCACCCTGCGACTCCCTGCAATGGCACATCTGCCTAGCAGAAGGGATGGACCTCTCTGCATAATTCCAGACACTTATCACAGGAGATCCTTCTGAAGTGACCCCACAGGCAGGGAAACCAGGCAGCAACTGCAGAGCAAATTAAAAGGGTTTTCTGACATTCAACTACAGGATAGGTCATCAGTATCCGACTGTTTGAGAAGGCACTACTGCCAGCCCAGCGACCTTCTCGCAGATCACCAGGCACAGCCCCGTACATTGTATAGTATCGCGCTCAACCTATTCACTTCAATGGGGCAGTGCCGCACCTAGGCCACATGAACACGTCAATGGCCTAAGAAAAGGTTGTGAGAAGGCACAGGAGTGGTGCTGTCTTCTCAAAAAGCTGGTTGTTGGGGGTCACAGGTGTCAGACCCCACAGATAAAATGCCAGAAAATCTAAGCATTCCAGTACAATTAATATCTGCACATTTTCTATGAAAGATATGGATGGGTTGAGTCCTCTACGGCAAGAAATTCTACCCAATCTGGCAAACAGGGCCCTAAATCTATTGAGGGCACAGCCACACATCAATGCTGCAGATTCTGGGTAGCAGAATTGCATCCAGAGAAATCCACAGCTTTCAAGCATTGAACAAGATTAACGAACGAAGCGACTTATTTTCGGATGTACCAGCCGAAGCTTGCACCTCTTATTTGCGGCTTTCAACCCTTGCACTGCAAATGTTACAAGTAGAGGAGGCAAGGAAAATGTACAACAGAACATCTTGTCCGAAAACGCAGCCTGAGAAAGCAGAGTGGCAACCAATGCAGAAACAGTGATTGCTGGCCACCAGAAAGAAATGCATGTGAACGCCTATGCTTTAAGGATGCTTTGATACAGCAAAATAGCAGGGGTGGGTAGAGAAATGCTTTAGGAAGTCACACTAGCCAGTACAATATATTCCACAGCTGAAGAAGTCCCCCAAAGTGCCTTTGTAGACCTCACCAGAAACCAGATGATGCAAGAGCCAATGAACTTTACCGAATTCAAACTACTACCTTGTGTTCAACATTGTTCTGTTGTGCCTTGTCCAGATGGACTTTGATGAGCCGACTGCCGTCCAACTTCACACGGATCCTCTTGCCCACAATTTCACTTGGGAACACCAAGTCTTCAAGGATGGCATCATGTACTGCAGTCAGGGTACGACTATAAAAATTAAATGTTGCGTTTATGATACAAAGGCAATTCTTTACGACAAGTTAAGGGAATGACAATTAGACCAAATATTTTCTATGTGATGTTTAATACGACTGAACTTTTTAGACACAGCTTTTCTAATCCTCAATATTTAGAAGTGTATCCTGCATGGTTTGTCTTCTCGGTCACAGCTTGAGAGCTCTGAGAAGTTGTAGGAATATACAGGACGCCGTCCACACCAGTCAGAAGACCGGACGGGCATGATCTCCAACGTTGTGGAACGGGACTGTACGTCACTGCGCCGCAAGGCGCTACGCTCCCATACGCCACAAGGACAGAGCCTGCAGGAGCGACCCCACAGGATATCCACGTTGGTGCCACAAGCCCAAGGACCTATATAAGACACCTGTATAGGAAGACACTACAGAAACCGCATAGAGTCAGGTTAAAAACAATGAGAATACAATGCAACACTGGATAACAGGCAGACAGGGCATGGTGCCAGAAACCATGGCATTTATAGGGTTCCAGAAACCTAATTTTAACAGGACCCGTCACCTCTCCTCACATGTCAGTAAGTGGACGCCACATATGTGGTGCAATTTTTCTGTTATTCCTATTAGAAGTTACAAATAAATTAATAGACTTACACTATCCAATCAGTGCAGGCAGTATAACTGCAGGGACACACCTCTTGACAAGGGGAATATGAACACCCAAAACTTGCATTCTGATGCTGCGCTCCCATAAACCAGCAGTAAAATGCATTGAGAGGACTCCTAAGCTCATGCACCTAGAGGACTAAGAAGTCCTCAATGCATTTTACTGCTGTTCTGTTGGAGCACAGCGTCAGAACGCATATGAATATGAAGATAAAAATTACAAAACCAGCTTTGCTTCCATTATACTACGCGCTGCTTGTAATAGTTTGGGGGTGTTTTGGAGCCGACAGATTCCCTTTAACCCCTTCCAACCTCTGCCATACATGTATGCTGGAAGTCAGGTCTTTAAACATGACACCCGAAAAATTCCAACACATGGTGATCAAGGGAGCCGTTTGTTCATGTGGAAGGTCCATAGAAGCACAGCAAACCTCCCATAGATTTCAAAAAGTAATTTATGGATATCTATGGGACAAGCGATCAAATATTCAAGTCCCCGAAAAAACAAAACCCTAAGGCCTCTTGCACACGAACGTGTGCGCCCCGTGCAATGCATGGGCACCGACCGTGGGGCAGCCGCAGCAGATCGTGGACCCATTCACTTGAATGGGTCCGTGATCTTCACATTCCGCAAAAAGATAGGACATGTTCTATCGTTTTTCGGGACGGAAGTACGGAACGAAACACCACGGAAGCACTTCGTAGTGTTCCGTTATTCTGTTCTGCACTGTTCCGCATCTCCCGACCCATTGAAATGAATGGGTCCGTATCAGTGATGCGGAATGGCCACGGAACGGTGCCCGTGTATTGCGGATCCGCAATACAGGCATGGGGCTCACACGTTCGTGTCCAAGAGGCCTAACAGCTCTGTAGACAATTAAAATAGCTTTATGGGGTCAGAATATTTTTTTTTTTTTTAAAGTTTACTACTAAAATACAAGAAAAACTATAAAAGTGGTATGTTTTAGTGCAAGGGAACGTAAAAACAGAACTGCCGGAATAGCGTTTCCCCCAAATTTTACACCATTTGGAATTTTCCAGTTTCCCGCTACATCATATGCGATTTAAATAATCGCCGCATTGCGATTTTTAACTTAAGGCTACTTTCCTATTGGTTTCATATCTAGAATTATAGCGAAGATGACGGATATGACGAATGTATTCGTCATATTCCTCAAAACGAAGATAACAAAGTATTCTACATCTTCGCTTAGCAACTATTCGTCAACTCGCTAATTCTAGCAATCAAATAGGAAGGTTGACTATAGAGACAACTGTGTTTAATTCGCTATGCGATTATATATATATATTTTTTCTAAATAGAATAATTATAATAATTATATCAAGTAATATAATTATTCTATTAAAAAAAAAAATCGCATAGCGAATTTAACACAGCTGTCTCTATAGTCAACCTTGCTATTTGATTGCTAGAATTAGCGAGGTTGACGAATAGGTTGCTAAAACGAAGATGTAGAATACTTCGCTATCTTCGTTTTGAGGAATATGACGAATACATTCGTCATATTCGCTATTCGCTAATTCTACCAAGCCAACCATAAACTTCCTTGCTCATGGAGCGTCCCCATCACCATGGGAACGCCTCCATATACTAAAATGTACTGTCGGATTTGAGGAATTACGTTGAAATCGCAATGCGATTAATTCAAGTTATATTAATCGCATTGCGATTTCAACTTAGAGCTGGGTTTATAATGGGTCAGCTTGCTAGAATGAACGAAGTTAACGAATATGGAATATAGCAGCAGTGCTAAGTTGAATTCGCAATGCGATTAATTTAACTTGAAGTAATCGCATTGCGATTTCAACTTAGCACTGCTAGTGCATAGCTAATCTATATTCCATATTCGCTAATTCTAGCCTATGTAAGATAGCAGTGCTAAGTTGTAATCGCAATGCGATTAATATAACTTGAATTAATCGCATTGCGATTTTAACGTAATTCCTCAAATCCGACAGTACATTTTAGTATATGGAGACGCTCCATGAGGCTCCATGAGCACGGAAGTCGGCAGAAGCGGCAACGGCACTGACTAGAGCAGCCAGGAAGCCAGGAATCCTCAGGACAGGTAAGAACTACTTTTGGGAAGTGGGAAAGAAAAAATATAACTAAAAAAAAAAAAAAAAGAATATTCGAAATAGCGAATTTATAGCGCTATATTCGAAATATTCGCGAATTAGCTAAGTGCCGATATTCGCTAAAAAAATTCGCTATTCGAATATTCGCACCAACACTAATCATTACAAGTTCTTTTCTGTCAGGTGAATGCCTACATTTTGGGGCCTGTACTCCCGTGGCCTATGATATAATTTTTCTAGGCTCCAGCAGGGCACATTTTTGAGAGATTTCCTTTAAGACGCATAAAAATGGCCCCTGATTAAAATACATATTTTTGTGAGAATTTTTGCCAATAATTCTCCTCTGGCATGTCACTGTCTATGTTGTGGGACTATTTGTGCACGTCTAGTAAGTATTTGGTGGCTGCCAATATGACCTGAAGGTTTTTAGGTTCGTCTGCCATTAAAGTCAATTTGATTGCGAGCGCGTTCGCGAACTGTCCCGGCCGATGTTTGTCCATCACTACTCACAACCCCAACACATAGCATGTGTTGCTATGACATATTAAAAAGTGTTTAATGTTTGACCCCTTCCCGACTGCTCACTGGGTATATATGTCCTATCTGCACATGCCCCGTGCAGATAGTATGTATATAACGTGCAGGCAGTGCTTTAATCCCAACGCTAATCAGCGCTGGAATTAGGTTCGGCTCCTGCAATCTAGCAGGAGCAGGCCGGAGTCCCGGTGTGAGACACAGCAGGGACCCTGAGGAGAAGACGGAGCGGTTTATTACCACTTCTGCCTTCTCTTGTGCCAGCAGAGGATCGATGCAGGAGCGGTGCGTGGAGAGCAGGAAGCAGCAGAACCATTTCCTCTATTGGTGCGGCCAGTCACGTGACTGCCGGGAGTGTCTGGGGCAGAAGCAGAGCTGCAGGGTCTAAGGAGACCCTGATCAGCTCTGCCTGTAAGGGCTCTTTAACACTTGCATTCTGAGGATCCGGCAGGCACTTCTGTCCCGCTGGATCCGTCAGAACATAAGTCGCCTGAAAGCATTTGAAGACTGATCAGGATCCTGATCAGGATCCTGATCAGTCATCGAAATGCTTTCAGGTTACCATGGCAGCCAGGACGCTACTGAAGTCCTGGCTGCCATGGTACTCCGCAGCAGTGTACTTACCTGCGCTGCGTCGCCGGGCACTCCTTCATGACGTCACAGGTCCCCGCGGCGCATAGATCAATGCGCCGCCCAGACCCGTGACGTCATGAAGGAGCACCCGGAGCCGCAGCGCAGGTAAGTACACTGCTACGAAATACTTACCATGGCAGCCAGGACTTCAGTAGCATCCTGGCTGCCATGGTGACCGATCGGAGCCCAGCTTACACCGGGCCCCGATCAGAACTGCTGCTGCGCATGCGCAGAGCTAAACTTCGGATCCGGCGATGCGTCCAAAAACATTCACATACTGAGCGGAAGACATCCTGATGCATCCTGAGCGGATTTCTTTCCATTCAGAATGCATTAGGATAATCCTGATGAGTATCTTTCTGTCCTAGAGCCCCGAGGACAGAACTCTAGGACGGAAACCAAAAACGCAAGTGTGAAAGAGCCCCCACAGGGAACCCATTGCAATGATAAATTTTTTGTGTCAGTTTTAATATTTAAGAGATAAAAAGCTATAATTAAAAAGAATTACGTTTTTAATAAGAATTAGTTGTTTTCATCCAAATTAAACCTAAAATAAGAAAAAAATCTTTTTTTACTGCTACTCTTATGAATTTTGATGCTCAGCATGACGTGATGACGAGACACGTGTTGCGTCACGCTCCTTCCTCCTCCTCCAACCTAACCTCTCCAGCCGCGCTCCCCACGCCGGATGTCAGATGCTGGAGCCTTGCTGTGGTATGGCTGGTCTTGACTGTGCTTCCTCGTTTGATGCTGGAGCCCTGCACTGCACGGTCGCAGCTGACTGACTGATGTTCTGGTGGTGATGAGCGGGTCGCTGGAAGAAGTCTCCCTTTTGGTTTCTGCGCATCGGATTCAGGAAGCGACGCTGCACAGTTCAACTTCCTAACCTGCCAAGATAGACTCTGCGAGACCGCATCTGACAGCTGCCGCCTACTACATTGTAGGGCCCAAACTCCACTGCATTATTGGGAACGGTGCGCCTGGGCTGATGGATTAAGTTTTTCAAGATAAGCGTTTCCCTGCCTCCCGCTTCAAGATAAGTGTTTCCCTGCCTCCCTGCCTCAAGATAAGTGTTTCCTTGCTCCAATCTTCTACAGTTTGTCTTTTTGAACGTTGTTTTCAGGCTGCTCCTGCGCCCCTGCAAAAAAATATATATAAATTAAAAAATAAAAATAAAAAGTTCCAAAAAAGGAGAACTTAAAACAAAAAAACGAGGTATAAGGGAAAAATGCACAGGATTTTCCTGTATGGGAGACTTTTGGTAAACCATGTATTCTGGCTTTTGTTTATATTCCTCCCCGTTTTCCTTTCATGTACCTAACAGCCTGTTGTCCTTTATGGAGAGATGGTCAGAATGTCTTATGTTGGTGTCAGGAGATTTCAATTGTGTTATGAATCTGAAAGTAGATAGGATCAGCATAGATGAAGACTCCCAGTCACCCGGGTCCTCCCAGGAGTCCCGCTGGCGCACTTCTGTAATGAGTCAGGCTTTTGGATGCCTGGGAGCTCCTAGGTAGAGGGAAGAGGGTCTTCTCTTGTATAAGTAATCAGAGAGATGCTTCTCCAGAATTGATCTAGCATTAATAAATGAGAAATATAAGAACCATGTTAAGTGGGTTAGATATGAAGCTAGAGCCCTTTCAGATCATGTGCCCCTAACACTGGTCTTATCAATGAACCCTCAAATGGAGGGAGTAAGAGCACCTTTTAGGCTGAATCCACACTGGCTTACAGTTTTAGATAATCATGGCTCAGTTAAAAGGGAGATGAGCCTTTTATGATTTAAGGAAGGAATTTGTGAGGGAAGAAAAGATCTTAAAAGATACTGCCACAAGATGTGCTAGTAAATTTGCTGATCAAAAACTGAAGAAAGCAAAAGGGCTATGCAGGAAGCAAGTAGGACTTATTCAGAATTTTTACTTGGCAAGGCCCAACAGAAGCGCTTCTTTATGGGGCAAAAATATTTCTAGCAAATTTAATAGCTAACCAAGGTCTATAAAAGAAATATTAAAGATTAAATCACCACAAGGGGCAATTATAAAGTCAAGAACGAATAAAGGAAATCTTTATGAGATACTTCTCGGACATATACCGATCTGATAATAATGTTTCGGATGTGGGGATTGACTCCTATTTAGATGCTATCACTCTAAGAACCATTACAGAAGAATAGAGGGACAGAGAGAGAGAGAGACAGATCTCTTCAGGAATTAAAAGATGCCCTTAGGGCGTGTTCGGGAAACTCATCCCCTGGTTCCGATGGTTTCCCATATGAGTTTTATAGGAAATATGGGGAAGACATCTAGCTACGCCTCGCGGAGAGACTCTGAGCTTCCCGAGTCAATGAGAGAAGCAGTAATTATATTAATCCCCAAAAAGGAAAAGATCTGTTAGATATAGGGACTTACAGACCGATATTATTATCAAATACAGATGTAAAATTACTATCAAAGGCTTTGGCTATACGGCTTTCAAGAGTTATATCAATGACTATTTATTCTGATCAAAATGGGTTTATCCCAAATAAAGGTACTCATTATAATCTACATAGGTTGTTTGTTAATATGCAGGCGGGGGGGACAACTATTTATTAGTATGATTAAGCTTTAATATAAATTTCCAGTGGCAAAATTGAACACAAATGGAAATTTAACCTCTGCCTTTGAGTTGTCGAGAGGTAGTTGGCAGGGTTGCCCACTTTCTCCATTTCTTTTCGACATATATATATATATAGAGCCCTTAGCTAGTAGTGTGAGACTAAGGCTGGGTTCACACGAGCGTGTCCGGATTAGGTCCGGATGCGTTGCGGATGCGTTCAGTGAAAACTGTGCGATTTCACAGGCAAAGCCATTCAGTTTTGCCTGCGATTGCGTTAAGTTGTTCAGTTTTTCCTGCGGGTGCAGTGCGTTTTGATGCGTTTTCACGCGCGTGATAAAAACTGAAGGTTTACAAACAACATCTCCTAGCAACCATCAGTGAAAAGCATAACGCACCCGCTTGCTTGCGGATGCAATGCGTTTTTAACGCAGCCCCATTCACTTCTATGGGGCTAGGGCTGCGTGAAAACGCAGAATATAGAACATGCCGCGATTTTCACGCAGCGCACAAGTGATGCGTGAAAAAACGCTCATGTACACAGCCCCATAGAAATGAATGGGTCAGGATTCAGTGCGGGTGCAATGCGTTCACATCACGCATTGCACCCGCGGAAATCACGCTCGTGTGAATGCAGCCTAAATCCTATGATTCAAGGGTTTGGTGTGGCGGGACAATAAGATCGTATGTCTCTGTATGCAGATGATGTTTTATTTTTAGACCACACTAATATAACACTACCAGGAATCATTAGAATGGTTAACGCTTTTGGTGAGGTTTCTGGATTTGATGTAAATTGGTCAAAAACAAACCTCTTATTATTAGACAGATTTGAATTATGTAGTGATGGGTCACTTAGTCGGATTAATGTTACCGATTCACTTAAATACCTAGGAGTGACAATTTCTTCTAAAGTGGAAGATTATATACAGCTTAACCTGATACCAGTGATAAATAAAATAAGATCTAAGGTCACAATCTGGATCCAGCTTCCTATATCAAGAGCTGATAGATTCTCCCCAGTGAAGATGATAATTTTACCTCAGCTTCTGTATGTGATAAGAAACTCACGTATGTGGATTGAAGATACGTTTTTAAACTAATTAAGAGAGTTATTAATGACCTACTCTGGGGAAGGAAGCGGATAAGACTAAAACTGGAATATATATATATAAGCCATTAGAGCTAGGAGGGTGATAATATATTTACTTTGTTGGAATCAGGACAATTGAGTGTTGAAGAACAAGCATATAAGTCCATTAGATTATTATTTTCCAAATCTTGGACTGTTGTTAGATGTTGGTTAGGGATAAAAGGATCACTTTCTTGTACCCCTCTTTGGCACAATTTTTATTTGAAGTAACTTTTTGAATTATCCGCGGACCTTTTCTGGAGAAATAATGTTTTGCATGTTGCACAAGTGGTGGAGAAGGGAGAGATTTTTTCAGATGCGGTCAGCACTGGTCAACGTTAAAGAAAAATCACAGTTAGAAATTAATTGAAGATATGATGGAAGTACCACGTCGGGAAATGAAGATTTCACAATTTTATAAATTATTAGTTAGGACACTGTTTGAGCGGACGCCCGCTCCTGGCCAAAAGGCGTGGGAGACCAATTGCTCCGACTATTCCACAGTAGATTGGGAAAAAACACTAGTTAACTTAAAATATGTATCTCACAATTTCAATCATGTGGTGGTTCAGTTTAATATTACACATAGAATATATATCACCCCGATTTGGTTAAATAAATGTGGGTTAAGGGAAACTGCTAACTGTCCAAGATGCAATCTTCCTGATGCAAATTTTATACATATGATTTGGTCCTGTCCAGGGATAGGGAACTATTGGTGCTCAATTAGTAAATTTATACTTTAGAATTTGAATGTTGTGATTCCTCTTCACGCTGCTGGGTACTAAATGATCTCTCTAATGTCAACTGTTCCAAAGACATAAAGACCCTCCTTATTAGAATAATGTTTCTGGCCCGATTAATGGTTACAAGAGTCTGGTTTTCTAGAAACTACCCAAATCTAAGTGCATGGGTGAATCTTGTTAATAAAGTGAAAAGATATGAAAATATCCTTTATAGACACCTAAATACTTTGCAAAAATGGAAAAGAATTTGGCAAGAATGGAGGTTTTAGGATTCAGTACAAGTCTATTTGGATTATATTCCTTTATGTATATCCCCTCCCCGAACACATCGCAAAGGGTGGGATGGGAGGTATAGGTTTGGTGTAAGGGGTTAAAAATGAATTACATGACGGCACCTGTGCGAGATAAAATAGAAACTCTAATCTAGGGGGACTATCGCCTGAAGGACTTTTCTTCCAAAGGCCATGTCCGAATTTAGGTTCAATCTATAATGCTTTATGAAAGTGTGTGGAGAACTCCACGTGGCTGCAGTACAGATCTGAGAAAGAGAAGCCTCTGCCCTTTCTGCCCAGGAGGTGGCCATAGCTCTGTTTGAATGGGCTCCAAATCCCGTAGGGGAGGTAGATCTAAAGAAGTGTAAGCTAGGGAAATGGTATTCTTGACCCATCTAGCTAACACACTGGAGGATATCTTACAGCCCTTACGACTCCCTGAAATTGTACTAATAAATTCTCATCCTTCCTCCAGGAGGCCGTAGTCTCCAGATAGAGGAGTAAACATCTTCTAACATCCAGACAATGGTATTTCTTTTCCGAGGTAGAGGATGGATTAGCACAAAAAGAGGGAGGATAACATCCTGACTCAGATGAAAATTAGAAACAACCTTTGGTAAGAAAAAAGGCATGGGTCTAATAATGACTTTATCCTCTAGAACCTTGGTAAATGGGGAAAGGCGGAAAAGGCCTGAATTTCCGACACTCTCCTCGCAGTAGTTATGGCCAACAGAAAAGCTAGTTTGTACGACAGGATCTTTATCGGGACCTCACCTAACGGTTCAAAGGGTGCCTGGCATAAGGCAGAAAGGACCGTGTTCAGATCCCATGGGGAGACAAGGGCCGAGGGGAAGGATTGGCTCTAGCTACTGCCGAAATGAATCTTCTGATCCAGGGATGTTCGGCTAACCTGAAGTCAAAGAAAAGCTTAGGCGGCAATCTGCACTTTAAGGGTGGATGCTTTTAGATGTTTATCTAGGCCTGCCTGAAGGAAGTCTAAGATCTTAGGGATATCTGGTTGTTTTAAAGGATCAGGGACCTGACCTAAAAATTTTGAGAAGGTTGCCCAGACTTTGATATATTTCTTGGTAGTGACGTTTTTTACTCTTTATCAGAGTGGAGACTACCTTGTTTGATAGACCTCTACTTAACCATAGTCTCCTCTCAATGTCCATGCTGATAGATGAAGGGGCTTCAGACAGGGATGGAGAAGAGGGCCCTGGGTCAGAAGGTCCTCTGTTAGTGGGAGAGGAAAGGGAGGTTGACTCGCTAATTCCAGGAGCTTTGAATACCATGATCTTTTGGCCAATCTGGTGCAATCAATATTATTGATGCCCCCTCCTCTGTACCTTGTTTAATACTTGAGGTAATAGGCAGAAAGGAGGTAATGCGTAACCCAACTCTCCTCTCCAGTCCTGTGCTAATCCATCTATGGCAGAGGGGTTGTCTAAAGAATTTAGGAGAAAAATCTTTCTACCTTTCTGTTTCTTCTGGAGGCTAAGAGATCTATAGTAGGCTGGCTGAACTTCTGGACTATTTGCTGAAAGACGCCCTCGTTTAAGGACCATTCCCTTGCCTCACTCGTACTCGACTCAAAAAGTCCGCTACTGTATTCTCTTTTCCTCTGAGATGGACTGCCGCCAAGAATAGATTTCTTTCCTCTGCTAAAGAGAAGATTTCCTGACAAATAAGGAGAAGTGAAGGGACTCTGGTGCCCCCTGGCGATTTATATACGACACAGCTGTTGAATTGTCTGTATAAAAATTATAGAAACATACATAGAAACATAGAATGTGTCGGCAGATAAGAACCATTTGGCCCATCTAGTCTGCCCAATATACTGAATTCTATGAATAGCCCCAGGCCCTATCTTATATGAAGGATGGCCTTATGCCTATCCCATGCATGCTTAAACTCCTTCACTGTATTTGCAGCTACCACTTCTGCAGGAAGGCTATTCCATGCGTCCACTACTCTCTCAGTAAAGTAATTCTTCCTGATATTACTTTTAAACCTTTGCCCCTCTAATTTAAAACTGATGTCCTCTTGTTGCAGTTTTTCTTCTTTTAAATATTCTCTCCTCTTTTACCGTGATGATTCCCTTTATGTATTTAAAAGTTTCTATCCTATCCCCTCTGTCTCTTCTTACTTCCAAGCTATACATGTTAAGGTCCTTTAACCTTTCCTAGTAAGTTTTGTTCTGCAATCCATGTACTAGTTTAGTAGCTCTTCTCTGAAAGTTTCAATATCCTTCTGCAGATATGGTCTCCAGTACTGCACACAATACTCCAAATGAGGTCTCCCTAGTGCTCTGTAGAGCGGCACGAGCACCTCCCTCTTTCTACTGTTAATGCCTCTCCCTATACACCCAAGCATTCTGCTGGCATTACCTGCTGCTCTATCACATTGTCTGCCCACCTTTAGGTCGTCTGATATAATGACCCCTAAATTCCTTTCCTCAGATACTGAGGTTAGTACTGTATCACTGATTTTATATTCTGCTCTTGGGTTTTTACGCCCCAGGTGCATTATCTTGCACTTATCGACATTAAATTTTAGTTGCCAGATTTTTGACCATTCCTCTAGTTTTCCTAAATCCTTTTCCATTTGGTGTATCCCTCCAGGAACATCAACCTTGTTACAAATCTTTGTGTCATCAGCAAAAAGACACACCTTACCATTGAGGCCTTCTGCAATTTCGCCGATAAAGATATTAAACAATATGGGTCCCAGAACAGATCCCTGAGGTACCCCACTGGTAACAATACCATGGTCTGAATATACTCCATTGACTACAACCCTCTGTTTTCTGTCCTTCAGCCACTGCCTAATCCATTCAACAATATTTGAGCCCAAGCTCAAAGACTGCAGTTTATTGATAAGCCTTCTATGTGGGACAGTATCAAAAGCCTTACTAAAGTCCAGATAAGCGATGTCTACTGCACCTCCGCCATCTATTATTTTAGTCACCCAATCAAAAAAGTCAATAAGATTAGTTTGACATGATCTCCTGAAGTAAACCCATGCTGTTTTTTATCAATCAACCCATGGGTTTTTAGATGTTCCACAATCCTCTCCTTGAGTATGGTTTCCATTAATTTCCCCACTATTGATGTCAGGCTTACTGGCCTATAGTTGCCCGATTCCTCTCTACTACCTTTCTTGTGAATTGGCACAACGTTTGCTAATTTCCAATCTTCTGGGATGACACCTGTTACCAGTGATTGGTTAAATAAATCTGTTAATGGTTTTGCTAGTACACCTCTAAGCTCTTTTAATAGCTTTGGGTGTATCCCATCAGGCCCCTGTGATTTATTTGTATTAATTTTAGACAGCTGACTTAGAACCTCTTCCTCTGTAAAGACACATGCATCAAAGGATTCATTAGTCTTCCTCCCTAACTGAGGTCCTTCTCCTTCATTTTCCTTTGTAAAAACTGAACAGAAGTATTCATTGAGGCAGTCAGCTAGTTCTTTATCCTCTTCCATATACCTTCCTTCTTTTGTTTTTAATTTGGTAATTCCTTTTTTAATTTCCTTTTTTCATTTATGTATCTGAAGAATGTCTTATCACCTTTTTTCACTGACTGAGCTAATTTCTCTTCTGCCTGAGCTTTAGAAGCTCTTATAACTTGCTTGGCCTCTCTCTGCCTCATCTTATAGATTTCCCTGTCATCCTCATTTTGGGTGTTTTTATACTTGCTAAATGCCATCTTTTTGTTTTTAATGATTTTGGCCACTTCTGCTGAGTACCACAGTGGTCTCTTCCTTTTTTGCCTTTACTGACAAGCCTAATGCACTTTTCTGTTGCCTTCAGTAGTGCCAATTTTAAGTAGTCCCATTTCTCTTGGACTCCATTGAAATTGTTCCAGTCTGATAGGGACTCGTATACCGCTGATCTCATTTTAGAAAAGTCTGTTTTCCGAAAATCTAAAACTTTTGTTTTTGTGTGGAGTGACTCAGTCACTGTACTTATAGTAAACCTCACTGACTGGTGATCACTGGATCCTAAGCTTTCCCCTACAGTAATATCAGATACCAAATTGCCATTTGTGAATACCAAATCTAAAATGGCCTCCTTCCGGGTTGGCTCCTCAACTACTTGCTGTAGAGATAATCCCAGTAGGGAATTTAGAATGTCTGTACTCCTGGCAGAACTAGCTATTTTGGTTTTCCAGTTTATATCAGGAAGATTAAAGTCACCCATAATGACAACTTCCCCTTTCAATGTCATTTTAGCCATTTCCTCAACTAGTAGATCATCTAATTCTTTGACTTGGCTTGGTGGTCTGTATATGACACCTACACGAGTTACCTTATGATTACCAAGCTGCAACGTAACCCAAACTGACTCTAAATTGGTTTTGCTGGCTTGTATTAGATTAGATTTGATGCTATCTTTCACATATAGGGCCACTCCACCCCCTTTCTTGCCTTCTCTGTCTTTCCTATATAGAGAGAACCCAGGTATTGTTATATCCCAGTCATTACTCTCATTGAACCATGTCTCAGTAACAGCCACTAAATCTATATTCTCAGATGCCATTACAGACTCAAGTTCGTTGATCTTATTCCCTAAACTGCGAGCATTTGTAGACAAGACTCTCAGCTTGTCATTTCTTATCCTATCAGCTCCTGGCATCTTCTGGCATTGTTTTTCGGGGGCAGCCGAACTGATGGATTGTCTCTTTGTGCCCCCTTTCCTAGTTTAAATGTTCCTTAGCAAAAACTTTGAACTGTTCACTGAGGACATTCGTTCCCTTGAGAGAAAGATGCAAACCATCTTTCTTGTACAGTTCTTTTCCATTCCAGCTAGAGCCAACATGAGACACAAAGCCATCTTCCTGTTCCTTTGTTCTGTCAGGACTCTGGATAATGACATCTGGATTGCTTTTAGTTCCTTGAAGTTGGATGACATATTCACTGTCTCTAGGTCCCATTTGCCCTGCCATCCTGCTCCCTGGAAGTGGGCTCCCCATCCCCAAGGGCTGGCATCGGTTGTCACTGTAAGTGGATTTCTGAATATCCAGGGTATTCCTGCAGAAAGAGTTTGTGGATTCATCCACCACTTCAGAGATATTCTTGCTTTTGACGACAAGTGGATACTCAGATCTAGGGAGTCCTGAGAACCGTTCCAATTTCTCAAAATTTCTGCCTGTAACTCTCTGGAATAGACCTGAGCAAAAGGTACTGCCGGGATTGAGGAAGTAATCTGACCCAAGACTTTCATTGCTTGTCTTAATGTACATTCGTAGGAAATGAATGGAGACGAAGCCATCTGAATGATTGTGTCTTTCCTGATTTGAGGAAGGAAACATTTTGACTTCTGGGAATCCAGGAGAATTCCCAGAAAGACACATGATTGACCTGGAACTAGGTTGGATTTCTCCAGATTGATAATCCAACCTAAATCCGTTAGGACTGAACATACTAGGAAATGTCCCTCTGTAGATTTTATTTTGTGTGAGATATTATTAGAAAATCGTCTAAGTAAGGAATTAAAGTGACCCCTTTTAACCTTAGGTGGGACCCCACTTCTGCTATTACTTTGGTAAATAGCCTGGGTGCTTGGGATATTCCAAAGGGGAGAGCTTTGTATTGGAGATGAAGATGTTCCCCTGGACCAAAATGGTTGTTCTTAAGAATCTCTGAGATGCGGGATGAATTGGCAGATGGTAGTATGCATCCTTTAAATCTAACGTCGCCATCCAACAATCTGAGAACAATCTGGGAATATCGTCTCCATCTTGAATTTTTGTAAAACAGGGATCTGTTTAACATTTTTAGATTCAGAATGACCCTGAACTTGCCGTTTGGTTTCCCAACTAGAAACAAGGGGAGTAGAAGCCTTTTCTCTTTCTTCTGACGGTACCCGAAAAACTACTCCCTTTTCTATGAGAGAGGAAACTTCTGACTCCAATGTGACTCTCTTTTCCTCTGAACCTGGACAAGGGGTTTGTACAAAATAATCTGGAGGATAGGAAGGAATTCTATCCCTAATCCTTTTCTATACCGTTTAAAATTCACTGATTCTGGGTGATGGATTTCCAGGCTGGGAGAAACTGAGAGAGTCTTCCTCCCACCTGATCCCTGGCGTCATTGCAACTTGTCTTTGGGTCTTTCCTGGGATTTAAACAAAAAAACCTTCCCCTCTCTTAAAGGAGCTCTCCTTGTTAGATCTAGAGGACTGTCTAAACTTCTGGTTTCTAAAGGAACCCTTTTACGAAGGAGGGAGGTCTCTGTGGAACGGGGAACCTCTTTTTATGATCTGACGCTTTTTCTAATACTTCTTCCAGAGAGGATCCAAATAATCTAGACCCTTCACAAGGAAAGGAGCAGAGCCTGGCTTTTGACCCTGATCTCCCTTCCAGGAACGAAGCCAGACTGCTCGTCTGGCGGCATTAGACATAGCTAAGGATTTTGCATTGAATTTTATTATGTCTGTGGAGGCGTCAGCTAAAAATCCGCTGCCTTATGGCAGGTCGGAGAGAGGCTAATAGATCTTATCTAGGGGCTTTATCTTTAATATGATTTTCCAGCTGGACCAACCATAGTCTTAATGATCTGGATACCCAGGAAGTGGCGATAGCTGGCCTAAAGCTAGTGGAGGCACACTCCCAGGATCTCTTTAAATATATGTCTGCTTTTCTGTCCAAGGGATCACTAAGGCAGCCCAAGTCTTCAAAGGGGAGGTCAGATCTTCTTGCTACTTTAGCTACTGAAGCGTCTACTGACGGTGCTTTATCCCATGTACATGACACAGATTCCTCAAAGGGGTATTTGCGCTTGACAGAGTTTGGGATAAAAACTTCCTGTCTGGATTCTTCCATTCTTTCTTAATTAATGTTTCTATGTTCTTATGGACGGAAAAGCTTCTATGCCTCTTAGGACCTAATCCCTCAAAGGCCTGGTCAGCAATGGACTTTGGCTGCTTTCCTACTTCTAATTGCATAGTCAATTTAACCGCCTTAAGTAATGGCTGGACATCTTCTGGTGGAAACAGGGCTCTCCCTGCGAGATCTTCATCAGAGGAAGAAACTACTGATGATACCTCTTCCCTGATTCCAGATCAGAATCCATCTCTGGGATCTCGGAGTCAGAGTCCAGATTAACCTCTCTCCTTTCAGGCTTAAATTTATAACGCTTAAGAGACCTTAAGGATGACTTTACTTCCGCCCGTACCATGGCTTTCATGGACTTAGAAAAGCTGCTAGATTCTTCCAATACTAATCTGTCAATGCAAGGCTGACACATGGGCCTGTTATAAGAAGAGGGTAAGGGCCCTTTACAGCCAGCACACTCCTTATGTTTGCTTTTCCCAGACGCCTTTTTAGGAAGTTTGGCCACCTAGGAAAAAGCAAATTACACCTCAATCAATAAGGCAAAAAGGCTTAATCTTACCAGGGTAGATCATGTTTCCCCACTCCTCAAGTTACCGGGCTTGAAGGCCTTGAGGGATCCACGGGGTCGGCGCGCCCGAATCTGTGCCTTCCATGCTTCCCAGAGCACACCGTGCCTCTGAATGTATGTGGCTGGCTACCCCTCCTGCCACCACATTTATAACGCGCCTGAGGCCCTCTCCCGCCGGCCAAAGCCACGCCTAACCCCACTTCGGTCTCGAGTGGCGCACTGATGACGACAGAGCGCCGGAAACTTGCGCATGCGCACTATGCGCATTTACCTCCGGGCGCCATCTTGGAACAGGGAGGAAGCACTACTAGGGCCGGGAGCCGCCTGAACACGGCCACAGCGACTCTCCACGAGGCCGGGAGAGGTGCAGGAAGGGAGCAGACTTAGTGCCGGCTGCTACAAGAGACTTGTGCCGCAGGGAACGGTCCCGTTAAGGTATGGAAGACCCGGACCTCCCCAGCCACTCCAGGTGTGTAGGAACTCCAGCAAGAGCTTCCCATCCGGAGGACAGGAAACCTAAACTGAGGTGTGTAGGGCGTGTAGCTTTTTTTTTTTTATATATCAGCAGGTTTCCTGTCCTGGATGGGAGGGTCCTACTTTGCACAGGTGCAGTCATGGGTGAGGGAAAAGATAGATTACACTTACTGGTAATCGTTTTCTTTGAGCCTATGACAGCACCCCTGGAGATGTACCGCCTCCTCCTGGACAGGAAACAGGAATCAGAATGCCTTTAAAAGAGGGACCTCCCTCTCATCCACCAGTCCTTTTCAAGAACTACGAGACAAAAACTTAACAGAATATCTGGATATATCTATAACCTCTTTTTTTCCTTTTTTTTTTTTTCTTTAGGGACGGGAATTAATCGGGTGCTGTCATAGGCTCCCAGGGAGGAGTTTTTAACCTAGATACCGGGGTTCGTTTTGAGATGGCCGTTATGAACCTTTTAACCCACGGATGTAGGGCCAATCTGGTTTCAAATAATGCACTAAGGGCCGAGATCTGAACCTTTAGGGTGCTAGGTCTTAAAGTTTTACAGGAGGGGTGGAAAAATAAGCTAAGTATCAGCGGGATATTTGGAGATTTTAAGACATCAACAGGCTCTTTTGTAAAATTAAAGAAGGCCTTCCATATTCTGAGGTAAATTCTAGAAGTGACCTCCTTACGACTAGCCAAAAGTGTATCTACTACCTGGGAAGAAAGACCCTTACGTACTAAGATCTCCCTCTCAAGAGCCAGGCAGTTAGATGTAAATTCCCTATCTCTGGGTGCAAAACTGGTCCCTGCGACAGCAGGTCTCCTGACTCCGGGAGTATCCAAGGAGTTGCTATAGACAATCTCCGGAGCCAGGAGAACCAGACTCTCCTTGGCCAGAAAGGAGCAATCACAATAACTCTGGCTTGTTCCCGCCTGATTTTCTGTAGGACTCTCGGAAGTATCTTTAGGGGGAGGCGTGAGAAGATCTTCTTCCCAAGGCTGAGACAGGGCATCCACCGCCGCCGGGTTTTCCCTTGGGGACAGGGAATAAAAGACTCCACCTGCCTGTTTGCCCTCGTGGCGAATAGGTCTATCTCTGGGATGCCCCACATTTCTGTAATCTTGTTGAAGATGGACTGGTTCAGGGAACACTCCCTTGTCTCAGATGATGACGGCTTAGAAAGTCGGCCTTCACATTCTCTGAACCTCTCAGGTGCACCGCAGAGATAGAGGCCAGAAAGGTTTCTGCTAGGGTGAAGATCTGGTGTGAGAGGAGCATTAAAGCAGGAGCCTCGTACCCCTTGTCTGTTGATGTATGCTACTGCAGTAGTGTTGTCTGAGTAAACCATGATGTTCTTGCCCTAGATGTTTGGAAGACTCTGTTCTAGGGCTAGTTTGACAGAAAGGAGTTCTTTGTAATTCTGGGATTGTTGCTTGGTCTGGAAATCCCATTGCCCCTGGAACAGAAGGGACCCCATGTGGGCTCCCCACCCCGTTCAACTTGCATCTGTTGTCAGAGAGGTCATAGAGTTTCTTTGCCAGGGGACCCCCTTTCTCAGATTGACCCGGTCTGTCCACCACCTTAGGGAGGTCAGGGTCTGAGGGGACAAAGTCATCTCCGAGTCTAGGGAAAAGGAGGTCTGTCCCACTCCTGCAGAATCTGAAGCTGAAGGACCCTGGAGTGGTACTGGGCCCATTCCACTGTCGGGATTGTGGAAGTCAGGAGGCCCAGGGCTGACATAGCCTTCCTTACTGACAGCACCGGATGGTTCATGAGGTGACGGATTCTGGTAACAACCTGGTCGACCTTCCTAGGGGGAAGTAGACATTTCTGTACTAGAGAGTCCAGAACTATACTCAGGAACTCGCATGTCTGACTTGGTTCTAGGTTGGATTTCTCCAGATTTATTTCATAACCTAATTTTCCCAGAATTTTTCTTACCCAGTAAATTTGATCTACAAGGGTCAGGTAGGAGCTTGAGGTTAGAAGGAAATCGTCTAGGTATGGGACTATGACAACATCTCTTTCCCTTATGTGGGCCATCATCTCTGAGACAATCTTGGTGAATATTCTTGGGGCTTGGGAAAGGCCAAAGGTGAGGGCCCGATATTGCAGATGAAAAATCTCCTGGCCCGAGTGCACTGCTACCCTCAATTTCTGATGAATCGGGACATGGTAATATGCATCCCTCAGGTCCACCGTGGCCATGTAACAGTCTCGAGACAGGTTGCACAACGTGGACCTGATGGATTCCATACTGAAACCTCTCGTACACAAGAAATTGGTTCAAGCACTTCAGATTTATTATTGTACGAAAGAAGCCATTTGTTTTTGTTTTTTACAAGAAACAGAGGGGAATAAAAGGAGATTTTTGTGAAACTCACCTGTAAAATCTTTTCTCGTAGTTCCATTGGGGGACACAGACCATGGGTATAGCCTAGAGGTATTACTAGGAGGGACACTATGCAAATAGAAGAAGCTCCTCCTCCTTGGGCTATACCCCAGGCTCCAGCAGGAGAACTTCAGGCGTTGCCAAAGCAGTAGGAGAAGGAGAACCATAAAAAACAATGGAACCAAACGGCCGTAAACCAAGAGGCCCAAACAGGATATAGAAATCCTCCCATGCATACGCAAAAGGGGTGGAGTTGTGTCCCCAATGGAACTACGAGAAAAGATTTTACAGGTGAGTTTCACAAAAATCTCCTTTTCTCGGGCATTCCATTGGGGGACACAGACCATGGGACGCCCTAGAGCAGTCCATGGGGTGGGAGACACTCACGGCACCGCCAGGAGCCACGCCCAACGGTCAAACGGAAACCGCTGCCTGCAACACCTTGCGCCTAAGGGCACGGCCAGCGGACGCCAGCAAATGCACTTGATAAAACTTAGTGAAGGTGTGCAGGGACGACCAAGTGGCCGCCTTACACAGCTGGGACGCTGAGGCCCGATTGCGACAGGCCCAGGAGGATCCCACCGCCCTAGTGGAATGGGCAGTAATCCGGACCGGAGGAATCTTACCACGAGCACGGTAAGCCGCCGATATGGCACAACGTATCCAGCGCGCCAAGGTGGCCTTGAGGCCGCCAAACCCCGCCGAGGACCGTCAGGTATCACAAACAAGGAGTCCGAACGGGCGGAAATCAGCCGTGGTCCTGAGATACACTCGAAGAGCCCGGACCACGCCCAGGGAATGGAGAGCGCGCTCCTTGGAGTTAGCCGGAGAAGGACAAAAGGAAGGCAAAACCAGATCCTCATTAAGGTGGAAAGGAGACACCACCTTGGGTAGAAAGGACGGAACCGGACGAAGAACCACCTTATCTTGGTGAAAACCAGGAAAGGTTCTCTGCAGGACAGCGCAGCCAGCTCCGACACCCGCCGAATAGAGGTTATGGCCACTAGGAAAACCACTTTCCAGGAAAGGAAGGAAAGGGCCACGTCCCTAAGGGGCTCGAAGGGGTTCCCCTGGAGACCAAGGAGGACCAGGTTAAGGTCCCAAGATGGCAGAGGATGGACGTACGGGGAACAGAATGTGCCACCCCTGAAGAAAAGTTCGCACCGGACCCAGAAAGGCAAGGGACCTCTGGAAGAAGACAGCCAGAGCCGAGACCTGACTCTTCAACGAACCGAGAGAGACCCTTCTCAAGGCCCGACTGCAGAAAGGCAAGTACCACCGGAATGGAGAACCGTAGGGGAGGAACCCCTGATGACTCACAAAAAGACAGAAAGGCCTTCCATGTGCGGTAGTAAATCCTGGAGGAAGCCGGCTTCCGTGCCCTAATCATGGTGCGCACCACTGAATCGGAGAAACCCCGCTTCTCAGGAGGAGGGCTTCAGCAGCCAGGCCGTTAAACGCAGAGACCGTAAGTTCCGGTGGAAGAGAGGCCCCTGAGACAGCAGGTCCTCTCTGTCCGGGAGGGGCCAAGGAGCGTCTGCGAGCATGCGCACGACGTCCGCGAACCAGGAGCGGCGAGGCCAGTCTGGGGCGATGAGAATCGCCGGAATCCCTTCCAGCGATCCTGCGAAGAAGCTTGGGCAATAGAGGGATCGGAGGGAAGACATAGAGAAGGCGGAAGTGTTGCCATGGAGCCACAAGCGCGTCCACTCCGCACGCCTCGGGTCCCGTGCCCTCGCCAGGTACACAGGAACCTTGCAGTTCAACCTGGATGCCATCAGATCGACATCCGGACGGCCCCACCTGCGGCAGAGCTCCTGGAAGACTTCCGGTGCAGCGACCACTCGCGGGATCCACTATGGTCCGACTCAGAAAGTCCGCTGTCCAATTGTCGACACCCGGAATATACACTGCCGACAGCAGCGGAACGTTGGACTCCGCCCACTGGAGAATCCGCCCACCTCCTGCATTATGGCCCTGCTGCGGGTACCACCCTGATGATTGATATAGGCCACGGCCGTGGCATTGTCCGACTGGACTCAAGACAGGAACCCCGGATAGGATCCGGGTCCAATGAGAGAGGGAGAGAAAGATTGCTCGCAGCTCCAGGATATTGATCGGAAGGCGAGATTCCTCCGCCGACCAGACCCCTTGAACCGTCTGGTCCTTGAGAACACCGCCCCAGCCCGAAAGGCTGGCATCCGTGGTGACAATTGTCCAGACAACGGGGAGAAAGGAGCGGCCGGACCCCAGATTCGGGGAGACAGCCACCAGGATAGGGAGGCCCGAACCCGAGGGGGAGACGGACCCTGGAATCCAGACCCAATGGGGACTTGTCCCAGCGTGAGAGGATCAGCCGCTGAAGTGGGCGAGTATGGAACTGAGCATACGGAATGGCCTCTAAGGAGGCCACCATGAGGCCCAGAGTCCGCATGCACTGCCGGATGGACAGAGTCTGGGGAGACCGCAGGAGTCGAACCGCCTCCTGAATCTGTGAGGACTTGGAGTCCGGAAGGAACACCTTGGAGAGTGACGTATCCAGAATCATCCCCAGGAAGGCGAGCCTCTGGGATGGGAGGAGAGACGACTTTGGTCGGTTGATCAACCAGCCGAACTGTTCCAGAGTCTGGACAGTAATCTGGACGCTGTCCACAGCCTGAGGAAAGGACGGGGCCTTTATCAGAATGTCGTCCAAGTAAGGCAAGAGAGAAATGCCCCTTGAACGAAGAAGGGCCATGATAGGTGCCAGGATCTTGGTAAAGACCCGAGGGGCGGTAGCCAACCCGAAGGGAAGGGCGACAAATTGATAATGGCGGTCTCCGATAGCAAACCGCAGGTAGCGCTGATGCGACTCTGCTATAGGGACGTGCAAATAGGCGTCCTGAATGTCCACCGAGGCAAGAAATTCCCTGGAAGAAGTGACGCAATGACCGACCGGAGGGACTCCATGCGAAACTTCCTGACCCGCAGAAACTTGTTGAGCAGCTTTAGGTCCAGGATAGGACGCACAGACCCCTCCTTTTTGGGCACTACAAACAGGTTGGAGTAAAAACCTGAGCCCTGGTCCTCCAGGGGACGGGGAGATGACCCCCGGTCCAGCAGAGAGGAGACCGCCCCAACAGGGCCGAAGCCCGGGCGGGGTCCCCGGAACCCGAGAGAGGAAAAACGTTCCGGTGGTTTGGACTCGAAGTCTATCTTGTAACCGGACATTATAATCTCTAGAGCCCAGGCGTCCTGAATGTGAGCTCTCCAGGGTCTCAGAAAGGAGAGCAGACGACCCCCACCGTGAGAGGTGGGGGCGCCCTTCATGCAGAGGACTGTTTGGGGGCTGCAGGACGGGCAGACTGAGCCTTCGGGCGCCAGGAGGGCTGGGGCTTGAAGGAGGGCTTTCTACGGAGTCCCGAGACCCTCCGGCCGATGAAGAGGAGGACGGCCGGGTGGAGGAGAAGCGACGAAAGGAACGGTATCGGGAACCAGAAGAACCCGGACGAGCAGGGGGTCTGGACCGAGGCTGGGGCAGATGGGTACTCTACCCCCAGTTGCAGCTGAAATAAACTCATCCAGCTGAGCCCCAAACAGACGGGATCCGTCAAAGGGAAGGTTTGCAAGGGAACGCTTGGAGGAAGCGTCCGCGTCCCAGACCTTTCAACCAGATCTCTTACGTTGAAGTATAGAGAGGGAGGAGATGCGGGCAAACAAGGCTCCAATGTCCATGGAGGCCTCGCAGAGGAATTTGGCAGCCTGAGACATTTGGAGGATAAGGTCCAAAGTGTCAGCAGGCGCATGTTGGTCCGTCAAATCCTGGAGATGACGTTGCAGCCACATAGAGAGGGCCCTAGCCACCCATGCAGATGCAAATGCCGGGCGCAGGGACGTGCCCGCTAGGGAAAAAATGGACTTTGACAAGGAATCCAAACGCCTATCCACGGCATCTTGTAGGGAGGAGCCGCCCAGGACTGGTAGGGCAGTGTTTTTGGCCAGTCTGGCCACGGGCGGATCCACCTTAGGGGAAGCCCACTTTTCCACGCTAGCCGCAGGAAATGGATACAGTACATCCATACGCCTGGCTGAGGTAAACTTTTGGTTAGGCCGATCCCAGGCCTTGGATACGACCGCGGTGAACTCACTATGTACGGGAAACACCGCGGTCTCAGGTTTTTAGGCGGAAAGAGGGCAAACTCCTGACTGGTGGGAGGAGTAGAGCCCTCCTGGAGGTTAAAGGTGTCACGGACCGCCGAAACCAATTCAGAGACCACAGCGGACAGTCTTGGAGGGGGTCCCGCTCCATGATCTCGTCCAAATCTGACAATTCCCCTCTGACATCTGCTCCTGGGGGAGAACCATCAGAGTGCGCCTCAAGGCGGGAGGGGAAGCGGAGGCATCAGAGGAAGACTGCTGACGCTCACGCGGTCTCTTAGCGCCCGGGCGGCCCCTGGGAGGGTCACCTGGGGAGCTAGGGTGGGGAGCGCCCGGGTTAGCGGGCGGCATACGCTCCATAAAGGCCATGGCCGCTGGCTACTAGGGCCAAATCCGCTGCAGCACTAGTCATGGCGGACGCCCAGGCGGGTACCACCGAGTCCGCAGGGGTAGGTGGGGAACCAGGCTGGGATATCGCAGTAGGGGCGACCTGATCCGGGCCAGGGGCAGGGCATGAGGCACAGACTCCCGTGACAGAGAGAGGCAAAAGACACGTCTTACAGGACCCCAGTGGAGCCTGAGAAGACGCCTTGGCAGATTTTGAGGGGGCCCCAGGCTTAGGCATGATTGGCACCTTGTAGAAATAAGTTCTCCTACCAGTTAGAAGCAAAAATCTGGCAAAACTGTCGCTCAGCAAGCACTGAAGTTCATCCAAATGCTGGGAGAGCCGAGCAGACACCACTCTGTAAGCTCAGGAGGAAGCAGGAGAATAGGCTCCGCCCCTCCGTGACGTCAATGGCGGGAAAAATAGGCTCCGCCCCTTCGTGGCGTCAATGGGAGACAAAGCCAGAAAAAGGTGTCCCCTCCTGCCATGGGGGACCCCATCTCAGAATGCCCCCAGTAATAGTGTCCCCAAGAGGGGAGAACGCAGGGGAGAGAGAGAGAGCCGCGGCAGGTGTCAGAGACCTGCCGCTCTGCAGCCGCGACTGAACGGCCTCTTAAAGGGACCCCGACCTATTAATGGCGGCCCCGGTCAAATGAGCCGGGCTCGCTCCATAAGGTCCCCCGCAGAGGGAATCATGTCCCCAAGATGTGCCAAGCCTCTGGGGAGTCCAAGAGGAGAGAACCCCTTATTTAAGGTGGAACCGTCGCTTTAAGGCGGCATACCAATAAGGTGGCACCGACTATGGGTGCTGCTCTAGTGCCATGTCCTCTATGCCCCCAGCCCAGACGTGGTCATATTTCACCCAGGCAGCCAGAGGGACAGACGGAGAGAGGGAGAACACAGACTGCAGCCATACTTATCTGTTCCTGCAGTCTTCTCCCTCATACGTCCGGACCAGCAGGGAAGCACCTCTTCAGACGTCTGACTCCGCAGTGTGGGAGATGCAGTGCTCTGGAATGAGGGTGGCGATAGGTGTCCCAATGGCTGGCGGGATGCGGTGCTACCAGGGAGCCCGGATCCTCTTTTCTTCTTTGGGGGACGGTGGAGGAGGCCAGGCAGCGCTCATGGACGGCGGCAGTCACTCCACGGGGGACCAGGAAAGCGCAATGCTGACCTGCGTCCCCATCTGTAAGAAAAATAATAAACAGGAGTAGCAGTGTCATCCTCCTTCTACAGACACTAAGCAAAGACTGAAGTTCTCCTGCTGGAGCCTGGGGGTATAGCCCAAGGAGGAGGAGCTTCTTCTATTTGCATAGTGTCCCTCCTAGTAATACCTCTAGGCTATACCCATGGTCTGTGTCCCCCAATGGAATGCCCGAGAAAAACCTTTTCCAATCTCCTGATCTGGGACTTTTATCAAAACTTTTTTTCTCTATCAGAGATAGAACCTCTGAGATTAAGGCAGACATCTTTATTGGGTCTGAACGGTAATCCGTAACTACCATCCTTTCTGCTGGAATCTTTTTGAAATTTAGTTTTAAGCCTTCTCTTATTACTGATTTTATCCAGGCACTGCTGGAGATCTCCTGCCACCGGTCGAAAAAAAGGGACAGACGACCCCCGACAGGAGGCCTGGCATCATTGGGACTGTTTTTTGGAGGAGTCCCCACCGGAAAAAAGAAACCCCTTATTTTTCTTTGCGGGATTATTAAATTGCCTTGACCCTTCCTTCCTCTTGAACCCCTGTTTGTTAAATCTAGGGCAAAAGGACCTTCTGGGGGGGGGGGGGGGGCCATCACCTGCCGAGTGAAAGCCCTTTTTATCTGAGGCCTTCTCCAGGAGGTCATCAAGTACTGGGCCGAAGAGAAATTCACCCCGACATGGGATTCCAGAGTTTGCCCTTGGAAGATGAATCCCCTTTCCAATTCTTTAGCCGAATAGCCCGGCGGGCAGAGTTGGCTAAGGCAGAGAAACAGAGAGTATCGGCTGAGGCATCCGCCAACAAATTTAAGGCCCCATACATGGTCAGGAAGGCAGTTAATAACTGCTCTCTCAGAGTGCCTCCTTTAATCTGGGACTCTAGCTCACCCAGCCATATCTTAAAGGATCTCGCAACCGAAGTGGCCGCAATGGTTGGTTTAAAAGCTGTGGCGGATGCTTCCCAGTTTTTCTTGAGATACACTTCAGCTCTTCTATCCATAGGGTCCTTAAGGGACCCCATGTCCTCAAAACGGCAGAGAATTTTTCTTGATATTTTGGCCACTGGGGCGTCTAGTTTAGGGGCTCTGTCCCAGGTGGCGGAAAACTTATCAAAGGGATACTTCCGCTTGACAGAAGAGGGTACAAAATTTTTTTATCAGGCTTTTCCACTCTCTGGAAATGAGCGCTTGAATGTTCTCATGTAAAAAAGACTTTTCTCTTCGGGACCCAGTCCTTCAAACAGAGTCACGTACGGAATGTTGAGCTTTATCCTCATCTAATCCCATAGTGTTTCTGACCAATTTAACCAGGGCGTTGGTATTTTCGGTCTGGAATAATGGTCTCCCAGCTGCCTCATTATCAGATGAAGAAGAATCGCACTCCCTTCTTCCTCCAATCCTGATAGTACATCACTGTCGGTAGAGGGAGAAACTCTAGAAACCACCGCAGAGGTACTTGGATGATTCTGCATAAGGCCGCTAACGGATTCACGGACCTCTTTCTTGATCAGATCTTTTATACTGGTCATGAGAGAAGGGGCCTCTTCTTCCATCATCTTATTAACACAACCCTGGCACATGAGTTTAACCCAGCCTGAAGGCAGCCTTTTTCTACATCCTGGACAAGATTTCTCCTTTAGCCTGGAGGCCTTTCTGGAGGACTCTTTGACCACCTAGTAGAAAACACATACAGTAGCCCCCATAAGGATCATGCAAAATTAAATTCATCCATGGGGATTCACCCTCTTACCCCACCGCGTTACCGGAGTCTCATTGGTGGCCTCAGTGGTTTCAGCACGCTGTCCTTGCTCCATTCCTGCACAGTCAGCAGTCTGGGAAGGAAAACTGCCAGCTCTTCCACGATGGGCAGTGAGCTGGCTGGGTCTTTAAATTAGAGTGCGCTACTCCCTGGCTCAGCCCCCCTTCTGGCTCCTGCAGTCAGCACGCCGGACCCGGAAGTAATATAGGAGCCTGGAGTGCAGCGGTGCGCTTTTCAGCTAGCCGCCGCACTGTCCAGGAATCCCGCAACGCCAGGTAAGAAGGCGGCGGGAGGGGACACCCTGCTGTGCCCAGACTAAGCAGCGGCTCCCTTCTGGAGACTTACACCACTTGGGTTAGCCCTCCCACCGCATAATAAGCCGGGGCTCCCGCAGCTCCTTCGATAAGGCATCTGACTCCTTTACCCCGTCTCCTAGGACAGGAAACAGAACTGGTGGATGAGAGGGAGGTCCCTCTTTTAAAGGCATTCTGATTCCTGTTTCCTGTCCAGGAGGAGGCGGTACATCTCCAGGGGTGCGGTCATAGGCGAGGGAGAAATGTAAGTTTCTGGGAAACAAAGGATGTAGGATTAGGAGATATGTCTCCAGTGGTCAGAAGAAGAGAGGGATAGCATGTGAATGCCAAATAAGGCTGCTTTTACTCACACTCCCCACTCAGATGTGGTGGTGTTGGCCTCCTATCAGGAAGCTGCTCCTTCAAACCATCTCCACCCATTCACAACCTCCCGTCTTTCGAAGTCCACTGTATCCACATCCTCTCTCCCTTTAAATAGCTGTCATCTACTGTCCACTACTGCCTTTTTCAACCATTTTAAATCCTGGCTTCTACATTTCCCCTCTGCCAACATCCTCACCATCATCATGGGGGATTTTAACATACAACTCATCCAAACTCCTATATCTTACTGCCTCCTTTGGACTCACAATGGTCCGCCACAGCCACCCAGAGACAAACACACTAGATCTGGTCTTTACCTGCCTTTGCACCCGATTTAAATAACTCAATCTCTACTCTTAGACCACAATCTTCTTATGTTCAACCAATCTCCTCAACCGCCCCTCCAGTCTATAAACTAGAACACCCCGGTACAAACCTCAACTCAAAAATTCTGACTCACTGTCCACCATATCTTCCCTTCACGACACAGCTGCTGCTTTTTTACACCGCAATTACTTCAGCCCTTGGCTCAGTCTCCTCTCACACACACCAGAAAGCAGCAAATCAATTGACAATCCCTGGCACAGAGTTGCTCGTAGATGGGACAAACCCAGGCACTCAGCATATACAAAAATATATATCTTTATTGAAATCTATAAAACAAATAACTAGATGCATAAATTGGCAAACACAAGCACACGGAGAGTGCACAAAACACGGGACATCAAGTTATAGCATTGCAAGTAATGAAAAGGGTGGGATGAAAAATAAGTATAAATAAATCTAAAGTCAAACCATCTGGCTGCCCCCACCTAGATAAGAAACCATGATTTACAACATACACACCATACAGATCCGGCTAGCGGCACCTCAAAGAGACCCCCAACAAGTGTTTCGCGACAGCTTCCTACTCCCCAGGAAGCTGATGCAAGACACGTGTCAGGGTCTTTGGAGGTGCCACTAGCCTGATCTGTGTATTGAGTATATGTTGTGAATCATGGTTTCTTATCTGGGTGGAGGAGCCACATGGTTTCATTTTTGTATTTATGTATGCTCGTTTCTCCATCCCTTTTCCCACTACTGTGCTTGTATTTGCCATTTTATGCATCCATTTGTTTTATCGATTTTAATCTATATATTTTTGTGGGTTTGTCCCATCTAGGAGATTCATATTTGACACTTGCATTTATTCGTGCTATACTACCATATTCCAGTATTGCTCATTGGTACTCCAAGCTTCCAGATGCTAGAAGAAAACACTAAGTCTAAGGGCTCATGCACACAGGTATTTTTGTCTGCATCTGATTTGCACAAATATAGAACATGTGCTATTCTTGTCAGCATTATGGACAATTACATATAAAGCAGACCGCACCCTGCCCCCTCCATACATCTGACACATCCTGTAATCTCTGATCCTCACAGGACTGCTCTTGTCTGTTCCTACCACAGTCGACTACAAGATCTCGTGCCTACTCTGGAACTCACTAACCCAGTACATCAGACGCTTCCCTCATAAGTCAAACCATCAAAAGTAACCTCAATACTCACCACTTCAGGGAAGCCTACCACCTGCAATGAGCATGCTGCCACCCACAGCCAGATAAACAGCTACTGTATTTCTGCCCCTTCGCTTGTAGATTGTAAGCTCTTGCAGGCAGGTTCCTCTCCCCCTCTGTACCAGTCTGTTAAGTGTTTATTTTTATATTATGTATGTGTAATACCCTCTTGATGTACAGCACCACGGCATCTAGATATGGCTGTCTAAATATGTAAAATTTTCATTACAAGTTTTACCCAACTTTGCATAACCCAATCAGTTTTGCCTTACATACTGCACAGCCATTAAAACAGGATTTTGCTGCCACTTGTCTGGATTTACCCCCATCTAGACATAAAACAGCAGATAAAATGGCATCTCACTCACATACTCCTTAGTATAAATTGTGTGGATACTAGGGTTGTGGTCACATGCTTGACCGGCACCTCTGGTAGACCGAGTTTGCCCTGGATCTGACTTAAACATAGCAACATCTTCAGGCTGGCTGGTCCGTGCCAGCTCTTCCAAAACTACCACCCATTCAACCGCAATGTATGCCACGACATCTGTGCCAGAACGGGGCCTGCTCCATACTTCCTCTCCCAGGGCATAACATTCTGACAACTCCAGATTGCAAGCACCACCTCTCATTCTTGGAACCAAGTGCTGCCCAGCGCCAAAAAAACCTGGAAAGCACAGATTCTAAGCCTGTGTGATGTACTGTACATGTAGATGTGATCTACAAGATAATACCTGTCTGAAGCTAGGGCTTCTAGAAAAACTACGACACAGAAACAAAAATAACAAGTACTTTTTATTAGATCATGTTGCACTTTACAGCTGGAATTCTGGGAATTCGAAAACCACATCTTTGCCTGTGAGTTTCTTGTAGACACCAGAAAATGTTTCAACCTTGAGGAAAAAAAAAAAAAAAAAAAAAAGTAAAGTTATAAAAGGCATTCAGGAGGGAACACAAAAAAAAAAATTTTTTACACGATAATTCCCCACACCTCCTACAATCCCATAAGCAGAGGTAAACGTGCATTCACAGCATCGATCCAAGTGTGTGTATACATGTACCTTATTGAACCTTGCTGTCACTTTTCTGCACGTGCCAATCCTCCTTTGTATGCTGGTGGGTGAGGGAGCCCTATATAATCTTATGAAGATGAGCTTACCCCGGCCAGGGCGCTTCGTAATGTCACTAAACTGAGTTACGGGTATTTAAGTGTCAAAAAAGCTCCAGTGCGTTTCAGTTATCTGAGCGGCTCTGGTTTGAGCGCAAGCTCAACACTGAGCAGTGCCACCGGCCCGGGGCAAGCTCATCTTAAGATGTTATAGGGCTCCCTAACCCTCCCTGAATACAAGTACCAGCATATAAAAAGGATTGGCACGTGCAGAAGAGTGACAGCAAGGTTTAATAAGGTACATGTAAACACACACTTGGATCGATGCTGTGAATGCACGTTTACCTCTGCTTATGGTACTGTAGGAGGTGTGGGGGAATTGTCACACAGGACCATACTATGGATATTTGTTTTCCTGTTTTTGCAGTAGAGGCAGTAATACTGCGGTACTGCAGCGTCTGCTATAAGTTTACAGAAGATAAAAGCGCCAGTATAATAGTTTTTAAAAAACAAACTTTGCTAGAAAATATTTTTGTATCCTGCATGGTTTGTCTCCTCGGTCACAGCTTGAGAGCTCTGAGAAGTTGTAGGAATATACAGGACGCCGTCCACACCAGCCAGAAGACCGGGGACGGGCATGATCTCCAACGTCGTGGAACGGGACTGTACGTCACTGCGCTGCAAGGCGCTACGCTCCCATACGCCACAAGGACAGAGCCTGCAGGAGCGACCCCACAGGATATCCACGTTGGTTAAGACAACCCTCCCTCAAAAATCTATGAAATAAAGTATGCAAGTCAAATTCCAAGCACTAAGCAACACCTTCACCGGATAGGGTTGTGGGTAGATTGTGATAAGCTATCCAGAGTGTACATGCACCCTGCGACTCCTGCAATGGCACATCTGCCTAGCAGAAGGGATGGACCTCTCTGCATAATTCCAGACACTTATCACAGGAGATCCTTCTGAAGTGACCCCACAGGCAGGGAAACCAGGCAGCAACTGCAGAGCAAATTAAAAGGGTTTTCTGACATTCAACTACAGGATAGGTCATCAGTATCCGACTGTTTGAGAAGGCACTACTGCCAGCCCAGCGACCTTCTCGCAGATCACCAGGCACAGCCCCGTACATTGTATAGTATCGCGCTCAACCTATTCACTTCAATGGGGCAGTGCCGCACCTAGGCCACATGAACACGTCAATGGCCTAAGAAAAGGTTGTGAGAAGGCACAGGAGTGGTGCTGTCTTCTCAAAAAGCTGGTTGTTGGGGGTCACAGGTGTCAGACCCCACAGATAAAATGCCAGAAAATCTAAGCATTCCAGTACAATTAATATCTGCACATTTTCTATGAAAGATATGGATGGGTTGAGTCCTCTACGGCAAGAAATTCTACCCAATCTGGCAAACAGGGCCCTAAATCTATTGAGGGCACAGCCACATCAATGCTGCAGATTCTGGGTAGCAGAATTGCATCCAGAGAAATCCACAGCTTTCAAGCATTGAACAAGATTAACGAACGAAGCGACTTATTTTCGGATGTACCAGCCGAAGCTTGCACCTCTTATTTGCGGCTTTCAACCCTTGCACTGCAAATGTTACAAGTAGAGGAGGCAAGGAAAATGTACAACAGAACATCTTGTCCGAAAACGCAGCCTGAGAAAGCAGAGTGGCAACCAATGCAGAAACAGTGATTGCTGGCCACCAGAAAGAAATGCATGTGAACGCCTATGCTTTAAGGATGCTTTGATACAGCAAAATAGCAGGGGTGGGTAGAGAAATGCTTTAGGAAGTCACACTAGCCAGTACAATATATTCCACAGCTGAAGAAGTCCCCCAAAGTGCCTTTGTAGACCTCACCAGAAACCAGATGATGCAAGAGCCAATGAACTTTACCGAATTCAAACTACTACCTTGTGTTCAACATTGTTCTGTTGTGCCTTGTCCAGATGGACTTTGATGAGCCGACTGCCGTCCAACTTCACACGGATCCTCTTGCCCACAATTTCACTTGGGAACACCAAGTCTTCAAGGATGGCATCATGTACTGCAGTCAGGGTACGACTATAAAAAATTAAATGTTGCGTTTATGATACAAAGGCAATTCTTTACGACAAGTTAAGGGGAATGACAATTAGACCAAATATTTTCTATGTGATGTTTAATACGACTGAACTTTTAGACACAGCTTTTCTAATCCTCAATATTTAGAAGTGTATCCTGCATGGTTTGTCTTCTCGGTCACAGCTTGAGAGCTCTGAGAAGTTGTAGGAATATACAGGACGCCGTCCACACCAGTCAGAAGACCGGGACGGGCATGATCTCCAACGTTGTGGAACGGGACTGTACGTCACTGCGCCGCAAGGCGCTACGCTCCCATACGCCACAAGGACAGAGCCTGCAGGAGCGACCCCACAGGATATCCACGTTGGTGCCACAAGCCCAAGGACCTATATAAGACACCTGTATAGGAAGACACTACAGAAACCGCATAGAGTCAGGTTAAAAACAATGAGAATACAATGCAACACTGGATAACAGGCAGACAGGGCATGGTGCCAGAAACCATGGCATTTATAGGGTTCCAGAAACCTAATTTTAACAGGACCCGTCACCTCTCCTCACATGTCAGTAAGTGGACGCCACATATGTGGTGCAATTTTTCTGTTATTCCTATTAGAAGTTACAAATAAATTAATAGACTTACACTATCCAATCAGTGCAGGCAGTATAACTGCAGGGACACACCTCTTGACAAGGGGAATATGAACACCCCAAAACTTGCATTCTGATGCTGCGCTCCCATAAACCAGCAGTAAAATGCATTGAGAGGACTCCTAAGCTCATGCACCTAGAGGACTAAGAAGTCCTCAATGCATTTTACTGCTGTTCTGTTGGAGCACAGCGTCAGAACGCATATGAATATGAAGATAAAAATTACAAAACCAGCTTTGCTTCCATTATACTACGCGCTGCTTGTAATAGTTTGGGGGTGTTTTGGAGCCGACAGATTCCCTTTAACCCCTTCCAACCTCTGCCATACATGTATGCTGGAAGTCAGGTCTTTAAACATGACACCCGAAAAATTCCAACACATGGTGATCAAGGGAGCCGTTTGTTCATGTGGAAGGTCCATAGAAGCACAGCAAACCTCCCATAGATTTCAAAAGTAATTTATGGATATCTATGGGACAAGCGATCAAATATTCAAGTCCCCCGAAAAAAACAAAACCCCTAAGGCCTCTTGCACACGAACGTGTGCGCCCCGTGCAATGCATGGGCACCGACCGTGGGGCAGCCGCAGCAGATCGTGGACCCATTCACTTGAATGGGTCCGTGATCTTCACATTCCGCAAAAAGATAGGACATGTTCTATCGTTTTTCGGGACGGAAGTACGGAACGAAACACCACGGAAGCACTTCGTAGTGTTCCGTTATTCTGTTCTGCACTGTTCCGCATCTCCCGACCCATTGAAATGAATGGGTCCGTATCAGTGATGCGGAATGGCCACGGAACGGTGCCCGTGTATTGCGGATCCGCAATACAGGCATGGGGCTCACACGTTCGTGTCCAAGAGGCCTAACAGCTCTGTAGACAATTAAAATAGCTTTATGGGGTCAGAATATTTTTTTTTTTTTTAAAGTTTACTACTAAAATACAAGAAAAACTATAAAAGTGGTATGTTTTAGTGCAAGGGGAACGTAAAAAACAGAACTGCCGGAATAGCGTTTTCCCCCAAATTTTACACCATTTGGAATTTTCCAGTTTCCCGCTACATCATATGCAGTATTAAATAGTCTCAATAGAAAGCACAACTTGTCCCACAAAACAAGCCCCCATATGGCTGTGTGAGCTGGGGGCTTCAGAAGGAAGCAAAATAATGTAAGTGCTAAAAAAGGAAAATCTCAGGGTCTTGAAAGCGTTAGTCTTACAGGAATAACAGACAAGTTAGAAAATAAGGCCCAAAATTGCAGAGGGTATACAAGCATTTGCGGCAATATTTCAGGACAGGTGTCTGGTCCTTTTGAAAAAAATAAAAATCTAAGCACTGTGGTCATGCTAACCTGTCGAAACCATTAGAATGGGGCTTCGGAAAGCACCACAAAAATGCTTTTATAGAGCTACCATTATCAGTAGTAGGGTGAATATCAACTTTTATTCAGGACACAGAAGGAATTATGTTACCTGCACACAGCACAAAACACTTTCCATGTTGATTTTTGGAGTGGCTACCTAGTAGCAAAGTATATATAATTTCAAAATATCATCTTGACCGAACAAAAAATAAATAAATAAATAAATATGTTTGTCACACGTGGATTTTGACACCGGTTCAGCACAAAAATACAAGATCTGCGTCAAATACTTTCATGTGTCCAAGTAGCCTAAAAGTTCATATTCTCACCACTCCTGATGAGAAAACTAAAATGTATGCCTAGAGCAAAAGCACATGCTGTTGGTAATTTAGTTGGGTCAAAATTGCAGAGATTCCCTCTGATATGCATAGTATTACACTGTGCTAGATTTTACCTGTGGATTTAATTTAATGTTTTTTGAAGTCTCATTTACTCAAACTAAGTTTGACACCAGCCTATGATAGAAGGCCCCCCCAAACATAATTTAACCTTACCTTCTGGGACGCTTCTGCTTGTTTTTCGTGCGGCTTTTCCTTGTTGGTTTGGGCAAGATCCTTCTCTGCAAAGAGAATAAAAATGAATGCATGCAGTATCTCACAGAAATTACATCTGAAGTATTATAATAAGGATAATAAGAAATGTACATCACGTGCTTAAGTTCTCTCAATCTAAAACGAAGATTAAAGAGGACTTTTCACCGGTCTAAAGTTTGTTGGTGAAAGGTATGTATATGGAGAGCGGCACCCAGGGATGTCCCTGCACTTACTATTATCCCTGGGTGCCGCTCCGTTCGCCTGCTGTAGCCCCGATACTGGCACAGGTGCCGAGGCTAATTTTGCCTTGGGCGTCTCCTTCTCCCAGGTTGGAGCGCTGTCCAAACGCAGCGCTCAGCTTATATCCTGCAACCTCCCAGCACTCTGCAAACACAAAAAGGAAATAATGCCCGCCGGATCCTTCACAACGCAAGACAACTGAAAGCATTTGAAGACTGATCAGTCTTCAAAATGCTTTCAGGTTACCATGGCAGCCAGGACGCTACTAAAGTCCTGGTTGCCATAGTAAGTAGTGGGGAGCCAGGGGAGCAGATACTTACAGTCCGTGCGGCTCCAGGGGCGCTCCACAATGGCGATCAGAGCGCCCCACACGCATGGATCATGTGATCCATGCTCATGGGGCGCTCTGACGTCATTGTGGAGGGCCCCGGGACTCAGGAGCCGCACGGACGGTAAGTATACTTCTCCCCTGCCTCCCCACTACACTTTACCATGGCAGCCAGGACTTTAGCGTCCTGGCTGCCATGGTAACCATTCACAAAAGCTAAATGGGAATTAATTCCGGATCCGTCCTTCCAGCATGCCTTAAGGATTTTTGGGCAGAGCAAAATCTGCAGGATGCTGCAGATTTTGCTACGGCCAAAAAAAGTCTCAGTACTGAACTGAAGACATCCTGAACAGATTTCTCTCCATTCAGGATGCATTGGAATAATCCTGATCAGCATCTTTCCGTCCTAGAGCCTCGAGGACAGAACTCTAGGACGGAAAGCAAAAACACTAGTGTGAAAGAGCCCTTAGTTAGCAGCACACAACCAATGGAGTCAGATGGCAAAGGAAAAACAAAAAAAAGCATGTGGAGCCTGTATTCCCAAAATGGAGACCATTGTGACACCAAAGAGGTATAATAGAGTGATCTCAGCATGCAGAACCTGCATTCCCTGAAATTAAGGGAGGCAACAACGGAGGTATTTAGTGTGGGTTCAGGTCCTAAAGAGATCGCCCTCAGTGGTGGACAGGCACAAATGATTTTAAACAAATCTCACATTTTAGCACATTTTCTATAGAAGTACGGCACTATTGTTTTTACTTTATAATTTGTGTTCGCAGAGTGCTATTGCATTTGTTTTTGCTCTAGTGCTTTCAGCCATGGCGACATGCACCTGCACTAGGGTTGGGCAATATACCGGTGGCTGTGATATACCGCGGTATTAAGAAACTGCGATATGGCGATATCACAGTTTCCTAATAACCGCGATATTTAATGACGTCATAGGAGCGGTCGCACGTGTGCCGACCGCTCCTAAAACATCCATGTCAGGGCCGAATTCCTGGCGCCCGGGACATGTAGTAAGTAGCCCGACCTTAACTATTGTGACGCAGGCTCCTGGGCAGCGCTCTGTTCCTCCATGCGCCGTCTGCCCCTTCATTCATAAAGTGGGCGGAGCATGGAGGAACAGAGATTAACTACATAAATACTGGATCAGAGCTGCGGGGCCGGTGTATTACTGCAGAGTAACACTGCACCGGCCCCGCAGCTCTTATCCAGTATTTATGTAGTTAATCTCTTAGGAAGGAGCAGGACCTTAATAACTATTGTGGCGCAGGCTCCCGGGCAGCTCTCTGCTCCTCCATGCGCTGTCTGCCCTTCATTCATAAAGTGGGCGGAGCATGGAGGAACAGAGATTAACTACATAAATGCTGGATCAGAGCTGCGGGGCGGTGTATTACTGCAGAGTAACACTGCACCGGCCCGCAGCTCTTATCCAGTATTTATGTAGTTAATCTCTGTTCCTCCATGCTCCGCCCACTTTATGAATGAAGGAGCAGACGGCACATGGAGGAACAGAGCTGCCGGGAGCCTGCGCAACAATAGTTAATCAGGTCGGGCTACTTCTAAAGACATTACAGTGTTGGGGCACTGTGGCTGACATTGTTATGGGGATCTGTGGATGACAGTGCCCCCCATAACAGTGCGTCAGCCACAGTGCTCCCATAACAGTGCGTCAGCCACAGTGCCCCCCATAACAGTGCGCCAGCCACAGTGCCCCCATAACAGTGCGTCAGCCACAGTGCCCCCATAACAGTGCGTCAGCCACAGTGCCCCCATAACAGTGCGTCAGCCACAGTGCCCCCATAACAGTGCGTCAGCCACAGTGCCCCCCATAACAGTGCATCATACAGTATAACGTCTCCTTGCGGCTGCCCCTGTGCCCCTTACAGTATAACGTCTCCTTGCGGCTGCCCCTGTGCCCCTTACAGTATAACGTCTCCTTGCGGCTGCCCCCATACAGTATAACGTCTCCTTGCGCTGCCCCCATACAGTATAACGTCTCCTTGCGCTGCCCCCATACAGTATAACGTCTCCTTGCGCTGCCCCCATACAGTATAACGTCTCCTTGCGCTGCCCCCATACAGTATAACGTCTCCTTGCGCTGCCCCCATACAGTATAACGCCTCCTTGCGCTGCCCCCATACAGTATAACGCTCTGCCTCTAGCGCTCCTGCCCCCATACAGTATAACGCCTCCTTGCGCTGCCCCCATACAGTATAACGTCTCCTTGCGCTGCCCCCATACAGTATAACGTCTCCTTGCGCTGCCCCCATACAGTATAACGTCTCCTTGCGCTGCCCCCATACAGCATAACGTCTCCTTGCGCTGCCCCCATACAGTATAACGTCTCCTTGCGCTGCCCCCATACAGTATAACGTCTCCTTGCGCTGCCCCATACAGTATAACGTCTCCTTGCGCTGCCCCATACAGTATAACGTCTCCTTGCGCTGCCCCCATACAGTATAACGTCTCCTTGCGCTGCCCCCATACAGTATAACGTCTCCTTGCGCTGCCCCCATACAGTATAACGTCTCCTTGCGCTGCCCCCATACAGTATAACGTCTCCTTGCGCTGCCCCCATACAGTATAACATCTCCTTGCGCTGCCCCCATACAGTATAACGTCTCCTTGCGCTGCCCGCATACAGTATAACGTCTCCAAGTGTTTTTTTCTTCTAAATGGGCATTTATCGTGATATATATCGTTATCGCGATAAATTTCTTAATATCGTTATCGTGGCAATATTTTTGATATCGCCCAACCCTAACCTGCACACAGGGATGTGCTGACTAAGGCTACATGCCCACGGCTGTTGGCGTTTTGCGGTCCGTAAACTGCGGATCAGCAAATCACGGAAGCTGCTCCGCCTTCCGTTCCGCAATTTGCGGCACGGGACGTGGCCCATTATAGAAATGCTATTCTTGTCCGCAAAATGGGCAAAATGCGGGGGCACGAAACGGAGCAACGGATGCGGACAGCACATGGAGTGCTGTCCGCATCTTTTGCGGCCCCATTGAAGTGAATGGGTCCGCGGCAGAGCCGCAAAATATGCGGCTCGGACCACAACAACCGCCGTGTGCATGAGGCCTAATATTTAGCAGATGGCTGAGCATAGTACAGCACTTGGTAAACATTAGATAGGACACAACTGCAGGTTTCCAGAACTTCCCTCCCGTAACTTAAAATGGCTGCTCTTGAGTTAGATTCCAGGCAATTAATGGTGTAACTAATTCAAAGGTGAGAGCCAATACGGCATCACTTCCCGTTATCAACAAATGGCAAAATAGGCCTCATGTTCACAGCTGTGTTCTGCGGACCATAAGCAACAGATAAAACAGATCTCAGCTGTGAGCGGAACGCCACCTCCCCCACATCTAGAGAAGAATCCGATTTACGTCCACAAGACGGACAACAGGACAAGTTCTAGTTTTTTGCCGGCTGCAGAACGGACTTACAGGCATGTTGTCCGCATCTATTGTGGCCCCACTGAGATGAAACTACAGCCATTTTCATGAGGCCTAATAGTCTGAAGAAAATGGGACACTACATTTGAATGAAAACTTGTATCCTGCATGGTTTGTCTCCTCAGTCACAGCCCGAGAGCTCTGAGAAGTTGTAGGAATATACAGGACGCCGTCCACACCAGCCAGAAGACCGGGGACGGGCATGATCTCCAACGTCGTGGAACGGGACTGTACGTCACTGCGCCACAAGACGCTACGCTCCCATACGCCACAAGGACAGAGCCTGCAGGAGCGACCCCACAGGATATCCACGTTGGTTAAAAATATATATATATGTAGTTGACTCCACAGAAAAAAAATAATAATTACTGACTAAGTAGTGGTGTGACAATTTTAGGTGAGCATCTGGCAAATTATACCTACCAGACACGCTCAGGGGGAATTTAAAGATTTGTGGACATTTGTCTATGAAGCCGGTCACTTTGTCAAGAAAATTTAAATTTAATCCAGCATTCATTTGCTAGTGTCCCAAGACCGGTCCTAATGTCAGCAAGTACTGCAGTTTTTGCATGCAAGCCCTGCCCAAAGACTTCACATTTCCCAACATCGGTATTACAACAGAAATCTCGGGCACCAAACATTCAGCCCAACGCAGGAGCAGTACAGTCTGAACTGCAGCATCAGTAATGCGCATGCAGGGTTCTTAAGCTAGAGCTCTTGCTGGGACTGGACCAGATAAAAGTTTACTTTTTTAATTGCCAAAACAAAGTTCTAAGAACAGGAAAAAAAAAAAAAAAGCAACAAGTCCACATTCCCTACAGAGACCTGGGAGTCGCTTGGTACGTACAATTAACCTGATAGACCAACTAGGACAGCCATACACTGCTAAAGGGACTTGACTGCTGAAGAAACTTTACCTCCTCCCTGTAGATCTACAAGTCATTACAGATGGGGGTGGGGGGTGAACATTGCATGGCACATACCTGAGCAATGAAGACTACATGTTTGCCACTGAACTTTTTCTCCAGCTCGCGCACCAGCCTGACTTGGATCTTCTGGAAAGATTTCAGCTGAGGGACTGGAACGAAGATGATTATTGCTTTTCTACCACCTCCAACTTCAATTTCCTGCGAGAAACAACAACATGTAGCTACCACTGGTGTCCCCCAAAACACAGGCCATTTCACAACCGAATATCCTGGATTATGCATCTACTGTAAGCAGTTTTATAGAAACTGAATTCACAAAATGCAATAAGTAGTGTTCAGCGAACTTGTGTTTTCAAGTTCAGGTTATCCAAGAATTCCGTTATGGATTCTGCTACCACGGACCATATAAGTTAGGGTCCGAGGTACCTGAATCCGTAACATGGAAAGTGGAGAGCAGTGGGGACCAGAAAAGCCAAAATGACAGCTCACCAGTGGAGGCGAGCAGTGCTTTTCCTTTTTTATCATCTGCCCAGTAAACACCTACCTTGCTCTCCCGCTCCCCCTTGGATGCATTAATGTGCCGATAACTATTATCACGAGTATTTAACGGATCTCGGACCTGTTACTAGAAACATGTAGCCCACAGTAACAATGACTGCAGACTGAATTCATTGTATCCTGCATGGTTTGTCTCCTCGGTCACAGCTCGAGAGCTCTGAGAAGTTGTAGGAATATACAGGACGCCGTCCACACCAGTCAGAAGACCGGGACGGGCATGATCTCCAACGTCGTGGAACGGGACTGTACGTCACTGCGCCGCAAGGCGCTACGCTCCCATACGCCACAAGGACAGAGCCTGCAGGAGCGACCCCACAGGATATCCACGTTGGATGAAGCCCTTTAGGAAATCTTGAACGTATGGTAAGCACTGTTATATTACCGCTAGAGGTGAACTAATCTAAGTCGTACCTGCAGTTAGTAATCGGCACATAAATGGGGGAAGGGTGTGGTAAATCAGCCAAGGGAAGCACAACTTTAAAATCATCTTTTTTGACATGTTCAAAAGTCACAAGTAATCACCTTATGTGTACTGACCAAGTGAGCACCCTCCCACCCCCAACCCAGCCACTGTGCTGGACGCCAGGAACAGAAGACACAGCCCAGCACAAGGAGTCAGGTCGTACCTTAGCTGCAGTAATGTTTAGTTCCCTTAACTGAGCTTTCAGGTCTGAATTCATTTCCAGCTCCAGCAGAGCCTAGAAGGAAGAGAAGGAGATTGTGAATGATCTGCAGTTCACCAACAGAAGACATAATGGAAGAAATACTTTCATGTATCCTGCATGGTTTGTCTCCTCTGTCACAGCCCGAGAGCTCTGAGAAGTTGTAGGAATATACAGGACACCGTCCACACCAGTCAGAAGACCGGGAACGGGAATGATCTCCAACGTCGTGGAACGGGACTGTACGTCACTGCGCCACAAGACGCTACGCTCCCATACGCCACAAGGACAGAGCCTGCAGGAGCGACCCCACAGGATATCCACGTTGGGTTATAGTCAAGGGATGGTGAGAACATCTGCAGCGTAGTAAACAGCAAACACAAGGACACATCAACGTATCTTCCGACATTAGACATGTGAAGAGACTCCATCAGTTCTCATGGGACAGGAACCAAACTGATTCCCACACCAAAGGAGGGTCCACAGAGCTGCCAGGCAATCCCCTTCCTAGTGACCTCTCAGAAGGTTTGTGTCTAATCTAGGAGCACAGGCTCTTTATGGAGTTAGAAGCGTTTCACCATTCTGCAGCCGCACTGTGAAGACTACATACTGTCTATCTAAGAACATGAACAGAACGCCTTAACGGGATTACTGGGGTTTAAAAGGGTTGTCTGATTCTTAGGGTGGCAACCGTCACTGGCCTCGCAGTACTACCGGCATCGCAGCACATGTCTGCTGAGGCTGTTCGTGCCAATATACTGCCACTGCCAGCAGCCTGTGCGCAGCTAGGGGCTCTGGATTCCTCAGGTGGACAGATGAGGGGAGTAGTGTTTTTTTATTGCATGTTATGGCAGTGTGGCTTTCCTTCAGCAAAAAAAAAAAAAAAAAAAAAAAGCCACTGGATATAACTGCCGCATGTGGACAAAACCCCACCCGCACACTGCTTGCTAATATATGCACCATTTTGAAGGCAATGCTAGTTTCACCTCCAAAACTGAGCAGCCATTGGCTGCCCCGGGTCATCAGGGCTTCCATGGCACGTTAAGCCCAGCCTTACCCAGCTTTCTAATACCCTCTGTTTCAAGTCCTCGGCTATGTCCAGCTGCTGGATCTTCACGCACGATTTTTCGGGCACACGCATTGATGGGCGCGCTCATTCACAATAGCCAGCATCATTGAAAAGTCCATCAGCAGATGAACGAGCAAACACTCATTTGTCCGCTGATCGGGCATCTTACATCAGGAAGAAAGACGCCCGTCACACCTCCAATCAGGAACTAGCTGCCAATAAGGCCTCATGCACACAACCATATTTTTGGTCCATGCCCAATCTGCATTTTCTTGTGGATCGAACATGGGACAGCGCACGGATGTGCAAGAGGCCTAATCAGGAGAACTGAATGGGGGGGGAGGGAGTGCGGTACCAATCTTCATCACCCCATGTGATCAGGCCATCAGGCATACTCAACCTGCGGCCCTCCAGCTGTTGCAAAACTACAACTCCCAGCATGCCGAAAAGCCTACAGCAGGGCATTGTGGGAGTTAGTTTTACAACATCTGAAGGGCCGCATGTTGAGCATGCCTACACTACATGAACATCGGGCAGGATAGGAATAGTACCCCGGCCACATGGCACAAGTGCATATTACACTGCAATCTACCCATCTGACATGTGCCACCAAGAGCAGCATCAGCCGCCAACCATAGCTCATTGCTGGGGCGGTCAAAGGCTAAATCCACGGATCGGTGGGCTCGGCTACCCACCAGAGGGTCTACCAGTCTATGGCGACCTGATGTAGCACTCACCTGGGAGATGCCAGACTCAAACTCGTCTGGCTTTTCGCCATTTGGCTTGACGATTTTGGCGCTCGTGCTGAACATGGCCTTTCTGGAAGAGACAAGAAACATGTTAGTGGAGTCCTGATGCCCACATCACCCACACAAGCCCCCACAGCACATCATCCAGCACCCCCTCCCCACCGATTACACACTGCGCTGTATCCTGCATGGTTTGTCTCCTCAGTCACAGCCCGAGAGCTCTGAGAAGTTGTAGGAATATACAGGACGCCATCCACACCAGTCAGAAGACTGGGGACGGGCATGATCTCCAACGTCGTGGAACGGGACTGTACGTCACTGCGCCGCAAGGCGCTACGCTCCCATACGCCACAAGGACAGAGCCTGCAGGAGCGACCCCACAGGATATCCACGTTGGGTTCAGATTATAAGTCACCCCTTTAAGACTCCCCTATACTTAGCAGACCTAGTCTTCTAGGGTAAGGGGGGGCACGCTCTAAACCGAACAGAATCAATGGACTATTGCTATTTACAGTGTAATACCCTCTCCAGTACCATGACCACTATTATCCACGCAAGCCCTTAAAGGGGTACACACAGCCGCCATTACAAGCCTCCACACAGGAAGCAATGAGGCCATACATTTATACAGAGGCCTGGGGGACCCCGCACACTGCCCAACATGGAAGCCCGGCTCTCCTACACTGTAATAACCCCTCACTCCCTGCACACAGTACATTATAGCGCAGCAGCAGGACCACGTGACCTCACCGCGCTGCCTCAGCCACCCTCACTACCGGCCGCCGCACTCAAGTCTACAACCATCCGGCTCCATCCACCTCACACACAGCGCTCCTCAGCGACATCCTCGCCTCTACGGGAAGAAGGGAGCCTTTACCGCTGGCGTGCGCAGCCATTTCGTGCCGCCAACCAAAGGAAGAGACAAATAAAAGAAACAACTGGCTCCGGACGACTCGACGCACTCACCGTCCTGTCTCAGTGACGGCCTAGGAAGAGAGCGAGATCCCGCGAGAGCGGCCCAGATCTCGGCTGAGCGCAAAGGATCGTGGGAAATCAGAGGCAAGTATTTTACTGTGTTGCCCCGCCCCGCCTTTACGTCAGGAAGCTGGCGGAAGTGAGGCCACTAGTGAGGGCGGAAGTGGAGGAATAAAATAAATACTTTTTTTTTATTTTTATGGAATTGTGTTTTCAACCAAAGTATTGCTATAAGGTAATATAAATCCACGGTGACAGCTGTAGTATTGCATCCGATGTAGGAGCACTGGAGCTGCTGTAAAACTACAACTCCCAGCATACACACCTACTCAGCTGTTCTTGTAACTCCTATAGAAGTGAAATGAGGATTCTGGGAGTTGTAGTTTCAGAACAGAAACCACAAGATGATGATGAGAGTAGTTTTCATTGCTGTTGCTTTGAAGTTAGTGGGTGATAAAAGTAGCATATCCACCAGCTGAGATTTGTAGTTGAGAAAAATTGCTGCAGAATTGCCACCCGATTTCTGATTTCTACAGCTGTGCACTGCAAAGATATTAATTATCTATCCTCACGATAAAGTCTCTTTCCCATGTCAGCACACGTGCCCATTCATTTTAATATATGTATTCAGACATCAGTGTTTTAGCGCTGTCCGTGGGTCTGTCATTTTGGCACGGATGCATGCTCTATTTTGTCTGTGTTCACTGATCCATCACGCCCATTATAGTCTATGGGTCTGTAAAAGCCACGGATGCCATCCGTGTTGCATCCATGTTTCACGGATCATTAGGAAGGGATTCTTTGAAAATTATTTTTCAGCGGTGCCGTCAGAGAAACACGGATTTAGTTCATGAGAAGACATGCAGAGAGGACGGACAGGTCATTCACTTAAATGGGTCCGCAAATCCGGAGATGCGGTACGGAACAGAAGGACTATGGAGTGCTTCCGTGGGGTTCTGTTCCGCAAAAAAATAGAACTTGTTCTATCTTTTTGCAGAAAGGACGGATCGCGGACCCCATTCAAGTGAATGGGTCCGCGATCCGCATGCGGCTGCCAAACGGTCGGTGCCCATGCATTGTGGACCGCAATTTGCGGTCCGCAGCGCGGGCCCGGTCAGCACATGGTCGTGTTCAAGAGCCTAAGACAGATAGTAATACCTCATAAAATGGGTATCAATCAACATTCCCCATATGTCTGCTTTATTTTGGCACATTGTAAATGTCATTTTATTTTAAGTTATTGTCTTATGTGGGGGCTCATTTTTTTGCAGGATGAGGTGACGGTTTGATTGGTACCATTTTGGGGTACATAAAACTTTTTGATCGTTCGGTATTAAACTTTTTGTGAGGCAAGGTGAAAAAAATTGCTGTTTTGGCATAATTTTGTTAATTTCTTTTTTATAGCATTCACCTGAGGGGGCATATAATGTGATATTTTTATAGAGCAGGTTGTTACGGACGTGGCGATACATAATATGTCTATCATTTTTATTTTTGTTAAGTTTTACACAATTAAATCATTTTTGAACAGAATAAAATCTTGTTTTTTTGTTGCCACTTTCTGAGAGCCCAATTTTTTTTGTCATTTTTAAGCGATTGTATTAGGTAGGGGCTCATTTCTTGCGGGATGAGATGAGGGTTTGATTGGTACCATTTTCGGGTACATAAGACTTTTTGATCACTTAGTATTACACTTTTTGTGAGGCAAGGTGAAAAAAATGGCTGTTTTGGCTTTTTTTTTTTTTTTACAGCAATCTTGTTTTTGTGTTGCCATTTTCTGAGAGCCCTATTTTTTTAAAATTTTTTGGGCGATTGTGGTAGGTAGAGGCTCATTTATTGTGGGATGAGATGACGGTTTTATTGCTACCATTTTTGGGTACATAAGACATTTTGATCACTTGGTGTTACACTTTTTGTGAGGCAAGGTGACCATAAAATGTTTTTTTTGGCACTTTTTATTATTCTTTTTATGGCGTTCACCTGACGGGGTGGATCATGTGATATCTGTATAGAGCCGGTTGATACGGACACGGTGATACCTAATATGTCTACTTTTCTTTTTTTTTCCCTATATTTTACATTTTTTTTTACTTTATTTTTGGAAAAGCACACTTTTTTTTTTTACTTGAAACTTTACATTTTTTTGTAAAACTTAATTTTTTTAACTTTTTTATTTATTTATTGTCCCACTCTGGGACTTCAACTTTTGACGGTCTGATCCTCTTTACAATGCATCACAATACTTCTTGTAATGCAGTGGCTGTAAGTGTTTTACACACTGTAATACACTTACAGCTTCCTGCCTGTGAGATCCAGGGGTCCGGATCTCACAGGCTGTCACAGAAGGCAGCCACGATGCTTAAGGAAGGCATCGGGCTGCCTTCCCTGCCATCAGGTCCCTGCACCCAGCAGGATACCGCACCTGCCGCGGTCAGCACTGACCGCGGCAGTGCAAGGGTTAATGCGCTGGCATCAGTGTTTTCACCGATGCTAGCGTATACAGCAGGGGTCAGGCTATCTGTGACTGCTAGACCCCTGGCGCTGATCGGGCAGGCGCGGCTCCTGCTCCCACCCAATCGGAGCGCTGGGACCCTGCAGTCAATAAGGGAGCATAAGATGATTGGTCCTCATTCGCAGGGTAATAGTGCTTCCTCAGCACTGTACCATAAATAACCCAATGTAACAGAGCAGGGACTATAGACAACAGTCCGCGGTGAGCCCTGTCTGTGGCACTGTGCACAGAGAAGACAAACTATCAGATCCCCAAGACACCGCAGCACTGTATCCTGTTGCGGATCGTCTAGTGACTTACTGGCTCTAGTGCAGACGCCAGGGGGATCGAGACCAGTGACCGCTTCAAGATCTCCTTATAATTATCAGTAGCCTAACTTGCTACAGGCGTTTCATGTGTCCCTTTTGTGGACACCTAATCAGGAGCTATTGAGTGGCCCTAAAACTGGTAATCTACCTAACTGTGCGTAGGAGCGGTCACGCTGCATATGTGGTGTGCAGCCTAACCGGCCGTGTATGGCTGTGCGCGCCCGCTCGTTATATCGGGGTGAACATGAGGTGCGAGGAAAACACTAAAAAATGTGGCCAATTGTGAAGGGGGGCGTGCCCATACGCAATGGGGGTGCTCTGAGTCCGGATGCATCACATATTGGTAAGATATATGTGTCTGTTCCCACCCATTAAGAATGTAAGAGTACTTTCAAACTTGCGTTAAAGTTTTCCGGTATTAAGTTCCGTCCTAGGGGCTCAATACCGGAAAAAAACTGATCAGTTTTATCCTAATGCATTCTGAATGGAGAGCATTCCGTTCAGTATGTATCAGGATGTCTTCAGTTCAGTCACTCTTACGGTATTTGGACGGATTTCCTCCGTCCAAAATTCCAGAACACTTGCCGGAATGCCGAATCCGGCATTATTTTCCATTGAAATGCATTAATGCCGGATCCGGCACCAAATGTCCCGGCAAAACGGATCTGGTTTTCCCATCTGCACATGTGCAGACCTTTAAAAATGCAAAAAAAAAAAATACCGGATCTGTTTTTCCAGATAACACCGGAGAGACGGATCCAGTGTTTCAATACATTTGTTAGATGGATCCACCTATAGAATAAGGTCCCTCGCCACTAACATGTTAAGGGAGGAACTTGAGGGTCTTTTTTCCTCGGAAGGTGATGAATTCATCATAATTAAACCCTCAGAGATAACATAGTTATTATGGATAAGACACAATACTATGTGCCTCTACACCCTCTACACACTTTTCAACAACACCTAATGACTATGATTATGAAAAAAGGAATCGCCTCATTAATAAGTCTGAAATGGATTTTCTGCTTCCCCATCACTCCGTGATGACATGCTTTTACAGTCTCCCCAAGATCCACAAAGGAGTGAACCCCTTAAAGGGAAGACCTATCGTCACCGGTGTGGGGAGCCTGACCCAGAACATCAGTGTGTACGCTGACACGGTTCTATGACCGTTTGTAGTCTCTTTACCCTCTATACGAGAGACACGATGGATGTTTTGAGCAAGCTCAATGACATTACCTATGATGAGGATACTATGCTAGCCAGTCTCGATGTGGAGGCGCTGTATGGCTCCATCCCACACGGCAAGGGCATTATGACCACACAATATTTCCTGAGGGAAGGAGGGGTGCACTGTGAACGACATAATCAGTTTATTGTTTCCCTTCTAGGCTTCATTTCGAAACACATCTTCATGTTTAATGGAAAGATCTTCAGCCAGCTCCGGGGAGTAGCTATAGGCATTCCCCGTGCCCCAACCTTTGCTAATCTCTACCTGGGCTGGTGGGAGAAAGAGGTGGTCTTTGGAGATCGGTTTGAGGAATGGGCACCATGTATCCAGCTGTGGTTGCGTTACATAGATGATATTTTGATTCTATGGAAAGGGAATGCAACACAATTTAAGTCCTTTGTAGAGAAACTGAACATAAACGACTTGGGCTTGTTTTTCACATCAATGATTGACCATTGCGAAATGACCTTCCTACGATCAGGAAAAGTAGGGAGGGTCTTTTAAGAACAAGGATGTACCGTAAACCCACGGAAACAAACAACTTGCTGCGATGGGAAAGCTGGCATCCCCGAGCCCTCTTGAGAGGAATACCTAAAGGCCAATATCTTAGAGCCAGGCGAAATTGCTCTGAGCTATCTGTGCATCCTCCGGACCGACCCTGATGTGGGGGGTTCACTTGGGGAGACTCCTTCAATCACATGGCAGGAACCTTGAGGGACCATCTGGTCCACAGTTACCTGCAACCTCAATACCCTCGAACATGGCTGTCACCTACCACTGAAGTGATGTATACATGCAGTGGGTGTGTGGCCTGCGGATCCATTCAAGTGGGCAAAACCTTCAGGAGCACATCCACAGCAAAAACCTACGAGATCAAAACTTTTATTACCTGTAAGACCACAGGTGTTGTATATTTGTGGACTCCAGTACGTCGGCAAGATGATACGAGAATTGATAAGCTGTGAGACTGGCACTCATACGTGTGAAGTTATCCCAAAGATATTCTATAGTTACTAAAAAGATACTTTATCAATGTGTAAAGCAGTACATAAAAATGAAAGAACGCTAAAAAAAAGTCACCTTAGATGGATCAATCTAAGATATAATAAAAGGTATAAAAAATAGGAGGAATGAACATAAATATCAAATTTGTCTCAGTAAATAGTTCTCCAAAGTGATCAATATAGTTACACTGTTGAAAGATTTATCAATAGTTGTAGGAGTCCATTATGACCATCCTATAAATACTCGTGTCCATGTCCCAGATATTGTCCACAATCCCAAAAATATATCTCATATGTTGAATATATCTCCCAAAATTTCTTGACTCTGACTCGTGGGTCGGGGTTGGCGTCCGCGGCAGAGGATGTGGAGATAGATAACTGTCATTCGTATTCTGTGTATTGGAGCGCTCCAAAAGATTATTTGTAGGGTTTCTCCACTCCTTTGGGTCCCGTACAATGTGGGGGTATATTTCAGTTCACCAAACACGTTTCGGGGATAGCATTCCCCTTCATCAGTGGTTACTCCCAATTCCTTCTGTGGATCCTTAAGTACTTGTGGGTTCAGGGTGGAAGTAAGATCTGGTGTGGAGTAGTTCAGAGGTGCAATTAGATTGTGTGCGGTATGGATGCGATTTGCATGCGATTTTTTCTAGAGGTCCTGCGTTTTTTTCATTATATTGTATGAGACATTGAATAAAACTTTCCTAATGAGGGAAAAATAAATATCTACTTGCTTGCAGTCACAATCTCAGCGGCTTGTGTCAAAAAAGTCATCAAGGGTGAAAGGCATCAATCTAGAGCAGTGTTTCCCAACCAGCGTGCCTCCAGCTGTTGCAAAACTACAACTCCCAGCATGCCCAGACAGCCTTTAGCTGCACAGGCATGCTGGGAGTTGTAGTTTTGCAACAGCTGGAGGCACGCTGGTTGGGAAACACTGATCTAGAGTATATTAATAGAATTTATAAAAGAAGAACAATTTTGCAAGGGTTGGTCATACTTCTCCTATTTTGGAACATAAGATATAAAAATGTAAAAAATATACATAAAATAAATCAATAAAAAAAAATCTAGAATTTATTGAAAGACAATTATACAGGTGGTTGGTCATTCCTCTCCCTGTTCTAGAGGATGAGTTTTTTTCATATCAGGTCCAGAAGAATTTCTATTGTTATTCATTAGAGTGTCATATGTATAAAAAAGAATCATATATATAAAAAGCTATTACCTATATGTAGCAGGCTATTATGGGATATAAGTCTTATTCAATCGATATCATGCGCCTATAGTTTATGCTTATAATTTTGTTGCTATGGTTTTTTAGTTTTTTCTTGTTCTTCTCGTATAAAAGAGCGATTAGTGATATTACTCAAGATGGTATATTTGAATGTAGTAGAACAGATGGGAAGAATTGTTCACTTTTCTTTATGTGATTTGATAGGCACACCCACTTCCTCACCTATCAAGACAAATTTGATTTTGATGTCCATTGCTCCTATTTTTTATACCTTTTATTATATCTTAGATTGATCCATCTAAGGTGTCATTTTTTAGCGTTCTTTCATTTTTATGTACTACATAGCTTATTAATTAAAACACACTTTTCTGAAGGGGTGAATCAGAGAGACCAGAGCACCTAACCAAATTTGCATGGGAATGAGCTATTTACTTGACAATAAACCCTGAATTGAGGCAGAGAGTAGGGGAACATCTCAATGATATTCAAAGCTAGAAGTACACCACCATTGCCAAACACGTTGGTGAAGTTCATTCAGTTGACAGTAGCGTGATCAATTTCCAAGGTATAGAACATGTCCGACGTCCGACTACTACTCAGAGGAGGCAACCTAGATAGGAGACTCCTCAGAAAGGAACTAGAACGTTTTGTTCATTTTATTGAATAAGTCCGCTCCTCGTGCCCAGTTACACTACTTTGAATCCACCGTGACATTTTAGCGCCTCTGGAGACTTCAGTAGGTGCGCTGGTGAATGAGTTTGGTGCATTTTCTTCATCTTAGCACCAGTTATAGGCTTACTCACCGTCCAGTCGCAAGTGATTAAAAATTTCGGGAGGCTTACCTCGTACTTTGTACACACCCATTCCTTTTTCTTCACTTCACTAGTCCTTCTGGACAGTGGCTGAGATGTGGGGTACTTTGGGTGTTACTACTATTTTTTATCCCCCAATGATAACCTTCCACAACATAGCATCATATAGTCCGTCTATTTATGCTTTAACCCCCTCAGTCTTTTTAGGGGGGGATTTTCATACTCTTTTGGGCACGTGGTGCGGTCTGGGCTTTGTTATTTTATCCACTCTTGCTTCACATTTTATCTGCCCGGTTGGGATCATCTGGATGCGCTGTACCTACTACGGCCCCTTTGGCCATTTTTGTACTTGATGTACCCACAACCTATATGTGCCGTTCCTGGCACAATTAAGATAGGTCTAACATGTACCTTATTGGTTGTGTGTCTGCTGTCACCTTGGTCCCTTTTTTGTGATATTGTCATTAATGTATCCACTTCTTTATTGCCCTTTTGGCTCTGTTATACATTACCCCCTGGGACTTATATTCCCCTTTACTGTACTTGATTTATAGAAGCCGCTTATAGATCCTTCTTACATTCTTAATGGGTGGGAACAGACGCATATATCTTACCAATATGTGATGCATCCGGACTCTGGGCGCCCCCACCGGGTATGGGCACGTCCCCCTCCACGATTGGCCACATTTTTGAGCGCTCTCCTCCCACCTCATGTTCACCCCGATATAACGAGCGGGCGCGCACAGCCATACATGGCCGGTTAGGCTGCACACCACATAAGCAGCGAGACTGCTCCTACGCACAGTTAGGTAGATTGTTTCTGCTTCTTTATGTAACCTCACAAGGGTGAAGACTATGTATTTTTATATAATTTGGAATAAAGTTTAGTTTTTATGTTTTAACCGTTTTGTGCAGGCAGTTAGACTTCTCTAAGTTAAGACAGAAAATAAGCCAATACGCAAACCTCTCTTCAGTAAGGCTAATTTCACACTAGCGTTTTTGCTGGACCTGGGTTCAGCAAAAACACTTTCGTTACTGATAATACAACCATCCGCATCTGTTATGAATGGATCCGGTTGCATTATCTTTAACATAGCCAAGATGGATCCGTCATGAGCTCTTTTGAAAGTCAATAGGGGACGGATCCGTTTTCGATTGTGTCAGAGAAAACAGATCCGTCCCCATGCTGCGGTTTGCTCTCCGGTATGAGAACGGAACGGAATGCATTTTGAAGCACGCCGTTCTGTTCAGTTACGTTTTGTTCCCATTGACAATGAATAGGGACAAAATGGAAGCGTTTTTTCCGGTATTGAGACCCTATGACGTATTAAAGGGGTTGTCCGGGTTCAGAGCTGAAACCAGACATACCTCCATTTTCACCCAGGCAGCCCCCCTGACTTGAGCATTGGAGCAGCTCATCCTCCGATGCTCTCCTTTGCCCTGCGCTAAATCGCGCAGGGCAAAGTCATTTTCCGGAGTTTCGGTGACATACCGGGCTCTCCATGGGGCTGCCAGGAAGCCCGGTGACATGGGCACTGATGGGCGGGCTTTAGCACTGCCCTAGCCTGTAAAACGGATAGGGCAGTGCTAATCAGAGCCGGTGACGTCACCAAACACACGGCTGTCAGTGTGTTATTGTAAACAAAAGAGCCCTTGCCCTGTGAGAGCGCAGGGCAAGGGAGCGCATCAGAGCATGACATGCTCCAATGCTAACATCAGGGGGGCTGCCTGGGTGAAATTATGGGTATGTTTGGGTTCAGCTCTGAACCCGGACAACCCCTTTAACTCTAGTGTGAAAGTAGCCTAAGCTGATCCTTATTAGATGACCAGCCCAAAGTGAAAGTACCAGTCACACAGAAAAACTGTTAACTCTTTGTGAAACAAAGTCTGAATATTTTTAATAAAGGCCAATTGAAAAAAACTATTTTTAGCCAAAAATGAGTACAATTCAATCATAACCAAAAAATGCCTCCAAAGGTGTACATAGCCTTTAAAGGGTCAGGATGGGAAGTAGAATAAATTGAATGAACCCAGAAAACCATCCAGCATAAAATATTTACATATAGGCTGTTAAGGGGGTTATTCCAGACTAAAAGAGTGCCCGGCTGTCGTGTGCGATGGCACCGCAGGAACTGGGGCAGTATGGCGCTTCACAGCAAAGGCAAGACTGAAGTGTTCACCATGAGGCTTCCATACTCGATCCCAACCATCATCAGATCCCAAACAGAACTTGGATTTGTCTCTGAAGACGATACGGTTCTAGTCCGTAGCAGTCTATTTTTCTCGTTCACAACACCATTGCAAGAGAAGGAGGTTGACTCTGATGGGCAGAACATGTAATGGACGCAATGACACCAAAATTCCTTGTACTAAGCACCTGGAAATGGTTCGGCCAGAGACAGGGGTGTGTAATGAAGGTGTCACCTGCGTCTGGACGATGGACAACGAAACTGTGGGAGCTTCTCGTGCTTGACGATGGATTCATTCTCTCTACGGGTGGTCTGCCTGAGCGTCCATAGCCTATTCACCATATATGTGTGCCCTCATGTAACCACTACTAACAGCTAGGTCAGAACGGCCTAGATGGTGGGCAATTCATCGAAATTACCTTCCAATGATGCTCCTCCTCTCAAAATCCATCAACTGGGGAAAATTGTCTTTGAGTACATCGTAGAGACATGTCTAGCGGTCAACGATCTCTCACCAACAGGTACACTACCCAAAAGTCACCTCTGAGTGCCTTTTTATAGGGCAGCTGGGGAAACACTTTTTTGACACCCTCTTGTGGCAAGACCCAATGTCCAATCAGACTTTACTGTGTGCTGAGTTTTGCAGCAATCTGACATTTTTGTCTGGGTGCATACTTCAGTGACATCATGGCCATATGCAAAAGCAGCTACTTTTTCAGTAGTTGGAGGAATGCACAGGATAAAAATTTGGGAATGGTGTGAGATGATACAGCAATTGCATGTGGATGAACATTGGGTTCCTAAAATTTATTTTACTGGTGGGCTCTAGGCACTCTCGTCCAACATGGAGTATGCATGTTATTGCTGGCACACTTTCACTAAGTGACCAGCCCCCTCATGAGGAAGAGTGGCTAGACACCACTAGATAGCATGCATTTCAAGGCTCATAGCATAGCTAAAGACCAAGATTTAGAACCAGCCCTGTACCTCACACAGGTCCAGAGATCTCCACATTCACTGCTCCAACTGCACTGCTAGATTATCATCAGCCTAGCAGATCGGGGGGCGTGTCCTTTTGCTGTAGCTCTCTACCTGTAACTGCCACAGCTTCTAGCATATGGCTGGTGGCAGTTGAACATTTAAACTAAGCAAGTTCGACTTGCTCAATGAGATGGACACAAAATATGCAAAAGAACAATCAGCAGGTGACGCTATACAGATAAAGTTTACTGAATAGTTCACTGGCTATGCTACATTTAATTACATGCAATTACAAAAGTATTCTGATCCAGGTGCAGGTTTGAAAAATGTAACCTTGCACTGCCTGATCTTCTGGCCACGCCCCCCTGCACTGTCCAATCTGCTGGTAACACCCCCTGAACTGTGCCCAGCACTTCTCATGTTTCTAACTAGGCAAATGTAAGGGCTTTACAATGAACTTCCTTTATCTGCAGTGGCAGCTCTCTCAGATCTCACTGAGGGTCACATGACCTGTGATGTCAGCTTCTCTCCCTGCTCTGATGTTTCATGCACAAGCCTGAGAGAGCAGGTATGTGTCTGTGCACCAGAGGTCACTGTGTTGGCCATGCTCCCCCTGCACTGCCCTTTGCCTGGATACTTCAGGAAACTTTAACCCCTTCAGCAGCACAGACTCAGGGCTGGGGGCTTTCTTGAGTAGCTGCAGGCAGTGAAGAGACACAGGATCTTCCCTTATCATCCTGCAGACACTGAGCTAACAGACTGGAGGAGTTCTGCAAAGCTTTGCACAAGAACAGATAGGGGGGGATCCTGTGTGTATCAGCAGTGTCATTGTACAGCTGGGACTTGTTGTTCTACACATACAACATTTTGCTGAGTCTCCTAAAACTTGCTTAGCTTAGTTATATGTTGCTGACCATCAGATTTACAGTGATATATTTTTTTTTCATAACTTGGACAACCCCTTTAACCCCTTCTACCATCAGCAGCACAGACTCAGGCCTTGAGGCTCTGCCTCAGGTACTGAGCAGCTGCAGGGTTTCATCTTCCAGGCACTGAGGAGACAAATGCTGTGCACAGGATCTTCCATTACTCCTCACCCAAACAAAGACTGGAGGAGTCCTCTCCTCTGTACTCTTCTGCTGGCTGTGAGGAAGTGTTTGCAGAGCATTGCACAAGAACAGGTACGGGGAAGATCCTGTGTATCAGCAATATTATTGTACTGAACAGCTGGAACTTGTAGTCCCACAGATATAACATGAGTATCCCAGCAGTCAGACTGCAGACAGGGCAGCAATTTTACTCACTCCCTTTGCAGAGCAGGGGGAGGGGAAAATCAGTCTTTGTTGACACCCACAAAGATTGTTGTTACATGCCCCCATAGCTCTGCAACTGCATGTCAACTAGGGTTGTTTCGATACTAAAATTTAGATTCGGTTTCGATAACATTCGATACCATGCAAAAAAAAGTAAACACGAAAAAAATCCGCGTGCGTTCCACATTTTATGGAACGTCCGGCCCATAATCGAACAGTCCGATACTATCTATTATACTGTAATCCCCCAGTGTGTAATGGCAGCGGACAGCAGGTTGGGGGGGAGGGTGCACTGCGCCACCAATGATAATCAACGTTAAAATACAGGAGGCAGGTACGGCACCTGAGGGGTTAGCGCTGATCGCAGCTCCCCACCAGCACCCACCTCCTGTGTGTATTAGACGTTAATTTTCATTGGTGGTGCAGTGCGCCCGGCCCTCCTTCTTCTCCCGACTCTCCTCACTGGCGGCGGCGGCAGCAGCACAGGGGGGGGGGGGACAGCTTCTCCTCCGTGCTTAGAGCGCGCTGAGAGCAGCGCGCTCGTTCTGTGATACTAGACTGCGCAGCAGCGCAGCCAATATCGAAAAAAAAGCAAATCCCGGTATCAAACCGATACTGGGACAAAAGTACCGAATAGGTATCGAAATTTCGATACCCGAAACAACCCTAATGTCAACAAAAGGCCAGAACTAGGTCAATGAGTAAATGTAATTTTTTTCCTTAAGGCCTCATGCACACGACCGTTTTTTTATGCTGTCCGCAAAAAGGGGTTCCGTTGTTCAGTGATCCGTGTCCGTTTTTGCCTTCCGTTGTGTTTCCGTGTGTCTTCCGTTTTTTTTTAGCAGACATGACCCAAAAGATTTTACCAAAAGACAGGCTGACAATGTTTCCCAAGTGCCTGCCAAGGGATCCGCAAAAAAAACGGACACGGAACGCGGATGACACACGGATGGCCATCCGCATTTTTCACGGACCCATTGACTTGAATGGGTCCGTGAACCGTTTCTCACGGACAAGAATAGGACAGGTTATATTTTTTTGACGGACTGGAATCACGGACCACGGACGCGGAGGACAAACGGTGCATTTGCCGAGGTTTCCACGGACCCATTGAAAACCAATGGGTCCGCAGAAAATCACGAAAAATGGAGCAACGGACACGGAATCAAACAACGGTCGTGTGCATGAGGCCTAAGGCTGGGAACACACCTAAGCGTTTTTGGAGCGGGCGTTTTTTTGAGCGTTTTTTCCCGCGACAAACGCGCGTTTTCATGGGCGTTTTTGCATTTAAGGAACGCACGTTTTTGAGGCGTTTTTTTGATTGACAGGTTCCAGATCCACTAAAAAGGGTCTCCGCCTCACATCCAGCTTCCTCCATGCTGGTGCCTAGGATTCTGTGTTGAACCTGGAAGCGGTCTTTTTATGCTGGGTCAAATGAGAAAAACGCGCGTTCGTATGCGCGTTTTTTTAACAGAAAACGTGCATATCTTCATCTTGGAGCGTTCCCATGCATTCCAATGGGTGGAAACGCTTGAAAAAACGCCCCAAAGAAGCTCAAGCACTAGCGTTTGTGTCAGGCATTTTTCAGCGCTGTTAAACGCCCAAATGTGTACCATGCCCATAGGGATACATGGCATTTCACATGTTGTGCGTTTTACAGCACGTTTGAACGCGCTGAAAAACGCTTAGGTGTGTACCTAGGGTAAAACTTGCTTAGCCTATATTGCTGACCATCAGATTTACAGTGCTTTATTTATTTAACATAACTTTAAGTATCCCGCTGTCTCTAGAAGATTAGAGCGCTTACAGGCCCCTAAAGAGTTGGGAATGCAGGTGCCATACAGAAAGGCTGAAGGGACCTGGCACTAAGAACACAAAACTCCAGAGGCCGGGCCCCCTTTTGGAGGGCCAGCGGGTCCGGGCCACCATAGAGCAGCAGTGGTAGCAGCTGGAACAGTATCTGTTTGACACCTATCCCCTTGCATCACGTGATTAACTGACAGGAGGGGCAGGCCGCCGCTGCAGCCAGTACTTGGCTGCAGTGGCGTTGAAGCGGATGACGATGGTGAGGGGCAGCTGAGGCCTGGGATCAAATTATCATGTAATGCAAGGGGAGCAGGTCACCACTGCAGCCATAAATTGGCTGCAGCGGCGTCAAAGATGAAATCCTTACAGCACAACGGAGCAGCAGAGGCCGGGGAAAGAAGGAGCGGAGAGCCAGCACCAGGGAGCCGGTAAGTTGGCTTCCTTTTGCAGGTCTGCCCAAGAAGGGGGGACGGGGGGGTGCAGAACTCCCCTTTAATATTTGGCACAGCTCTTTAATTGTACAAAAAACACCTTACACAATTATCTGCTTTATGTATCAGCCCTTCCTTGTTATAAGATCTCTGCTTGCTGTTTATTCACATGCACTGGCAGTGTGTGGCACAGTAAAAAACAACTAATGACATTCAATAACAGCAAGCAGAGGTGCTGAAAATTCTAGGATACACAAAGTATATTATTAGTACAGCGGCGGCTGAAACTAGAACAGTGTGGTGTATGGAGGATTATTATGGAAGCCTAGCCTGACGTGTACTACCCCGGAGAACAGCGCTGGGCACACACGGAAGCCGTTATTACTCATTTACATGAGTCTATGTCTGAAATCCCCCTCCTCTTTGCAGCACGCAGTCTGGAGTTCTGACTCTCCTCGCTTTCCGTAGTCAGCGTGCTCGCCGAGCCCTCATTAGGGTCAGCTGACCTCTATATCTGGCGTCCAATCAGGAAGCTGCGCCGCCGCTATGCTGCTGTTTTATTTTTATTACATATGGGGAACTTAAAAGGTGTGCCCTCTTTCTGGTTTCTGTTGTCCAGTGTGTTGTAAGATGACTATATGGCACTTACTAATATAGAAAATGGTGCAGAATTTCAGCAAAGGCTATATCTCATAAGGCAGGGATGCTCAACCTGCGGCCCTCCAGCTGTTGTAAAACTACAACTCCCACAATGCCCTTCTGTAGGATGATAGTTGTAGGCTGTCAAGGAATGATGGGAGTTGTAGTTTTGCAACAGCTGGAGGGCTGCAGGTTCAGCATGCCTGTATAAGGTATACTCCCTTGTTAAGTCTTTTCCGTCGACCATTTGAATGGAAGCGACATCACATGGAGGCGATTTGTCTGGTCACATGACCCTCCATCAGCAGCCATCTTATGGACAGGATCCTCTGTGTGGACAGCACAGACGACTTTGTAAACGAGGGAACACCCCTTATGAAATATAAAAATTGGTGCAGAATTTCATCCAAGCCTATATTCGTAAGTGTCATATAATCATCTCCCAAACACATTGGTCAGCAGTAACCAGAAAATGGCCAATCCCTTTAATGTTTAATAAAAGTTAATGCAGAGGTAATAGTGTGCACATAACTCAGCCTGACAACTCTTCCTTAGGCTACATGCACACGACAGTTGTTTTTTGCTGTCCGCAAATCGCGGATCCGTCTTCCTTTTTTTTCCATTTCATCCACCATGACGGCCCACAATGAGATTGACCCTTGACCTCTGTAGGGGCAGGAACACATAGAGAGTTTAAATTCCCCCCACCCCTCCACCTCCTCAGTGTTTTCCTGCCCCTACAGGGGCTAACATGTGGAGAGTGCCCTCCTGTCAGGAGGGTTGAAGATCTATGCGCAGGATTTTCTTCTACAGGATTCTCCGGCTGTCCTCCCGCAGCAGGGGCCAAGGCTGGACAGCAGGGAGCAACAAGGACCCTCGTCCCGGCTTATGCTAGGGCCTGTGGTCCTCCCTTACCTCTAGACCTCCTTCCTCACATCAGGAAGCAGTCTGGGGTGCCGGCTTCACTCGGAGGTTCGCGCGCTGTGTTCGGCGTCCTCCTTACTGCCATGTGACCGGCCAGGGGAGTAGGTGCGGCGCATGGAGCGCGTTCATTAGGAGGCGGGCCGCGCCGACGCATGCACCTTTATGGAGGTTGGTGCGACGCAGGCACACGCCGACAGCCCGGGGGCGCAGCCTGATGACGTCAGATGCCGGGGCTATTCAAAAGATCGTGGTTCCAGTCAGCATTTGCCTGCAGCACCACGATGTCTGAGACACCTACTCCCCGCCAGGATGGCCCTGATCCTTCAGCCACCAGTACTGTAAGTCCCCTCCGGGGGGTTGTATGGCTAAGATTGCACTAGTACTTTAATCGTTAACGGCGAGATATCTGGTTGTTCCCTCACTTCCAGGGCACTAAAGAGTCTAAGACAAAAGTGAAAATACTTAAATGCAATGCGTGCTCAAAGAGGCTCCCTGAGAATTACAAGAAAAGGCTGTGCAAATCTTGCACGGCTGAAATCTGGAAGGAAGAACAACCAGATATTCTTACAGAAATGAAATTGTTTATTCTGAAGGAGATTAAGTCTTCCTTGGTTACTGTGTCAACTCCTGGCTGTGTTTCTAATCCTCCCAAGAAACGCAAGCTCTCCGTTATATCCTCCTCAGACGCTGAGGATGCGGAAGAGGCCTCCGTCTCATCCAGACAGATACATACTGAGGACCCCCTATCTGAAGGGGAGATCGTAGAGGAAGATAAAAAATATTTCTTCTCTTCTGAAGAGATGGAGGAACTGCTCAGGGCAGTCAGGTCTACAATGGGGATCGAGGACACCCCTAAACCCCGTACCGTCCAGGACGAGATGTTCGGTGGTCTTAGATCAGGGACTTCCATCGTCTTCCCAATAAACGAAAACATACGGGAGATGATTATGGAAGAGTGGTCGGAGCCAGAGAAGAGGCTAGGGGTCCCCAAGAAGTTTAGAAACAGACTTTGCTTTGACCAGACAGAATGCAGGATCTTTAACGAGATACCTAAGGTCGACATTCAGGTAGCCAAAGTGGTAAAGAGAACGGCTTTGCCTTTCGAGGACTCCTCCCAGCTTGGCGACCCGATGGATCGTAAAGCGGATGGGCTTCTGAAAAGGTCCTGGGAATCTGCGACGTTTGGAATCAAAACAAACATAGCAGCAACATCTGTCGCCAGGGCTATGTATATCTGGCTGGGAGAACTGGATGAACACCTAAAGAATAAAACTTCTAGAGAAGAGATTCGTGATTCAATCCCGCTTCTCCGATCCGCCACAGCATTCCTAGCGGACGCCTCCGCGGAATCGATCCGTTTCTCCGCCAAGGAGGCAGCTTTTTCCAACGCCGCCCGCCGGGCGCTATGGATGAAAGCCTGGTCAGGGGACAAAGCCTCCAAAGCCAAACTCTGCTCCATCCCATTCTCGCGGGAATTCGTATTTGGGCCCACTCTAGACAAAATTCTCGAAAGAGCGGCCGATAAAAAGAAGGGTTTTCCTGAGGATAAAGAATCTAAAAGAAGGCCCTTTCGTCAGTTTCAACCCCAACAAAGATCATATCGGGGTAAGGGAAAATCCGGACGATGGAGCTACCCTAAAGGAGGAAGAGGGCGAGGCTTCATCCTCAATCCCCAAAATAGACAAGCCAAACAACAATGACGCCAGGGTAGGGGGCAGACTGATGAATTTTCTTTCTTCATGGGAACAGATCACCTCAAATCCCTGGGCACTAGATATCATCTCCCAGGGTTACAAGATAGAATTCACATCAGTCCCCCCACAAAGATTCCGTATTTCGGCCCAGAACAAGACAGAGCTACCAAGGGTATGGCAGGGCGTCCGAGAGCTTCTAAGTCTAGGTGCAATTCAGAAAGTTCCAAGATTAGAAGAAAGAAGAGGATTCTACTCCAACCTCTTTCTGGTAAGAAAACCAGACCAGTCCTTTCGGACCATTATAAATCTGAAGCCGTTGAACAGGTCCATTCTGTACAGGAAGTTCAAGATGGAAACTATCTCATCCACAATTCCACTCATCCAAAAAGGGGCATTCATGTCATCAATCGACCTCAAGGATGCCTATTATCACATCCCTATTCACCCCCTCTCTCAAAAATACCTACGATTTGCTTTAAAGGGTACGGACGGCTCGGTCCACCACTTTCAGTTCAGCGTCCTTCCATTTGGCATCTCGTCGGCGCCCCGAATTTTTACAAAACTCGTGGTAGAGATGGTGGCTTATCTTCGCCGAGAGGGCATAACGATCATCCCATACCTCGACGATTTCCTGATTCTCGGAAGAACAGAGGAGGAAAACCTATCGACAACTCACAGGTTCTCAGAAACTCTAAAGCTTCTCGGGTGGATTATAAACAGGAAAAAATCCACACTGACTCCATCCAGGAGGATAAGGTTCCTAGGGATAGAGCTGGACTCAACCTTACAAAAAACATTTCTTCCTCAGGACAAAACAGAAATTCTGATAAGCAGGATCTTGGCGTTTCAGGGCTCTCACAGATGCTCCATCAGGGAGGCCATGAGCTTGTTAGGAAACCTAACCGCCTGCCTACCTTCAGTTCCTTGGTGCCAGAGCCACACAAGAATAACACAGAGCTGGATCCTGGGGGAATGGAAGGGAAGACAGCGAGACCTGGACAGGGAAATACGGATACCACAGTCCGTGAAAACAGATCTCAACTGGTGGAAAGAAAGGAAACATTTACTCAGGGGTCTAGACTGGCGGAACCATCCAGAGGTTCAAATAATAACGGACGCAAGTCTCAAGGGCTGGGGAGCCAAAATAGGAGACCATCTTTTTCAGGATACCTGGCCGGACGACATAACGAAAAGGTCTTCCAACTTCAGAGAACTGTACGCAGTTCTCACGGCCATAAATAGAGGGGATAGTCTGCTGAGACGTCAACATCTAAGGATTCTATCCGACAACACCACAACCGTGGCATATCTGAGGCACCAGGAAGGAACAAGGTCCAGCCTGTTAGGAGGAGTGGCAAAAAGAATCTTCTCTTGGGCAGAAAGGAATACCTTATCGCTTTCCGCGGTCCACTTGAAGGGTTGCGAAAATACAGTGGCAGACTACCTGAGCAGGGAAAAAATAGATCCGGGAGAATGGTCCCTAAACAGAAGGATCTTCCAGGGGATATCCGAAAGATGGGGTCATCCCGAGGTAGATTTATTCGCTTCCAAGCGAAACACTCAGGTAGACCTCTTCTGCTCCCTAAATCCGAGGGACAGACCTTGGGCGATAGACGCTCTATCCGTATGATGGAGATGGAAACTGGCATACGCGTTCCCTCCAATACCCCTAATCTCCCGTGTCATCCAGAAGTTCCTAGGAGAACCAACCACTCTAATCCTAATAGCTCCCCTATGGCCAAAGAGGAGCTGGTTTTCCACTCTGAAACAGCTGTCGTTGGAGGATCCTTGGGAGATTCCCTTTCAAAGAGACATGCTAGTCCAGGGCCCTCTTCCACATCCCGACCCAGGAATATTCAGACTAGCCGTTTGGATCATGAGAGCGAGACCTTGAGGAGTAGAGGCCTTTCTGATAGAGTAATCCTCACCCTCAGGGCCAGTAGGAAGAAGGTTACTTCTTCCATCTACCTTAAAATCTGGAAGAGATACTGCTCTTGGTTAGAGGTGGATCATCCTGACACCTCTTCTCCTCCCATTAATAAGATTTTAGATTTCCTCCAGAATGGTTTGGAATTAGGATTAAAGCCCAGTACCCTAAAAGTGCAAATTTCAGCTCTTAGCACCTTCTACGATGTTAGCCTAGCCAATCACAGGTGGATCAGGAGGTTCATCAGAGCAGCAACTAGACTAAGACCTACTCTAAAATCTAGGGCTCCAACTTGGGATCTAAATACCGTCCTAGAGGGTTTAACAAAACCTCCCTTCGTGCCTCCGTCTGATATTTCTCTTAAACACCTCTCCCTAAAAACCGCTTTCCTGATAGCAATAACCTCAGCCAGACGTATTGGAGAACTTCAGGCCCTTTCCTGCAAGGAACCGTATCTCCAGATCAAAGAAGATCACATACGTTTAATGCTCGATCCTGGGTTCCTCCCTAAAGTAGTTTCTTCCTTCCACCGTGACCAGGAGATATTTCTACCCTCCATTACCAGATCTCAGGATGTCGGGTCAGATGATAGAATGCGCCTGCTAGACGTCAGAAGCTCAGTAATTCAATATCTTGAGTCTACCCAGGAATTTAGGAAGGATAATAATCTCCTAATTCAGTTCTCAGGGAGAAATAGGGGGAGAAGCTCTCTAGATCCTCCATAGCTAGGTGGATTAGATCCACCATTGAGTGTTGCTATGCGATTCAGGGCAAACCCAGCCCTGGAATCATTAAAGCCCATTCCACTAGAGCCACTGCCTCCTCTTGGGCTGAAAAGGGTGGTGTCTCACTTGACCAGATCTGCAAGGCAGCAACCTGGTCAAGTGCTAATACCTTTATACGACACTATCGTCTTAATCTTCCGGACTCTAATGAGACTCTCTTTGGCCGGAGGGTTTTACAGGCAATATCCCCACCCACTTAGTCATTTGTTACCTCTCATTGTGGGCCGTCATGGTGGATGAAATGGAAAAACCGCAATTAGACTTACCGGTAATTCCGTTTCCTTGAATCCACCATGACGGCCCATACTATTCCCATCCCTAAAAAAATAAATAAAAAAAATAATAATAAGAAAAAATAAATAAATAATAAATAAATTTAATAAAATATACATATATATGTACATATGTAATACACGGGGAAGATACAGATGACAATATATTGGGGGTATGAATCAATATCCTTTAATATGTTCCACCTTTCTGGTAATTTGTAAAGCACTGAGGAGGTGGAGGGGTGGGTGGAATTTAAACTCTCTATGTGTTCCTGCCCCTACAGAGGTCAAGGGTCAATCTCATTGTGGGCCGTCATGGTGGATTCAAGGAAACGGAATTACCGGTAAGTCTAATTGCGGTTTTTTTTTTCATATCCTTTCCGTGTGTCCGGAAATTTTGTAGGTTGTGTTCCCATGTGTCTGCCGTTTTTTTTTTTTTTGCGGACCCGCAAAAAAAAAAGCCAGAAGGCTTGAACCAGTTTCTTAAAGTACCTGTACAAGTGCCCTGGTTTCCAAGCAACCATCCGCAAAAAAAAACGGATGTGGATGAAAAACGGATGGCTTTCATTGGTCATCCGCATTTTTTGCGGACCCATTGACTTCTATGGGTCTGCAAACCGTTTTTTGCGGACAAGAATAAGACATGCCATTTTTTTTTGCGGACGTGAAATGCGGACAGCGGATGCGGGCAGGCAACAGAAGAGGCATCCGCATTTTTAGCGGATCCATAGAAATGAATAGGAAACCATCGGATCCACAAAAAAAAAAAAAAAAAATTGAACGGAGGCCGCAAAAAACCACTGCCGTGTGCTTGTAGGCTTATGCAATGACCAACAGGTTCGTCTCTGTAAGGCTGCATTCCGCGCGGGTGTAACGCGTGAGGTGAACGCATTGCACCCGCACTGAATCCTGACCCATTCGTTTCTATGGGGCTGTGCACATAAGCTGTGATTTTCACACATCACTTCTGCGTTGCGTAAAAATTGCAGCATGCTCTATATTGTGCGTTTTTAACGCAATGCAGGCCCCATAGAAATGAATGGGGCTGCGGGAAAATCGCAAGCATCCGCAAGCAACTGCGGATGTGGTGCGATTTTCCCACATGGTTGCTAAGAGACGGGACCCAATCTTTATTATTTTCCCTGATAACATGGTTATAAGGGAAAATAATAGCATTCTAATTACAGAATGTTATGTAAAAAGGGGAAGAGAGGGTTAAAAATAAAAAAAACTTTAACTCACCTCACCCTTTTGATCGCGTAGGTGCCGGGATCATTCTTCTTTCTTCATTTTGCTGGGTAAAGGACCTTCCGTGATGTCACTGGGTCACATGGTCCAATCAAAAGCTTCCATGATTGGACCATGTGACGTCACTGAAGGTCTTTCAACCAACAGATATGAAGATAGATGTTCCTTGCACCTACGGGACCAATGGGAGGAGGTGAGTTGATTTAAAAAAAATTTTTTTTAACCCTCTATTGCCCTGTTAACATAGCATTCTGTATTTAGAACCATGTTATAAGGGAAAATAATAAAAACTACAGAATACTCAACCAGAAACCGGACTTCAGTGATGAAGTCCGGCTTCGGGTCTGGGCGCCAAACATGGCGATTTTTCCCACGCGCGTGCAAAACGCATTTAAACGCTTTAGACTCGCGCGGAAAAATCGCGCATTTTCCCGCAACGCACCCGCCTCTGATCCTGGCGTCACGTGTGAACCCAGCCTAAAGGTTAATGCCATGGTTCAGACTTGAAAAGCTGTTAGGCCCGTTTCACACGGGCGAGTTTTCCGCGCGGGTGCAATGCGTGACGTGAACGCATAGCACCCACACTGAATCCTGACCCATTCATTTCAATGGGTCTGTGTACATGAGCGTTGTTTTTCACGCATCACTTCTGCGTTGCGTGAAAATCGCAGCATGTTTTATATTCTGCGTTTTTCACGCAGCTCTGGCCCCATAGAAGTGAATGGGGATGCGTGAAAAACGCATTGCATCCGCAAGCAAGTGCGGGTGCGATGCGTTTTTCACTGATGGTTGCTAAGAGATGTTGTTTGTAAACCTTCAGTTTATCACGTGCGTGAAAAACGCATTGCACCCGGGCGATAAAAACTGAATAACTGAACGCAATAGCAGGCAAAACTGAATGGCTTTGCCTGCGAAATCGCACAGTTTTTACTAAACGCACCCGGACCTAATCCGGACACGCTCGTGTGAAAAGGGCCTTAGTGTTTACTGAAATAATTTGTGCACTATGTATACCAGAAGGGTTTAGGCCTAATTCACACGTCCGTATTTTTTTCCTGCATTATTTCCGCAAAAATGCGGAAGATAGCGGACCCATTCATTTCAATGGGTCCGCAAAAGATGCAAAGAGCATTCCGTATCTCTCCGCATCCGCAAATCCTTTCATTTCCGCAATGCGGAACCATAAAAAAAAGTAGAACATGTCCTACTTTTGTCCGCAAATTGCGGACTGTAGCCCCATTGAAGTTAATGGATCCACATAAATCCGGATGACATGCGGAAGTCATCCGCATGTCATCCATATTTGCGGATCCGTAATTACGGATCCACAGGAAGTGAAGTTACCCTGGAAACATTTTTTTTTTTTTTCTTGTTCTTCCAGATTTTTACGGAAACACGGAAGGTATACGGAGACACTAAAAAACAAAAACTGAAGAATTTTGCGGAAACACGGATCCGCAAAAAAATGGACCGTGATTCTGGAAAGAAAAATTACTGACGTGTGAATAAGGCCTTATATGGGTAGGAAATAGTTAACTGGCAGCCTTTAGTTGTAGTGGGCTGGTCCCATGAGCGCCTGGTTAGTTGAGTGTGCACCAGTGAACAGGACCTGTTCTGTGTGTGCTCCTATAAAGGTCTGAGAACTCTTCTCCAGGAAAACACCATTCCTGAGAGTGGAAAACTGCCAGAAAAGGCAACTTTGCTAAGGATAATCCTGTAAGACAGTGGTCCGCATCCTCCAGCACTCCAGGTGTTGTGAAACTACAAGTCCCAGCATGCTCCATTCACTTCTATGGGAGTTCTGTGAACAGCCAATCAAGTGGGCACGCTGGGATTTGTAGTTTCACCACAGCTGGACTACCAAAGGTTGCTGATCCCAGCTCTAATAGAAGCAAACACTGAATATTTATAGATCGCTGAGGACCAAAAACGCCATGCTGGACTAACGCAGTAAGACCTTGTCCGCGATTCTGTGTCATTTTCAAGTCCGTGAAAAAAAGCTTCCTTGTTTTGTCCGTGTGTCATCTATAACTCACAGATGTTGCTCATCTTAAAGTTAATTTCCAGAGAATTTCCTATGAGTCTTCAATGGGAAAAAAAAAAAAAAAAAAACACGGATACCATCCGTGTTGTGTGTGATTGTTAGTCTCAGACTTTAATGGGCGTGTTTAGTCATGGACCAAAGCAGTGCATGTCTCTGATTTTTTTAATATATTTTTTCTTTTACTGATCCACAGTCTGTGTGAACAGACACCTTCAAATCAATGGGTATGTGCGCTGGCTGTCGCATGCTTCAGTAAAAAACTGAAATGGGGAGGAGGCCTAAGATAAATGCACGTTAATGGTAACAGACTTTACTTCCTGTGGAAAGAGTTATTTGCATCTGGCCCCTGCCAGTTCTCAGACTGGGCATTGCAGAAAGTGTGACTGCATGCCTATGGTCGATTTGGAAAGATTACTAGTATCTATAGACAGAGACTCGGGGCGCGCTCCATGCCTGTTTAAATTTCAAATGCACTGAATAGGGAAAGGTGATTGAGTTGGGCTAATGTTTGGTTTTATCTTCTCTGCGGTTTGCGGATAATTCCGTTATGTTTTCTCTACCACTTCTAAGAAAACTACGGATGTCGGAAGGTTGACGAAAATGCTCTATAGTATAATGCTCTGCTTGCCTATATTGGGATTTTTCTTTTTCCAGAAACGTGTTATAAATAATACTGTTTAACATTACTTATTTTATTGCAATATATGTAATTTTTTCTCAAGTCAACTTTAATAAAAACATTTGAAACAGAAAGACTCTGGAAGGATCATCATTGCAGCCGCCTCCTGTGTATAGACTTTGGGAAAAGCCTCATCTATGAAATACTGTGAGAACTGTGCCTAATGCTTGTATTTGTACTACATCACCTCAGCAAAGAGAGACTATTCATTATAACCAAATGGGCCTGGTCATTGCCTACACCAGGCATGTCTATGCCTACAGCTATTAGGGCAAGCTGGGAGTTGTAGTTTTGCAACAGCTGGAGGGCCGCAGTTTGGACATACCTGGCCTACACCATCCACCGGCCCCTATGCCTGCACTCCTGCTTTGCAACCTACTGCCTATCTACCCAACTTAATGCCACCACCCGGCAGGATCCCCAAAAGTCCAGGGTGTGCGCTTCCTTCACTCAGGGAGCACAAGAGTAAGGACCACCACTCCTGTCATCTGCTCTGCCCCCTTTTCCAGGCCGGTTGCAAGTACTTCAAGAGAGCAGCCAATGCAGCCACCAGATCACTGACAGAACAGACACCAATAGCACCCCAAATACCACACCATGAGGTACTATTGTTGACAGAATTTGCAACAGAGATTAAGCCTTCTGCAGAATGATATAGTGATAGTGTGTCTAACCATTTAATAGATTATGCTCCACTGGGATATCCCCATGGTGTTTGTTTCAGGCCTCACACACATGAACGTATTTTCTTTCTGTGTCCGTTACATTTTTTGCAGACCGCATACGGAACCATTCATTTCAATAGGTCCGCAAAGTAAACAGCAGTTATCCATGTGCATTCAGTTTCCGTTCTACAAATAAATAGAACATGTCCTATTATTGTCCGTAATACAGACAAGGATAGTATTGATCTATTAGGGGCCAGTTTTTCCGTTCTGCAAAATACAGAATGCACACAGGCGTCATCCGTGTTTTTTTCAAACCGCAAAATGCATAATTCGTGTACATGAGGCCTTACTCAGAGTTCTCTTGTGAGATCACTATACTGTGACCCTTTGGGCTCATGCACACAACAGTATTTTCTTTCCATTTCGTTTTTTTTTGCGGACCGTATGTGGAACCATTCACTTTAATAGGGCTGAAGAAAATACTGAAGGTACTCAGTGTGCATTCCATTTCTGTTCTGCAAAAAAGTAGTGCATGTCCTATTATTGTCCGCAAATCACGGTCTGAGGTCCCATTCAAGTCAATGGGTCCGCAAAAAATACAGAATGCACACGGAACACATCTGTATGTCATCCGTATTTTGCGGATCCATACTGTAGAAATGCTATGCCCAGCACATACTGCTCATGTGTTTGGTAATTAAAAAGTTACTGTTTCAGTATACGATCCGCAAAAAACGGATCAAATACGGAAACAATACGGATATGTTTTGTGCAATAACGGAATGGAAGAAGACTTAAAGGGAAAAAAGGAGATTTTTGTGAAACTCACCTGTAAAATCTTTTTCTCGTAGTTCCATTGGGGGACACAGACCATGGGTATAGCCTAGAGGTATTACTAGGAGGGACACTATGCAAATAGAAGAAGCTCCTCCTCCTTGGGCTATACCCCCAGGCTCCAGCAGGAGAACTTCAGGCGTTGCCAAAGCAGTAGGAGAAGGAGAACCATAAAAAAACAATGGAACCAAACGGCCGTAAACCAAGAGGCCCAAACAGGATATAGAAATCCTCCCATGCATACGCAAAAGGGGTGGAGTTGTGTCCCCCAATGGAACTACGAGAAAAGATTTTACAGGTGAGTTTCACAAAAATCTCCTTTTCTCGGGCATTCCATTGGGGGACACAGACCATGGGACGCCCTAGAGCAGTCCATGGGGTGGGAGACACTCACGGCACCGCCAGGAGCCACGCCCAACGGTCAAACGGAAACCGCTGCCTGCAACACCTTGCGCCTAAGGGCACGCGCCAGCGGACGCCAGCAAATGCACTTGATAAAACTTAGTGAAGGTGTGCAGGGACGACCAAGTGGCCGCCTTACACAGCTGGGACGCTGAGGCCCGATTGCGACAGGCCCAGGAGGATCCCACCGCCCTAGTGGAATGGGCAGTAATCCGGACCGGAGGAATCTTACCACGAGCACGGTAAGCCGCCGATATGGCACAACGTATCCAGCGCGCCAAGGTGGCCTTGAGGCCGCCAAACCCCGCCGAGGACCGTCAGGTATCACAAACAAGGAGTCCGAACGGCGGAAATCAGCCGTGGCCCTGAGATACACTCGAAGAGCCCGGACCACGCCCAGGGAATGGAGAGCGCTCCTTGGAGTTAGCCGGAGAAGGACAAAAGGAAGGCAAAACCAGATCCTCATTAAGGTGGAAAGGAGACACCACCTTGGGTAGAAAGGACGGAACCGGACGAAGAACCACCTTATCTTGGTGAAAAACCAGGAAAGGTTCTCTGCAGGACAGCGCAGCCAGCTCCGACACCCGCCGAATAGAGGTTATGGCCACTAGGAAAACCACTTTCCAGGAAAGGAAGGAAAGGGCCACGTCCCTAAGGGGCTCGAAGGGGTTCCCTGGAGACCAAGGAGGACCAGGTTAAGGTCCCAAGATGGCAGAGGATGGACGTACGGGGAACAGAATGTGCCACCCCTGAAGAAAAGTTCGCACCGGACCCAGAAAGGCAAGGGACCTCTGGAAGAAGACAGCCAGAGCCGAGACCTGACTCTTCAACGAACCGAGAGAGAGACCCTTCTCAAGGCCCGACTGCAGAAAGGCAAGTACCACCGGAATGGAGAACCGTAGGGGAGGAACCCCTGATGACTCACAAAAAGACAGAAAGGCCTTCCATGTGCGGTAGTAAATCCTGGAGGAAGCCGGCTTCCGTGCCCTAATCATGGTGCGCACCACTGAATCGGAGAAACCCCGCTTCCTCAGGAGGAGGGCTTCAGCAGCCAGGCCGTTAAACGCAGAGACCGTAAGTTCCGGTGGAAGAGAGGCCCCTGAGACAGCAGGTCCTCTCTGTCCGGGAGGGGCCAAGGAGCGTCTGCGAGCATGCGCACGACGTCCGCGAACCAGGAGCGGCGAGGCCAGTCTGGGGCGATGAGAATCGCCGGAATCCCTTCCAGCGATCCTGCGAAGAAGCTTGGGCAATAGAGGGATCGGAGGGAAGACATAGAGAAGGCGGAAGTGTTGCCATGGAGCCACAAGCGCGTCCACTCCGCACGCCTTCGGGTCCCGTGCCCTCGCCAGGTACACAGGAACCTTGCAGTTCAACCTGGATGCCATCAGATCGACATCCGGACGGCCCCACCTGCGGCAGAGCTCCTGGAAGACTTCCGGGTGCAGCGACCACTCGCGGGATCCACTATGGTCCGACTCAGAAAGTCCGCTGTCCAATTGTCGACACCCGGAATATACACTGCCGACAGCAGCGGAACGTTGGACTCCGCCCACTGGAGAATCCGCTCCACCTCCTGCATTATGGCCCTGCTGCGGGTACCACCCTGATGATTGATATAGGCCACGGCCGTGGCATTGTCCGACTGGACTCAAGACAGGAACCCCGGATAGGATCCGGGTCCAATGAGAGAGGAGAGAAAGATTGCTCGCAGCTCCAGGATATTGATCGGAAGGCGAGATTCCTCCGCCGACCAGACCCCTTGAACCGTCTGGTCCTTGAGAACACCGCCCCAGCCCGAAAGGCTGGCATCCGTGGTGACAATTGTCCAGACAACGGGGAGAAAGGAGCGGCCGGACCCCAGATTCGGGGAGACAGCCACCAGGATAGGGAGGCCCGAACCCGAGGGGGAGACGGACCCTGGAATCCAGACCCAATGGGGACTTGTCCCAGCGTGAGAGGATCAGCCGCTGAAGTGGGCGAGTATGGAACTGAGCATACGGAATGGCCTCTAAGGAGGCCACCATGAGGCCCAGAGTCCGCATGCACTGCCGGATGGACAGAGTCTGGGGAGACCGCAGGAGTCGAACCGCCTCCTGAATCTGTGAGGACTTGGAGTCCGGAAGGAACACCTTGGAGAGTGACGTATCCAGAATCATCCCCAGGAAGGCGAGCCTCTGGGATGGGAGGAGAGACGACTTTGGTCGGTTGATCAACCAGCCGAACTGTTCCAGAGTCTGGACAGTAATCTGGACGCTGTCCACAGCCTGAGGAAAGGACGGGGCCTTTATCAGAATGTCGCCCAAGTAAGGCAAGAGAGAAATGCCCCTTGAACGAAGAAGGGCCATGATAGGTGCCAGGATCTTGGTAAAGACCCGAGGGGCGGTAGCCAACCCGAAGGGAAGGGCGACAAATTGATAATGGCGGTCTCCGATAGCAAACCGCAGGTAGCGCTGATGCGACTCTGCTATAGGGACGTGCAAATAGGCGTCCTGAATGTCCACCGAGGCAAGAAATTCCCTGGAAGAAGTGACGCAATGACCGACCGGAGGGACTCCATGCGAAACTTCCTGACCCGCAGAAACTTGTTGAGCAGCTTTAGGTCCAGGATAGGACGCACAGACCCCTCCTTTTGGGCACTACAAACAGGTTGGAGTAAAAACCTGAGCCCTGGTCCTCCAGGGGACGGGGGAGATGACCCCCGGTCCAGCAGAGAGGAGACCGCCCCAACAGGGCCGGAGCCCGGGCGGGGTCCCCGGAACCCGAGAGAGGAAAAACGTTCCGGTGGTTTGGACTCGAAGTCTATCTTGTAACCGGACATTATAATCTCTAGAGCCCAGGCGTCCTGAATGTGAGCTCTCCAGGGTCTCAGAAAGGAGAGCAGACGACCCCCACCGTGAGAGGTGGGGGCGCCCTTCATGCAGAGGACTGTTTGGGGGCTGCAGGACGGGCAGACTGAGCCTTCGGGCGCCAGGAGGGCTGGGGCTTGAAGGAGGGCTTTCACGGAGTCCCGAGACCCTCCGGCCGATGAAGAGGAGGACGGCCGGGTGGAGGAGAAGCGACGAAAGGAACGGTATCGGGAACCAGAAGAACCCGGACGAGCAGGGGGTCTGGACCGAGGCTGGGGCAGATGGGTACTCTTACCCCCAGTTGCAGCTGAAATAAACTCATCCAGCTGAGCTCCCAAACAGACGGGATCCGTCAAAGGGAAGGTTTGCAAGGGAACGCTTGGAGGAAGCGTCCGCGTCCCAGACCTTTCAACCAGATCTCTCACGTTGAAGTATAGAGAGGGAGGAGATGCGGGCAAACAAGGCTCCAATGTCCATGGAGGCCTCGCAGAGGAATTTGGCAGCCTGAGACATTTGGAGGATAAGGTCCAAAGTGTCAGCGGGCGCATGTTGGTCCGTCAAATCCTGGAGATGACGTTGCAGCCACATAGAGAGGGCCCTAGCCACCCATGCAGATGCAAATGCCGGGCGCAGGGACGTGCCCGCTAGGGAAAAATGGACTTTGACAAGGAATCCAAACGCCTATCCACGGCATCTTGTAGGGAGGAGCCGTCCAGGACTGGTAGGGCAGTGTTTTTGGCCAGTCTGGCCACGGGCGGATCCACCTTAGGGGGAAGCCCACTTTTCCACGCTAGCCGCAGGAAATGGATACAGTACATCCATACGCCTGGCTGAGGTAAACTTTTGGTTAGGCCGATCCCAGGCCTTGGATACGACCGCGGTGAACTCACTATGTACGGGAAACACCGCGGTCTCAGGTTTTTTAGGCGGAAAGAGGGCAAACTCCTGACTGGTGGGAGGAGTAGAGCCCTCCTGGAGGTTAAAGGTGTCACGGACCGCCGAAACCAATTCAGAGACCACAGCGGACAGTCTTGGAGGGGGTCCCGCCCATGATCTCGCCCAAATCTGACAATTCCCTCTGACATCTGCTCCTGGGGAGAACCATCAGAGTGCGCCTCAAGGCGGGAGGGGAAGCGGAGGCATCAGAGGAAGACTGCTGACGCTCACGCGGTCTCTTAGCGCCCGGGCGGCCCCTGGGAGGGTCACCTGGGGAGCTAGGGTGGGAGCGCCCGGGTTAGCGGGCGGCATACGCTCCATAAAGGCCATGGCCGCTTGGCTACTAGGGCCAAATCCGCTGCAGCACTAGTCATGGCGGACGCCCAGGCGGGTACCACCGAGTCCGCAGGGGTAGGTGGGGAACCAGGCTGGGATATCGCAGTAGGGGCGACCTGATCCGGGCCAGGGGCAGGGCATGAGGCACAGACTCCCGTGACAGAGAGAGGCAAAAGACACGTCTTACAGGACCCCAGTGGAGCCTGAGAAGACGCCTTGGCAGATTTTGAGGGGGCCCCAGGCTTAGGCATGATTGGCACCTTGTAGAAATAAGTTCTCCTACCAGTTAGAAGCAAAAATCTGGCAAAACTGTCGCTCAGCAAGCACTGAAGTTCATCCAAATGCTGGGAGAGCCGAGCAGACACCACTCTGTAAGCTCAGGAGGAAGCAGGAGAATAGGCTCCGCCCCTCCGTGACGTCAATGGCGGGAAAAATAGGCTCCGCCCCTTCGTGGCGTCAATGGCGGGAAAAACGCCAAAGAAAAAGGTGTCCCCTCCTGCCATGGGGGACCCCATCTCAGAATGCCCCCAGTAATAGTGTCCCCCAAGAGGGGAGAACGCAGGGGAGAGAGAGAGAGCCGCGGCAGGTGTCAGAGACCTGCCGCCCTGCAGCCGCGACTGAACGGCCTCTTAAAGGGACCCCGACCTATTAATGGCGGCCCCGGTCAAATGAGCCGGGCTCGCTCCATAAGGTCCCCGCAGAGGGAATCATGTCCCCAAGATGTGCCAAGCCTCTGGGGAGTCCAAGAGGAGAGAACCCCTTATTTAAGGTGGAACCGCCGCTTAAGGCGGCATACCAATAAGGTGGCACCGACTATGGGTGCTGCTCTAGTGCCATGTCCTCTATGCCCCCAGCCCAGACGTGGTCATATTTCACCCAGGCAGCCAGAGGGACAGACGGAGAGAGGGAGAACACAGACTGCAGCCATACTTATCTGTTCCTGCAGTCTTCTCCCTCATATGTCCGGACCAGCAGGGAAGCACCTCTTCAGACGCCTGACTCCGCAGTGTGGGAGATGCAGTGCTCTGGAATGAGGGTGGCGATAGGTGTCCCAATGGCTGGCGGGATGCGGTGCTACCAGGGAGCCCGGATCCTCTTTTCTTCTTTGGGGGACGGTGGAGGAGGCCAGGCAGCGTCCATGGACGGCGGCAGTCACTCCACGGGGGACCAGGAAAGCGCAATGCTGACCTGCGTCCCCATCTGTAAGAAAAATAATAAACAGGAGTAGCAGTGTCATCCTCCTTCTACAGACACTAAGCAAAGACTGAAGTTCTCCTGCTGGAGCCTGGGGGTATAGCCCAAGGAGGAGGAGCTTCTTCTATTTGCATAGTGTCCCTCCTAGTAATACCTCTAGGCTATACCCATGGTCTGTGTCCCCCAATGGAATGCCCGAGAAAACCTCAGATACTGAACAATGGATCTGTGAAAAACGGACCGCAAAACACACGTGCATGAGCCCTTTCCCTCACAGAAGTTATGTCGTCCTGCTAACATGGCTTTTTTCCTTTGCTGAATTTTATTACAGTGATGTCAGTACGGTGTCTTGTGTAGTCATTTATTGTTGCCAGGTCATCAACGTGAGAAAAATATACAATTTTGCAAAAGCATCAAATTGCTAATGTCATAATTTTAGAGGCAAGAAAGCTGAAAAAGACATCACTCCAATTAAAACTGCTTGTGCCAAAAACATGCTAAATTGCTGCAGTAGTGCTAGAGCGATTATAAATCCTTACCAAACAAACAGAGCATGCTCAATCTACAGCCTCCCCACCAATCAGTCAAAATATGAGGGACCACCTTACCCATAGTGTGCCCACATACCGAAACACAAGTTGAGGTAGGCACCATTCCGGATTCTGGGCATAACACGCTTTGGAGTAGGTGCCATTCCAGAGTGTAGGCAGAATATGGGCAAGGAGTTCAGGCAGAGAACATCCTGCAGGAGCTCTGGATCCAGCCCTGCCACCCCACTGACCATAATCGGGTCCAGCAGAGACACTGCCACTACCCACCAAATATACTGGGTTTTGGTTGCTGAAATACTGTTGCATTCTTTATGTTGACACCGTTTCACACCGGCGCTATACATCTGACAGGCTGTTTCAGCAGAGAACAGCTTGCCGGATGTCTTTGCATTCTGGCATTACCAGAAGTTTGGAAATCTCTGTCCGACCCCATTAACTACACTGGGGACCAGGGGAGAGCCAGCCGCATGCTGAGAATCGGACGGAATAAAACATGTGATGTAGGTTGTGGCTAGATCGCTGCCGATTTCTATTATAGTTAATGGGACGGAAAGGCGACTTACAAACTTCCGGCAATGCTGGAATGCAGACATCGAGCAGGACGGATAGCGCTAGCCTTACTGAAGAGACCTAATAATTACACTATAGCAGCAGAAGAACAGAACTGCTGACAGGTTTTATTTTTATGCCTAAAAAAGAAAAGCTCAACAACCACATGCAAAGCAACATATGTTTTATTCAAACCTGCAATCTTTTTCTTTTAGGCTTGTAAATTCTTAAACCACGGAAGCAAAAGGAACTGAAATCAGTGCATCCAACAAGAACAATTAGTATAACAGGGTCCTCAGAAAACATGGTTAACTATTGAACCACACAATGTAGAAATAACATGCTTATTTTCTTGATCCTTTTCTTGCTCCTCGCCTAGCCAGCCGGTCTGCCTTCTCGTTTCCTGGGTTGCCGCGGTGTCCTTGCACTTGTGTCTATAAAAATTAAATATAGTCTTTAACCCCTTCAGGACTCTGCCATTTTTTTGCAAATCTGACATGTCTACTTTATGTGGTGATAACTTTAAAATGCTTTTACTTATCCAGGCCATTCTGAGATCGTTTTCTCATAACATATTGTACTTCATGACTGTGGTAAAATTGAGTCAAAATATTTCATTTTTATTTATAAAAAAAAAAAAAATTCCATTTGTTTGCTTTTAAAACAGATAGTGATACCTCCTAAAATAGTTATTACTTTACATTCCCCATTTGTCTACTTCATTTTTGGGACGTTATAAGGCTTAGAAGCAAATTTTAAATTTTTTTAGGAAATTTCCAAAATCCAATAGTCAAGGACCAGTTCAGGTCTGAAGTCACTTTGTGGGGCTTACATAGTAGAAACCACCCGTACATGGCCCCATTTTAGAAGCGACACCCCTGAAGGTATTTAAAACTGATTTTACAAACCTTGGTAACCCTTTAGATGTTCCATATGGTTTTTGGAAGGCAGATTTCACCGGGATAATTTTAAGTTGCCACGTGTCACATTTGAAGACCCCTGATGCACCCCTAGAGTAGAAACTCCAAATAAAAGTGACCCCATGTTAGAAACTACGGGATAAGGTGGCAGTTTTGTTGGTACTATTTTAGGGTACATATAATTTTTGGTTGCTCTATATTACACTTTTTGTGAGGCAAGGTAACAAATAGCTGTTTTGGCACGGTTTTTATTTTTGTTATTTACAATGTTCATCTGACAGGTTAGATCGTGTGGTATTTTTATAGAACAGGTTGTTACGGACATGACAATACCAAATATGACTACTTTTTTTGTTTGTTTCAGTTTTAGCATTTTAGAAAAAAAATGTTTAGTGTCTCCATATTCTGAAAGCCATAGTTTTTTTTTGGGGCGCCTGTAGGGGCTCATTTTTTTCAGTATGAGATGACTGGTACTATTTTAGGGTGCATAAGACTTTTTGATTGCTTGGTATTACACTTTTTGCGATGTAAGGTGACAAAAAAAAATAGCTTTTTTGACAGTTTAATTTTTTTTTTACGGTGTTCATCTGAGGGGTTATGTGATTTTTATACAGCAGGTTCTTACAGACACAGCGATACCTAATATGTATACTTTTATTTAAGTTTTACACAATAAAAGCATTTTTGAAACATTTTGGTAAAAAAAAAGAAAAAAGCCGGAATTAGTCTTACCGGTAATTCTGTTTCCACGAGTTCACCACGACGGCCACATGAGATTGACCCCTGACCTCTGTAGGGGCAGGAACAGAGAGAGGGTTAAATTCCCCCCCCCCCCCACCACCACTAGCCTCAGTGTATCCAAAATTACAGAGACAAAAGCAGTGACAACACATATAAGAGTAACAACACTAAGGGTATTACTTCATACCCTCTATATAGAAAAAAAGGGGCGGGAAACTATGCCGTCGTGGTGAACTCGTGGAAACAGAATTACCGGTAAGACTAATTCCGGCTTTCCACTTCGTCACCACGACGGCCACATGAGATCTACAAAATTATAGATCAATGGGGGGGAACCACTGTCTGAAGGACATTACGTCCAAAAGACAAGTCCGCACTATGGGATAAATCAAGCCTATAGTGTTTAACAAAAGTGTGGATGCTAGACCAGGTAGCTGCTCTACAAATGTCATCTAGGGAGACCCCTGCTCTCTCAGCATGGGACGAGGACATAGCCCTAGTCGAATGGGCCCTAAGTCTAGGAGGACAAGAGAGGCCTTGGATGGAATAGCACAAAGAGATTGCGTCCTTAATCCATCTGGCAAGAGACGCTTAAGTGACTTTCTGGCCTTTATTCTTCCCTGAAAAAAGAACTAGGAGACTATCAGATTTACGAAAGTCCTTTGTGGCCTCTAGATAGTTAATTAAACATTTCCGCACATCCAGAGAATCCGATGGATTCTCCCCACTAGAAGGAGGTAGATCAAAGGATGGTAGAATTATCTCCTGGTTGCGGTGGAAGTCAGACACCATTTTTGGGAGAAAACCTGGGTCTAGTCTCATAGTGATGCGATCATCGAAGATCCTCAGATAGGGTTCACGAATGGATAATGCTTGGATTTCCCCCAGCCTCCTGGCCGATGTTATGGCTATTAAAAAGGCAGTCTTGAGGGCAATCTGACGTAGGTTCAAAAGGGCTCCTTGTTAGACCGGTAAGGACGATGTTCAAGTCCCAGCTAGGAACCCTAGATTTTAAAGAGGGACGAAGGCGAGAGGCTGCTTTGATGAATCTACGGATCCATCTATGAGCTGCTAAGTCCCTGTCAAAAAAAACAAGATAGAGCTGAAATTTGGACCTTGAGAGTAGAGGGTCTAAGTCCCAATTCCAGGCCTCTTTGAAGAAAATCTAGAATATTCTGGATGTCTGGAGGGTCTGTAGACATAACCGCTTTTCCTGACCAGGAGCTATACCTCTTCCATATCTTTAGGTATATGGCGTAGGTAACCTTTTTCCTACTCGCTTTAAGGGTTGAAATGACTTGATCTGAGAGACCTTGAGATCTCAACCTTAGGACTTCAGGATCCAAGCCGTCAGTTTGAGGAAGGCCGGATCCGGATGGAGGATCGGACCCTGGTGAAGAAGATTCCCTGATACTGGAAGATGCCAAGGGTCGTCCACCGAGAGGTTCTTTAATGCCGCAAACCAGCTTCGCTTTGGCCAATATGGTGCTATCAGAATCAGGGTTGTGTCCTCTTGACCCAGTTTCTGAATCACCTTGGGAAGGAGAGGCAGGGGGGGGGAACGCATAACAGAGAGTCCAACTCCAGCGAATCGAAAAAGCGTCCAGGGCCCAGGGATTGTCCCTGGGGTTCAGAGAGCAAAACCTTGGAAGTTTGGAATTCTTCCTGGAAGCAAAGAGGTCGATTTGGGGAGTGCCCCATCTGAGAATCAGTTGACGAAACACCTCCTGATTTAGAGACCACTCGGTTTGATCTATGTGCTGCCGACTTAGGTAATCTGCTTCTATGTTTAGAGCTCCTTTCAGATGAACTGCGGAAATGGAGCGAACGTTGGACTCTGCCCAGGAGAAAATCTTTTCTGCTATGGACATCAATTTCACGGATCTTGTTCCGCCCTGACGAGATAAATAAGCCACTGTAGTCGTATTGTCGGATAGGATTTTCACATGATAGTCTCTGATCAGATATTCTGCCTTCTCTAATGTCTTCTGAACTGCCATTAGCTCCCTGAAGTTGGAGGTCTGGGCCTGGATCTTGGGGGTCCAGGTGCCTTGAAAGTAGTGGTCTCCTACTTTCGCGCCCCAGCCTCTTTTGCTTGCGTCCGTCAGTATTTGTACTGACGGAGTCTTCCTCCAAGAAACCCCTAGAGAGAGGTTGAACCGGGAACTCCACCAAACAAGAGTCTTTTACTCGATTTGGAATTGTCACTCTGAGATCTAAGGACGTTTGATGACGATTCCATATTTTCAGGATCCAGGATTGTAGGACCCTGTAGTGGGCCTGACTCCAAGGAACGGAGGGAATGCATGAAGATAGGAGCCCCAAGAGGCTCATGGCATGTCTTATGGAGGTTGATTTTTTGGACTGAAACAGCCTTATCCTTTCTTTTAAGTTGGCTATTTTGTCCGGAGGAAGAAAAGTACGCTGATCCGCTGAATCTAGTATAACTCCCAGGAACTCGATTGATCTGCTCGGAGACAACCTCGATTTCTTTAGGTTGATTATCCAGCCGAGATTTCGACCGAAGCAAAGAAATTCCTGCAGATCCGCAAGGAGTTGATCTTTTTCTCTCCCTATTAACAGAAAGTCGTCCAGGTATGGGGCAATCATTAGTCCCTTCCGTCTTAGAGGCGCCATCATTTCTACAATGAGCTTCGTGAATATTCTTGGGGCAGATGATATCCCAAAGGGAAGGGCGACAAACTGGAAATGGAGAATTTCGCCCCCGTTGTCCCTGATGGCGAACCTCAGAAACTTCTGAGAGGTTTGGTGAATTGGGACGTGATAGTAGGCGTCCTTGAGGTCGACTGTACACATCCAAGAGTTCTCCTTGATGAGGGGAATGACCGACTTCAGGGATTCCATCCTGAATTTCCGATATTCTATGAAAACGTTTAGTTTTTTCAGATTTATTATGGTTCGAAAAGATCCCCCTTTTTTGTTCACTAAAAATAGGTTTGAATAGAATCCTACGCCCCGTTGGGCAAGAGGGACCCGGGATATTACGCCCATTTGTAGAAGATCCAGAACACCCCCCAGAATTTTTCTGCGGATGGAATCTGACTGTGGGTTTGTGATCTGGAAATGGTTTGGGGGAGATGAAGAAAATTCTATTTTGTAACCTGATCTTACTAAGTCTAAGGCCCAGGGATTTGATGTTACTTCCTCCCAACCGGCCAGAAACTTCTTCAATCTCCCCCTCACCATGGCGTCATTGTTTATCAGTGGATCTGGCCTGGGAAGAGGGAGTGGGGTTTCTACCTTTCCCTCCTTTGGGGTAACTCCATCGCCCTGATTTGCCCTTGTCACGAAAGGGGCGACTGCCGGATGAAGAAGATCGAAAGGGATATCTCCTTTTAAAAGGACGATCTTCAGGGAACCCTTTCTTCTTGTCAGAAGCTTTTTCTAAAATACGATCAAGGACTGGACCAAAAACATATTCTCCCGAGAAGGGAATGGAACACAATTTCATTTTAGATGTCTTATCTCCTGTCCAGCACTTCATCCAAAGGGCACGACGGGCCGCATTAGACAATCCCGCATCTTTGGCAGCGGATCTAACTGATTCCGCAGAAGCGTCTGCCAAAAAAGCGGTAGCGGATTTCAGCAAAGGAAAGGAGCTTAAGAGTTCTTCCCTTGGAGTCTTGTTTTTAATACGTTCTTCAAGCTCAGAGAGCCATAACCCCATAGAGCGAGCCACGGAAGTAGCCGCAATGTTGGATTTCAAATTAAACATGGCCGCCTCCCATGCCTTTCGTAATAAACTATCTGCTTTTCTGTCCATGGGGTCACGTAACTGAGAGGCGTCTTCGAAGGGTAAGGCTGTTTTTTTATTTACTTTCGCCACCTGAACATCAATTTTAGGAGTTTCATTAAAAATCTTACTCTCAGCTGGATCAAAAACAAGACGATTTTTGTATGTTTTTGCAACCCCCAGGCGTTTTTCGGGATTAGCCCACTCCTCCAACACCATCTCTTTTATGTTCTCATTAATAGGGAATACGCGTGTCTTCTTGATGCGTAAACCCCCAAACATATCGTCTTGGACTGAGTGAGACTTGAGAGCCTCCTCTATACCCATGGTGGCACGCACAGCTCTGAGTAAATCAGGCATACGATCCGAAGAAAAACAGAATTTCCTCTCAGTCTCAGAAAAATCTGAGTTAGAGACAATTTCCTCATCATCGTCCCACTGTTTGGAGGATGATGCATCTTCCATAATGTCCTCAGACTCTGAGGAAGAATGTGAAGTTAATTTTTGTTTTTTGGATGGAGGAGGACCCTTGGCTGATAGCTGAGACACAGAGGATCTCACTTCCTCCTGAATAATAGTTTTTAGCTCCTCAATTAAAGACGGCTGTTCCTCTTTAAGAATTGAAGAGATGCAGTCTTTGCAAAGGCGTTTGTGGTAATCATCAGGAAGCCTCTTATAACATGTAGAACACTTGGTGGGCTTCTTTGGCTTCTTTTGAGCATCCTTGCCAGAACCCTGGGAAAGGATAATGGCCCCCATTAGTATATATGAATTTTAATATATTTTATAGGGGGCCCAGCCAAGGGAGTGCAAAAGAAGGAGAGAGGAACACCCAGTTCTCTGACCAAACATGCAGTGCAGGTAAAGCAACCAAACTCCCCAGAGGGGAACTCACGGCAGGCGGCACGACAGGGGGCTCTCCGGGTGAGCGAGGCTCGGTCGACATGTTGGCGCACACAGCACGCTGTGTCGGCACTTCCAGCGCTTGGTGCCGATGTCAGAAGGCGCACCCCTATGACGAGGCCGGAATCGGAAGTGACGCGCCGCCTCCTCCGTGATGACGCGCAGCCGGCAGAACCCCGATGGGTCTGGCGGGATCTCGCGTCTGGGAGCAGGCTTGCCGTGCAACGGAGCGAGTCCTCCCCAATTCCCTCTGCCCAGCGTTAGTACCAGGACCGCAGGAGGGCAGAGGGGCACCCCGGAATAGGATGCACAGGTACCGCAATCTTCATCTCCCCGAAGGGAGACCTCTCTCTGCCCCTGTCCTCTGTAGGGACAGGAAACACTGAGGCTGGTGGTGGTGGGGGGGGGAATTTAACCCTCTCTCTGTTCCTGCCCCTACAGAGGTCAGGGGTCAATCTCATGTGGCCGTCGTGGTGACGAAGTGGAAAAGGGGGGTTTATTGCAAAAAAAAGTAGTAAAATGTAAAAAAAAAAAAAAACTATATGTATTTAGTATCACTGTAATCGTACTGACCCAGAGATATTATGTTACTTTTACCGAAAAATGAATGCCGTAAAATTTATAATGTAAAAACGCAGTGGCACTATTGCTATTTTTTCCCCATCTCCCTCCCAGAAAGAGTTAATAAAAGTTAATCAGAAAGTTGTGTGTGTGCCCTAAAATAGTGCCATTAAAAACTACAACTTGTCCTGCAGAAAACAAGCCCTCATAAAGCTATATAGACGGGGAAAAAAAAATAAAAAAATTATAGCTCTTGGAATGAGACCATGAAAAAAGGAAGAAAAAACGCTTGGACAGCAAGGCCCAAAACAGGCTGGTCACTAAGGGGATAAGCACGAGTTCAGTTATAAAATAATTTTCAGGGGCTTGCATAAAACAAACCACCTATCAATCATCCCCTTTTAGAAACTACACCTCAAATATTTCAAAACTGATGTTGCAAACGTTATTAACGTTCCACAAGAATAAAAAGGGAAATGGAGGTGAAATTCCCCCCAAAATATATATTTTTGCAGATTTTCTATGTTAATCCATTTTTTCTTGCAACACAGCAAGGGTTAACTGCAAAACATATCTAAATATTAGGCCTCATGCACACGGCTGTATGCGTTTTGCTGCAAAACACAGAAGCTGCTCCGCGTTCCGTTCCACAATTTGCAGAACGTAACGCAGCCCACTGTAAAAATGCCTATTTTTGTCTGCAAAACGGACAAGAATAGGATAATAGGACATTCTCTATTTTTTTTGCGGGGCCACGGAACGGAGCAACTGATGTGGACAGCACACAAAGTGCTGTCCGCATCTTTTGCGGCCCCATTAAAGTGAATGGGTCGTTGCCCGAAATATGTGGCCGTGTGCACGAGGCCTTACTCTGATTCTGCAGTTTACAGAAATACCAAATATGTGTTCGTAATCCACTCAACCCTCAAGGAACTTAGCATGGGTGTGCCAACACCCCATAATTTGTTAACCATTTTCTCCTGAATATGGCAACACCTCATATATGGTCATAAACTGCTGTCGGGGGACAAGGCAGGAGTCAGAAGGGAAAGAGCGCTATATGGCTTTTGCAGTGCAGATTTTGATGGAATGGTTTACAGGCACCATGTTGGTATTGAACAGTCTCTCGGGAACCAGTACAGCTATTTTCTGACAACCATACATTTTTCTCTGAGGACTCATTTTTTTGCTGGAGGAGTTGCAGTCATCTTTGGTTCTATTTTGGGGTACATACAAATTTTTGATCACTTTTTATTTTACTTTTTGGAAAGCAGGATAAAGAACTGCAGAAATCTTGCCACTACTTTTTTGGTTTTGTCATTGCGGAGTACACCATGCGGGAAAAAGGACACATATCTGTTCTGCTTGTCAGTACAGTTACAGAGAAAAGTGTGTGTGTGTATATATATATATATTTTTTTTAATATGTTTTACCAATTTTACAGAAAGCATTTTTGAAAAGTAAAAAAAAAACAAAAAACACTTGTTTTTGTGTTGCCAGATTTGTAACTTTTTTTAGGCTATTATCTTATGTAGGGGCTTGTATTTTTGCAGGAGGTGACGTTTTCATTGGTACCATTTTGGGGTACACACAACCTTTTGATCGCTTTGTATTACACTTTGAGACAAGGTGACCAGAAATGGGCTGTTTTGTCACAGTTTAATTTAGTTTTTTTACGGCGAACACCTGACAGGCTGCATCATATGATGTTTTATAGAGACCGTCATTACAGACACAGCGATACCCGATATATCACAGTAGGCACAGCTCCTGCTCCAACAGGTTGCGGGACTCTAGGCCACTCCTGGTAAGCCCCTTCCATATTCCGGGAAAGTGGTGAAAAAGCCTCAAATTTTTCTGTAAATAATGTTTGCACTAACATTTAACTTTAAGCCACTTTTTTGGCATTAAGGCCATAACTCTCAATATGTCACTTACCCATTGGACATCAAGTTCTTTACACAGATTATCAAGATTTTCAAATTCTTCCTTGTTGACAACTTCTTCTCCATACAAGGTCATCCAGTTATTTTGCTTCCACCTCGGGACCCATTCGGTCATTCCTAAATAGAAGACGGACATTCTGACAAGTACTCAAACTGATGATCTACGTCACAAGTGTAAAGCAGGCAGCAGCAGATATACCGTGTTACTACAATAATAATAAAAAAAATAACACTTGCAATGTATTGTCAGAAAATGACAGGACCAGGCCAATTTCATTTTTACCTCCCCACCTTTTCAAGAGCCACAACTGTAATTTTCCAGTCACAGATATACAAGAGCCTTTTTTGTAAGACAAGTTGTATTTTGTTTTGGCACCATTCCAGTTACCATATAGTATATTAATAAAATATATTCTGTGTTGTTAATGTCACGCACTTACCTGTCTGCACTCCTGCGGCGAGTCTGGCTGCAATATGGCGCCACTCTGCTGCTAAAGCACTGACTGTGAGGCTGCTTGACCTATCAGGGAGCCAGGCACCGGACCAATCCAGTCTCGTCTTCACCCATCTTCTCTTTTCCCATTTTGGTTTAGACCTCCGCACTAAGCTAAGAAAAGACGGGCATCCAGTTGTGCACGGATTGTGCAAATGGGTAGGGACAGTGGTGGAGTACAGTTCCTTACCCTTTCATGACAGTTAAGCTGGAAAGAAAAAGCAATTCTGCTATTGTTTTTTTGGGTTGTTTAACCCCCTAAGAGTTACCAAGCTGAGGGGGTGGGGGCTAATTCAACTCAATCTCAAACTGGGTACAAACTGGTCTCAGTGACAGCTGCATAAACATGCTGCTGTCACTCCCAATCTGGTTTCTAAAGGTTATAGCTCCAGCTTTATGGCAGCAAACACTGATCATAGTCTTGTTTTAAAGCTTAGATTGTTCCATTCATTTGAATGGAGGGGCATGCACATGGGTTGCTTGGATATGCTTTTATTCTGCTTCCTGTGTTGAAGCTGATCGGACTGGTTTCTCTGGATCATTCTGGTTCTGTCAGTACTGTCTGAACTCTGACCTAGATCCATATTCATTTACTCTGTCTATTCTATGTACTCTGCTTGACCTTGTTTTGAAATGTATGTTTTCTGCTTGAGTCTGTATGGAGTTTAATCCATTTGTGTGCCAGCTTGTGTCTGAACTGTGTCTTGCAATTGTGTGGGTGGCATGGGCGTCTTTCCGCCTAGATATCTTGTCCCCTGACGTCCAATATCCACTTTGTCCATACGAGTTTTAAAGTCAGTCTGTCTGGTTCTTGAAGCCGGATTGTCTGGGTTCCTGATCATCTTGTCTGCCAGTGCTCCGTGTTTGGTCTCATGCCTGTGTCTTTCTTTGTTTCATATGTATTCTGCCTGGTTCTGATTTACTGCTTTATCTATACCTCTGACCTCTGTGGGTCAATTGTGAACTACACCGGGACTATTCCAAGCACTAGCAGCCTGGTGGCTCCTTTGCAGAGAAGTCTAGCATTTTTTTTCCGCCATTCACCATGACTGCAGATTACATGGTAGTCTTCTCCTAGGAAGGTGTTTTCTTCTAACTACAAAACCTTTAAAAACAGAGAGGAGAAACCAAAGATTCATTCTGTAGAGTTGAAGGTAGAAGGTGAAGAACAAGTAGATTTCCTGAGGATCTGTTCCATAGAGCATTCGTGCCGTCAACCCAGGAGGTGGCTAAAGCCCCGATGGAAAGCTTTAAAACCAGGGAAAATGGAGAGGAAAGTGCAAGACTTTGAAGCAAAACAGGCCAAACAAATGGCCAACTAAAGGCCCCTTTCCACTGCTTGTTAGAGGAGACTGCTGCTATTAGCCACAATAGGGTGAGGAGCTGTTTAGACATTACAATCTCCTGCCGGCAAAGAACGATTTAGGCTACTTTCACACTAGCGTTTTGGCTTTCCGTTTGGGAGATCCGTTCAGGGCTCTCAGAAGCGGTCCAAAACGGATCAGTTTTGCCCTAATGCATTCTGAATGGAAAAGGATCCGCTCAGAATGCATTAGTTCAGTCTCCAATGCCTGCAGCATTTTGCTGTCTGCACTTTTGATGTGTTCCCTGATCCTTTCTTGGAGACATCTAATTGTTTTCCCCTATATAAAACCTACCACATGTACATTTCAACAGATAGACAACATATTTGCTCTTGCAGGTTATAAGGGCATTGACCCTGTGTTGGATTCCTCCAAAATTTAGGGTGTCCCACTGAGGGTTAAATTTACAGCAGGAACAGTGGCCGCATCTGCGGTTACCCTTAGGGCCCCAACTCTGAAGCCATGTCTCAGGTTTCTTTTCCTGGAATCTACTGTGGACCAGTCTATCCTTTAGAGTATGACACTTTCTGAATGCGACAATGGGGGCAATGTTTTTTTTTTATCCCTTTCAAGGATTCATCTCTCTCTAGTATGTCCCAATTTTCTTTGATTACTTTTTTAATCTGATGGGCCATAGGTCCATATTTAAAGGAAAACACAAAGGGGTCTGGACTGGGTTTTTGTTTATCCTTTTTTCCTTTATCAACAGGGGTCACTCTAGGAGGCTTTGGTTGTCTTGGATATGCGGCTTTTTTTATAGCATCATTCAATAGTTTTATGGGGTAACCCCTTGTCAGGAGCCTATTCTTCAGGTCTAAAGCCTGTTTATTGTAGTCCTCCTCTAACTTATTGATACGTTTAAGTCTAACAAACTGTCCGTAGGGTACAGCTTTTTTGACACTGGGAGCATGATAGCTGGAGTAATGAAGCAGGGAGTTGGTGGCCGTGGGCTTACGGTAACCCTCAGTCACCAACTCTCCCTGCCTCACTGAGATGGCAACATCCAAGAATTCGAGATGTGAACCTCCGAATTTATACGTAAATAAGATGTTCATATCATTGGATGTATTAAGATACTGTACAAAGCGGGTGAAATCAACTTCTGTGCCTGCCCATACTATGAACATATCGTCGATGTATCTTAAGTAAGTGTGTATGAAGGGTAGGAAGGGATTTGAAAGTGCATAAATATATTTGTCCTCAAAATTCGCCAACTACAAATTTGCAAAAGTGCATGCGACTGGTGTGCCCATTGCTGTGCCGAACTTCTGCCTATACCACTCATCCCCAAATCTAAAGACATTATTTTTGAGGATGAATTCCAGTGCATTATGAATGAAGTTGGAAAATACTACACTTTTGCCTGTATTGGCCAAAATGTCTGTCACCACTTTGATGCCTTTGTCTTGGGGGATGCATGTGTATACATTTTCAACATCTAAAGACACTAACAGGAAACTCTCCTGCCACTGTATAGCATCCAGTGCCAGCAAGAGATCCAATGTGTCTTTCAGGTATGAGGGAGCAAACCTGACCGTAGGTCTGAGCAACCAGTCGACGTATCGGGATAGGGGTTCAGTCACTGACCCAACCCCAGACACTATAGGTCTACCAGGGGGCTGGGACAGTGACTTGTGTATTTTGGGTACGAAGTACCAGGATGGGTTTAAGGGAAATAATGGTAACAGTTTTTCTGCAGTTTTTCGCGACAGAAGGTTAAGCTCCGATTATCTATGGAGTAATCTCCGTAACAGGCCCTGCATATGATATGTAGGATCTGCCTGTAATATTTCATATACTTCTTTATTATGGAGCTGTCGATGAGCCTCTGTCATGTAGTACTCTTTGGTCATTAGGACCACATTACCTCCCTTGTCTGCCGGCTTTATGACCATATCGTCACGAGTTTGTAGCCATTTCAAGGCCTTTTCTTCTCTGATATCTAAGTTTTTATTTGCTATGGGGTACACTAAGGCTTTTACCCCCTCTAGAACTTTCTGTTGAAATATATCAATGGAACTGCCAGCAGGCAAGGGAGGATTAAACATGGACCTAACACCTCCCTAGAAATCAGCACCAGTTGATTTGCTGGCTAGGGATGTCTAGTGACGACCCAGTTATCCATTGGAGACACGCTATTTCCATGGGGTCAAAATTTGCTGTAACACTGAACCCTAAAGGACCTATAAGTACCGGTCTTTCACCTTCCTTTTCATCTTTTTTTGTATGGGACTGGGTTCGATTGAACAGCTTATTTAATGTTAATTTCCTAGTGGCCTTGAACAGATCAATTTCAAACCCGACCGGGTCAAACTGCGTCACCAAGCTGTAGTTGAGCCCCCTATTGAGGACCCTCATACAGTCCGGTGGTAGCACGGAGCCATTCAGGTTAATGACCAAATTGTCTGAGGAACCTTGCGGGGCACTCTCTGCTAACGTCTCCAGGACATGTGTTTCCTTTTGTATCCCTGTTTTGTGTTTGTTTTTCCTTTCCCTCCTCCCCCTTCTAATGTGTTTCCTAAAGGGGATGGACTGTACTGATTACTAGGGGTTACTGCACTGCCCTGGATCATAGCATCGTCGGAAACACTAGAGTCCGAATCGGTGGTCCAGTAGTCACTCTTTTTGCGCTGCTGTCTGCGTTTCTTCATGCGGTTTCTGGGGTTCCAGTTGAACACTCTGTCTCCATCAAAGTCTTGTTTGTCCCCAAGGACCCGCAGATGCGGCCACTGTTACTGCTGTAAATTTAACCCTCAGTGGGACACCCTAAATTTTGGAGGAATCCAACACAGGGTCAATACCCTTATAACCTGCAAGAGCAAATATGTTGTCTATCTGTTGAAATGTACATGCGGTAGGTTTTATATAGGGAAAACAATTAGATGTCTCCAAGAAAGGATCAGGGAACACATCAACTCACTTGCCACAGGTAAGGGTTGCCCACGTCTCATCGAACACATATGACAGGAACCTGGAGGACGTGATCAAACGTTAAGTTTTGCTAGCATTGAAGTAATACGTAGTCCACCACAAGGGGGTGATAGACACAACGAACTGTTAAGGAGAGAGAGTAAGTGGATCCTGCGCGCAGGCGCAATCGGTCCGTTGGGAGTCAATAAAAAGATCGACATGGGAGTCTTTTTGTAAATGCTTTCTGTTTATGATTTGATTGTTGCTAATTAATTTGTATTTTAATGTTATATGTCTTTCACGCAGCCTTCCTTTGTGACGCACAGGTAGGCGCCAGGTGAGCGAAATGCCTGGGCAGCGCAGAGGGAAGCGCGTCATAGCAGACCTTTAAAAGCAGGTGAAAGAACACCGCTTGATGACAGGCCCGACGAAGCACTTAGGTGCGAAACAGCCGTCGCCTCGTTCTGCTGATGCACATATGTATGCAAGTCTGCTCCCTACCTTTTACCTCGTTGGAATAAAGCAACCTCTGCAAATATCGGTGAGTGCCGCCCTGGTCTTCTATTATATAAATAAAATAGATCTTACTTCAATAGCATCAAAGCTCACACCCCCTGAAATAACCTATGGATTCCACAATTTGCTCTTAAAAAAAATTAATCAGGACAGTCTTCATAGAGTCCTGAAAGATATTCATCTTGAAACTAGATGACAATTTGTGAAGAAATATTATAGGGAAGGACCTCCTTAATCATCTTCAGAAGAGCTGTCCTATTGATTCCTCAAAGCAGCCTGCATGAGCCTTAGGTTCCATTCACACGAACATAAGTGTACCATGTCCGTACTGTCGACCGCAAATTGCAATCTGCAATGCACAGGCACCAACCATGTGCACATTGTGCTGTTAATGCGGCCCCACTGACTACAATGGGTCTGCAATCCGCAAGGAACTACAAGTCCTATCTTTTGCAATGCAGAGACACGTACCCAAAAGCCCATGGAAGTCTTTGTGTGAATGGACCCTTACGTGCGCCATCGCTCAGAGCAGCAGGATTAGTCTTGCACCAGTCCTCTCTCAGGACAGCAGGCAGGATGCTAATCACTCCAGAAACTGGATTTTGGAGGGGGATCTTTAATCCATTCACATTCAGTGCAGCTTTATGTTTCAGGACAGATGCTTAAGTCCACACAAGACTTAACTGGGGTCAATGTTAACAGAAACCTCTTTGATTGCCCATTTCCTTTGGCGCATTATGGACCTTTGCTGGCTCTTCATCTTCTCACCTCCAATGAGTGTTATTGGGCTTTGCCTACTGTGCCAAACTTCATGCAGGCCTGCCCATATTCCTACTAGGACCATTATAGGGATTTCCAGTTGTGCCATACCACAGTAGACCACACACACCATGTAGCTTGACCCATTTTCTCACTTAACAAGGAGCATTCTGGACCTTTGCTGGCTGCCCCTCTTCTGACCTGAAACTAGAAGCATTGGGCTTTGCTTGACTCCCAGGAGTACTGTGGGCCTTTCTGGAGTGCCAGACATACTGCCCATCTTCCATATTATGGACCTTAGCTAAGGGGAAGGCTTTAGAACAAATGCATGCTTCTAACCCTCAACTAGAAGCAACACTAGCCTTTTACAACATCCAAGTCCAGCATAAAAAGGTGGACAGACACCAAACACCAATGAGGAGAAATTAGGCTGCGTCCACAAAGTTTAATGAATACAAAAAACGTATTACGATCTACCCACTAGTGCAGCCTGTTCTTGTGAGATGTACCATGAACAGCAGGTCTTCTCCCTGGCTGTGGAGCAGCCCCCCTGCGATTGGGCAGTAACAGTCAGGGAGAAGGAGGCACCCACTGAGGAGAGCCGAGGTCTCCTACTCCCTGTACCAGTGGTACTAATTTACAAATTTGGCACCAGCAGGCAGATTTCATAAGGTAGTAGGTTTAAAAAAAAACACACACACATGGGAGATCCTCTTATACATGTTTTTTTACACAATGAAACTATGGTCACAGATGCCACTGTATAGCATCAGTTATCGTATACATTTTTTGTATTCGTTGGAGAAAAAAAATAATAATAATGTGATCCCAACCCTAGAATGTCCAAAAACCCTCTTCCCTGTAACAATCTCATCTACAATCAAAGTTTGTAACAAGCTGTGTAACAGTTGTCTAGACCTTCAAAATTTTCTCCTGCAGTAAAAAGGATTGTTCGAGTAGGGTCTAAAATATGTTTAGGAAGTTCTGGACCTGTAAACATGTAGGTCTTTTTCTGGAAGAAAAACCAACCCAGTTTTGTCTAGAATCGCCCCGACTCAAACAACTAGCTTCTGAGCCTGCAATAATTAGAAGTCCTACACATGGTAAAGAGAACATCCTTCTATCGGTGAAGATATGAGGGACCATGGAGAGCTTGAAACTGATGTGAGCACTCCCTGCACAGTTATGGCTACCGTGAGAAGCTTTTGATCTCTATGAATAGGCATGTGATAATAGGCAGCTTGGAGATTGATCACTGACAAAATACTATGGGTAAATTCACATTTGATGTTATAGCCCCGGTCTTGAATTTTTTCAAAACTAAACCAATTTAATCTCTTTAGATTTATAATGGTGTAGAAGGAACCACCCAGCTTCTGTACCAGAAACAGATGGAAGTAAAATCCGCCCCCTTAGGAATCAGAATGAGAGCCCCTTTTTGAAAAGCTACAAAAAAAAAAAAAGTGGGGGTGGGGAAAAGAAGCTTCAGCTTTAGGCCTGAACCTACAATGTCCAAAACTCCACTGTCTCCCGAAATGCTTCCCCAGGCAGCCAGAAACCACTTTAACTTACCACCTTAAGCCTTGCTCTGGCCGGTGTCTCCCTGGCAGTCCCAGCCACCAGAGTAGTGCTGTGCCTTCTGTCCACGGCTGAGGCCTGCTTATTGCCAGCCAAGCAGCAAGCCCTGATCTCAGACTGTCCTTGACTGCAGTTTTGACGGATCCCCACACACCAGTGTCCCTTGGCTCAGCAGTGACTTAAAACAGAGACTACTCTGCCTAGTTGTTCCCTTGCAGTCCAGATCCCTGTACAGGGGTTCACACACACACCATGAGAAGTCCTGAAGCAGATTCTGCATCAGTTTTTTTTTTCCCAGCCCAAATAAAGTCAACATGTTACTTTTTTTTTTTTTTAAATTGCGTTCCAAGAGCTGTAACTTTTTTGGTTTTCTCATCAATGTACCTGTATGAGGTCTTATTTTTTGCAAAACAAGTTATGGTTTTTAATGCACCACTTTGGGTACATATAATCATTGATTACCACCATCTGTCTAGCTTTAATCCCCTTTGTTTACGTCCGTAAAAGGCGTATTAGTGGGCACTAAGGGGTTAATAGTTTTTCTGGTAAGCTTAAACCCTGTAGGGACATTGCGGTTTTTCACTTTAAGGACCAGGCTGTTTTTTGGAAATCTGTCACACAAACGAGTTTTCCGCGCGGGTGCAATGCGTGATGCGAACGCCTTGCGCCCACACTGAATCTGGACCCATTCATTTCAATGGGTCTGTGTACATGAGCGTTGTTTTAAACACATCACTTCTGTGTTGCATGTTCTATATTCTGCGTTTTTTTTCACGCAGCTCTGGCCCCATAGAAGTAAATAGGGATGCGTGAAAAACGCATTGCATCCGGAAGTATGGATGCAATGCGTTTTTCACTGATGGTTGCTAGGAGATGTTGTTTGTAAACCTTCAGTTTTTTTTTTATCACGTGTGTGTGAAAAACGCGTCCAAATGCATTGCACCCGCGCGGAAAAAACTGAACGCAATCACAGACAAAACTGACTGAACTTGGTTGCAAAATGGTGCGAGTCTCACTGAACGCATCTGGAGCCAATCTGTTAGGCTTGTGTGAAATCCAAGCCATTCTGAGATGTTTTCTCACAATACATTGCATTTCATAATAGTGAAAAATGTAAGTCAATATAATTCACCTTTGTTTATTAAAAAAAAAATTCACAATTTTCATTTTAATTTCTCTGCTTTTAAGGCAGATCGCAATACATCATAAAAAAGTTATTAGTTTACATTTCTCGTATGTCCACCTTAATGTTTGCATCATTTTGTAAATGTAATTTTATTTTTTAGGATATAAGGCTTAGAATTTTAGACGCAAATTTATAAATTTAGGAAAATTTCCAAAACTTTAAAGTCGAGCTCAGTTTAGGGTTGGGCAATATACCGGTGGCTGTGATATACCGCGGTATTAAGAAACTGCGATATGGCGATATCACAGTTTCCTAATAACCGCGGTATGTAATGACGTCATAGGAGCGGTCGCACGTGTGCCGACCGCTCCTAAAACATCCATGTCAGGGCCGAATTCCTGGCGCCCGGGACATGTAGTGCCGGGCGCCGGGCAGGTAGTAAGTAGCCCGACCTTAATAACTATTGTGACGCAGGCTCCCGGGCAGCGCTCTGTTCCTCCATGCGCCGTCTGCCCCTTCATTCATAAAGTGGGCGGAGCATGGAGGAACAGAGAGCTGCCCGGGAGCCTGCGCCACAATAGTTATTAAGGTCCGACTACTTCTACAGAGATTAACTACATAAATACTGGATCAGAGCTGCGGGGCGGTGTATTACTGCAGAGTAACACTGCACCGGCCCCGCAGCTCTTATCCAGTATTTATGTAGTTAATCTCTGTTCCTCCATGCTCCGCCCACTTTATGAATGAAGGAGCAGACGGCACATGGAGGAACAGAGAGCTGCCCGGGAGCCTGCGCAACAATAGTTAATCAGGTCGGGCTACTTCTAAAGAGATTACAGTGTTGGGGGTCTGTGGCTGACATTGTTATGGGGGATCTGTGGATGACACATATATAGCATAAGATTCTATATATGTGTCAGCCACAGTGCTCCCATAACATGTGCGTCAGCCACAGTGCCCCCATAACATTGCGTCAGCCACAGTGCCCCCATAACAGTGCGTCAGCCACAGTGCCCCCATAACAGTGCGTCAGCCACAGTGCCCCCATAACATTGCGTCAGCCACAGTGCCCCCATAACAGTGCGTCAGCCACAGTGCCCCCATAACAGTGCGTCAGCCACAGTGCCCCCATAACAGTGCGTCAGCCACAGTGCCCCCCATAACAGTGCGTCAGCCACAGTGCCCCCATAACAGTGCGTCAGCCACAGTGCCCCCATAACAGTGCGTCAGCCACGGTGCCCCCCATAACAGTGCGTCAGCCACAGTGCCCCCATAACAGTGCGTCAGCCACAGTGCCCCCATAACAGTGCGTCAGCCACAGTGCTCCCCATAACAGTCGTCAGCCACGGTGCCCCCATAACAGTGCGTCAGCCACAGTGCCCCCATAACAGTGCGTCAGCCACAGTGCCCCCATAACAGTGCGTCAGCTACAGTGCCCCCATAACAGTGCGTCAGCCACAGTGCCCCCCCATAACAGTGCATCATACAGGATAACGTCTCCTTGCGCTGCCCCCATACAGTATAACATCTCCTTGCGCTGCCCCCATACAGTATAACGTCTCCTTGCTCTGCCCCCATACAGTATAACGTCTCCTTGTGGCTGCCCCCATACAGTATAACGTCTCCTTGCGCTGCCCCCATACAGTATAACGTCTCCTTGCGCTGCCCCCCATACAGTATAACATCTCCTTGCGCTGCCCCCATACAGTATAACGTCTCCTTGCGCTGCCCCCATACAGTATAACGTCTCCTTGTGGCTGCCCCCATACAGTATAACGTCTCCTTGTGGCTGCCCCCATACAGTATAACGTCTCCTTGCGCTGCCCCCATACAGTATAACGTCTCCTTGCGCTGCCCCCATACAGTATAACGTCTCCTTGCGCTGCCCCCATACAGTATAACGTCTCCTTGCGCTGCCCCCATACAGTATAACGTCTCCTTGTGGCTGCCCCCATACAGTATAACGTCTCCTTGTGGCTGCCCCCATACAGTATAACGTCTCCTTGTGGCTGCCCCCATACAGTATAATGTCTCCAAGTGTTTTTTTCTTCTAAATGGGCATTTATCGTGATATATATCGTTATCGCGATAAATTTCTTAAAGGGAATCTGTCACCAGGTTTGAGCCCTGTCAGCTAAACATATGCTGACGTTCAGGGTCTCATTAGCATGCCTAATATGGGCTCATCTAAACAAATGGTAGCGTTATTTTGTCAAAAAACAGGTTTAACTAACCTGTCAATCACACATATAAGGAGCCCAAGGGGAGGTCCAGCGATGCAGGGTGCCCGGCCGCAGACATCGCTGTATGTGGCCAGCGCCGCCTCCAAATGCTCCGTGCCGCCTCTCCCTCCCCCTCCTCCTGCTGTAAGCGCTGTCTCGTACGCACACGGCACGTGCGCACTTCACTTCAAGAAGCCGATCCAAGAAGTCCGCGCGTGCGCACAGGCATGCACCCGTGCGGACTTCTTGGATCGGCTCTTGAAGTAAGTCGCACTGCGCCGTGTGCGTCTGTGACAGCGCTTACAGCAGGAGGAGGGGAGGAGAGGCGCCTGAGCATTGAGCGGCGCTGGCCACATGCAGCGATGTCTGCGGCGCACCCTGCACGCTGGACCTCCCCTGGGCTCTCTATATGTGTGATTGACAGGTTAGTTAAACCTGTTTTTTGACAAAATAACGCTACCATTTGTTTAGATGAGCCCATATTAGGCATGCTAATGAGACCCTGAACGTCAGCATATGTTTAGCTGACAGGGCTCAAACCTGGTGACAGATTCCCTTTAATATCGTTATCGTGGCAATATTTTTGATATCGCCCAACCCTAGCTCAGTTATGAAGTCACTTTATGAACCTCAAGTTATTAAAAACCGATTTTTATAAACGTTGTTAACTCTTTAGGGGTTCCACAAGAATGAGGGGAAAAAAGATAAAATATGTCATCTTTAAGATATGTCAGTTTTTTGGCAGATTTTCCATTTTAATCAATTTTTTTCCTGCAACACATCAAGGGTTAACAACCAAAGAAAAGTCAATATTACCCAATTCTGCAGTTTAAAGAAACACCCGATATGTGGTTGTAAACTTCTGTACAGGCACACAAGGGAAGATTTCACTGGGATTTTTGGAGGGCAGATTTCACTGGGATAATTAAGTTATCATATGACATGCACCCCTAGAGTAGAAACTCCAAAAAAGTGACCCCATTTTCGAAATGACAGGATAAGGTGACAGTTTTATTGGTACTATTTTGGGGTACATATGATTTTGATTGCGCTCTTGCACTTTGTGAGGCACAGTAACAATAAAATAGATGTTCTGGCAGTTTTTTTTTTGTTTTTGTTTTTTACAGTGTTCAGCTTTCATTTTAGTTTTCCATAATAAAGCATTAAAAAAATAAAAAATAATCATGTTTGTGTCCTTTTTCTGAAAGCCATATTTTTTTGTCCGGGCGATTATCTTATGTAGGGGCTCATTTTCTGCTGCATGAGGTGACATTTTGATTAGTACTATTTTGGGGTACATGCAACTCTGATTGCTCGGCATTACACTTTGTGATGTAAGGTACTTAAAAAAAAAAAAAAGGCACAGCTCTTATTCTATGGCGTTTACTAGACTGGTTGGATCATGTAATACTTTTATAGAGCAGGTTGTAAGGACAAGGAGATACCCAATGTCTTTCTATTTTTTTACAATTTTATAGGTCTCATTATGGGAAAAGGACTTTTGTTTACTTGGAACTTTATTTTTTTTATTGTCAAAAACACTCACTTTTTTTTATTTTTGTCCCACTATGGGACTTCAACATGTCAGGGACTGATCCCTGTTTTAATACAAAACAATGCATCTGTATTGTACTGCATTAACTATCAGTGTATTACACTGGTAGTTTGCCTATGAGACCCAGTCTGGGGGTTGGGCCTCATAGGCATCCGTAGCTGCAGGGCCCCAAGGCTGCGGTGACAGGGACCCGATGGATCAGCAGAGGGAGCATGAATCTTATGAGGGGTAAAACCCACCGGCATCAGTGTTATCAACTATGCTGATGGATGCAGCAGGGGCCCGGCCATCAGTAACAGCCAGGCCCCTGCCACTGACTGTGGCCCTGCATGTAGGGCAGGAGAAAGACCACACGACGAGAACGCTCGTCCTGTAGCACAAAGTATTGGCAATTTAGGACGAGCATTCTCGTCCTGGATACTTAAAGGTGTTAACTTGGATCACATTTCCTTTGACACAGCCTTCAACATATCAACCAGAAACTGAATAGAAATATTAATGAAAAAAGGTATTTTATTCTAAAAAGAATATAACACTGGCATATCCTTACATCAACTAGTAATCCCTCAAGATACATATTTTTAACATACAATAGTCTTTTCTGACCCATCATAAATTGAAACCAGACTTCACATACAAATAGCTGGATTAAGTTGCTATTTATTCCTGACCGTTATATGTAAGGTCCTACTTATCTGCTTATTTTTCTTAAATATTCCTTTTCACTCAACTTGGATGACATTTTGGGACTTTGGAACCGATAACTTACAATGGTCGTCCTGGAACCAATTAATATTGTATCTTGAGGGAGCACTGTACTTTTCAACATTTATAAGTGTAATAAGCTATATATTTTAAAAAAAAATGTAATTTGGACTAGCCTGAGAACTTACCCTTTATAGTATACTCACTGTCAGTACAAACATTAAGTCTGCTAACATTGTGATCCCTGGCCTGCTCTACTGCTCTGCTCGCTGCCTGGTAGTGAAGAGGAGACGAGTCATTCAGAAATATTAAGCACACTTGTACTTGTTAGGACATTTTTGGATATGGCAACACACCAATTCTGTTAATCTACAAATACATTTTTTTTTTATATTTTAAAATGTACTCATTTTTAACACCCTTAGGGGACTTAAAAGGAATTGTGCACCTTTGGGGATAGTTGGCAAATCAGTGACCTGCTCCCTTTGCAACATGTGAAATGGCCACATGATACAAGGGGATCAAGTACTCACTGAGGGCAGCAATAGGCTGCAGCAACACCTTCAGCAGCCAAAACACACATACAACTGGTCAGCTTCACAGATACAAATCAGGCATTTAGATCACCCACCACAGGTGGGTGATCTTTGAAATGCCCTTTGCCCTTTGATGCCCTTTGAAATGAATGAAGCAGTTCGTGGGATGTGTGCACGGCTGCTCCTTTCATCTCCACGTACTGTGCTCATGAGATGAATGGAAGTGCAGATGTCTGACCTTTCCCTTCATTCATTGTGACGATTACATTGGATTAATAGCATACGCCATATTCTAACATAATTTGTGTATTCTGCACCATTGTACCACATACAAATTCACGTAAAGTAAAAGGATTGTTAGGGTCATGCAAAAATTACTACCTCAATTTCAGCCCTCTGATTGGTCTGTCTTCCATACAGTCTCTCTGAAACATTTCTGCAAAAGTCAATTTTATTTAATCAGTTTATCCAAGGCAGCAACTAAACAGATCAATAATGATTGTCCTGTGTGTAGTAGACGACAAACTATAAATGTGCAATAAGTGCTGTGAGAAATAGAGGCCACTTTCTGTATGATGCCATGTATATGTTGTGTGATTCTGTATCCTGTATGCCGTCATCCTTAATATGGTCTGTACGTTGGCGCTCAGTCAGGGCCTGAGTGTGGAATATGCATCCTCTTGGACAAAATCAAATTATCACCTGACTTTTTGGAAGTGGTAATGAGAGGTTTCCTACATTCTACCCTCAAGCCCCATGAAAATGCATGGAAGGGAGACTCCTCTCAGCTCCACCCACTGCAGAATGGGGATAAAAATGAGGGATTTTGAACTTTGTTGACAATTCCGGGATCCGAGCCTCATTGGGGTTATGTTCCATGTTCTCCTATCCCCGGGACCAGAACAGGTTCTTATCAAGCAATTTGCCAAGTACTACCAACCTTTTTTATTTTTATCCATTTTTATAACTGTTTTTGTATGTCTTTTTTCTAGTACATTAAAGCTACATTTTTAATGGTTTTGCCTTGTGCCCTAAACGAACCCAGTTACCTCCATGGTCTGCATTACTGTGCATCAGCTATTAGTGTGACCTGTGCTACTGTGAGCCTGCTTGCAAGTGGCGCTTTCTATGAGCCCCTAACCACCTGTCACTGCCGCACCAATCCCCCCGACTATTTCTACCACACACACACGAGGAGAAGCAGTAGAGGCGGTGCGGGCACCAGGAGCGGAGTAGGGAGCGAGGGAAGTAGATTCAGTATGAGGGGCCCGGGCACGTGGGGGACATTTTTTAGTCTCTGACAACCCCTTTATACTGTGAAAATCAGATGGTGGCAGCGTGTTGGGGTGCATGAAGGGCTGTGTCATCTATGTTCAATCTGACACCTGTGTGGGGGGCGTTAAATAAATCAATCCTCAGCACTCACACTGGGTCATGTGACAGCAGTCCATGAAAGTGACAAATGCCACCAGTACTTACAATGGATGATTCGGACCCCAATAAACCCCAATGCCAGCTTGGGCTCCATATCGACCATTGCGAGAACAGCATCCATCCGTATAGACTGTGGCCGATCTTTCTGTTAAGAGGAAACGTTAAACTGAAACAGCAAAAAATATAGAATACAACCCAAATTATACTAAAATGGCCACAGACATGTCCTTAAACACTGGTCCTCGCTGTTGCACAAGAGCCCAAAAGCTGTTGACATGTTTCAAGACAAGGTGAACCTTCTGGAGTTCCCTGGGTTTCTGCATTGATTAGTAATAAGCATGGTCTCACTGTTTTACAGTCACCACTATAAGTATATAATGTTATACCCGATATAATGTTATAGTCTATATAAGTTACACCCAATACGTAGCTTACTGAACAGACTGAATAAACACCTATAGTGCAGAGAAAACCCCCTTCCAGACCTCCTCAGTCTTAGGGCTCTTTCACACCAGCGTGTCCCTTGCAAGAGTCACGCTCCATGTGAGAGGGATCATGGGGTGTGGACTACAGAAGAGCCTGGCATGATCATGATTGATAATGCTGTGTGCCTCTGCCTGATCTTTCTGTAACAGAAAATGTTTGGCAGCACACCATTACACATGCAAACAGAACTAAGGATTAGGGATTTTTCTGGATTAAAGTTGTACTATACATGAGAAATAGAAGCTCTTTGCGCACATTTGTGACCAAACATGTGTTGGGCCCACCTACCGGCGTCAAGGTGGCTTCTGTAGATGGGTGCCTAACATGAACAGAACTGCCTCTCTTGTGCCTAACCTAAGCCTACAATGTTCAGGGTGGTGTTATTACCACCTATATTTATACGCCTCTCAGAAGCCTTTTCCAAATTTCAAAAACCCACTTTTTAAAGGTCCAATTCAGTTAAGTCACTTTGTGGGGCTTACATAATAGAAATCCCTCATTTTAGAAACTGCACTTCTCAAGATATTCAAATATGATGTTAAAAATTATATATATATAGTGAATTAGAGTGAGAGAAATTTCACTTTGCAGATTTTCCATTTTAATCCATTTCTCATGCAAGGCAGCAAGTGTTAACAGCAAAACCAAACTCCATATTTATTAACCCGATTCTGCAGTTTACAGAAACACCCCATATGGGGTCGTAAACTGCTGTATGGGCACACGGCAAGGCGCAGTAGGGAATGCGCACCATATGGATTTTGGAGGGAAGAATTTTAAGTTGCCATGTTGCATCTGAAGACCCCCTGATGCACCCATACAATAGAAATTCCCAAAAAGTAACTCCATTTTGGAAACTATGGGATAAGGTGACAGTTTTAATGGAACCATTTTGGTGTATGCATGATTTCAGATTGCTCAATATTACACTTTTTGCGATGCAAGGTAACAAAAAAATGGCTGTTTATATATATATATATATTTTTTACTGCGTTCACCTGAGGGGGTAGGTCATAATACTTACTCAATGTAGTACAATACATGCTTTATCTACAATTTGCACAACATGACTCCCCGCTGTGATTATTGCGTCAAATGTCGCCAAGGGGTTAGAGGCAAAATAGAACTAAGAGCCAGCCCTAGTTGGGAGAGATTAGTGAAAAAGGAGACTTTTGTATTACTTACCAGTAAAGTCTCTTTCTCGCTCTTCCTTGGGGGACACAGGAAACCATGGGTATAGCTCTGCTCCCTAGGAGGTGTGACACTAAGTGAAAGCTGTAAGCCCCTCCTCCAGCAGCTATACCCTCAGCCTGGAGAGAGAGACTGCCAGTTGCGTGTCCAAGTAGTGAAAGATAACCACCAACCGGAAAAAAAGGAACCGCCAAGCCCCAACGGGGGCAACCAAGCCGGAACCACAACTGTAAACCCAAATGAAGGGCGGGTGCTGTGTCCCCCAAGGAAGAGCGAGAAAGAGACTTTACTGGTAAGTAATACAAAAGTCTCCTTTTCTCGCCCATATTCCTTGGGGGACACAGGAAACCATGGGACGTTCCAGAGCAGTCCCAGAAGGGAGGGACCAGAACAACCAGGCCAACACCCAGAGGCATCAATCAACTGCCGCCTGCAACACCAGACGGCCTAAAGCAGCGTCAGCCGACGCATGAGTATGCACCCGGTAGAATTTGGTGAAGGTGTGCAAGGACGACCAAGTGGCCGCCTTGCAAATCTGCTCCGCCGAAGCCCGATTCCTCTGAGCCCAGGAAGCCCCGACCGCTCTAGTGGAGTGAGCGGTAACACCAAGGGGCGGAACCTTGCCTTGGCGAGATAAGCCTCAGTAACAGCCATCTTGACAAAGCGGGCGATAGCAACTTTGACGCCGCCATCCCTCTGCGCGACTCCTCCGGAACCACAAAGAGCGAGTCAGTGCGCCTGAAAGAGCTGGTTACCTCCAGATAAACCTTCAGCGCCCTGACCACGCCCAGGCGATGAAGCTCCTCTCCCGGGATGGGAAGGGGAAGGACACAGGAGGGAGGACGATGTCCTCGTCTCAGATGGAAGGCGGAGACCACCTTAGGAAGGAAGGAAGGGACCGGACGAAGAACCACCTTGTCCTGGTGGAACACTAAGAAAGGATTC